>OZ034807.1:5832658-6156753 GCA_964028335.1 Altica lythri | reverse complement strand
TTGAATTCAGCGACCCAAAAAAAAACCCGGGTGTCGAGTTTCTCTCCTTTCTCGCATAAAGTTCGAGATAGTTCCCCTGAGATGACGTTCGTCGACGTTCCTGAGCTCCGGGGCGTTAATTTGGATATCATTATCGTGATAAGCGACCTTAAAAACCTCTGTGGACCCAACTTGGGCCAATTCTGACTCTTATTTACAAAGTTATTGAATTTGCCAAAAAGCCTCTCAAAAAAATGCCTTTTTTGAATGCATTTTTGGCTGCAGCAATGCAACTTTCGGTTTGTACTAGGTAGAAAGTAGGTAGGAATGGTATAAATAATTTTTGAAAGCAAATGCAAAAAACCGCATTCCGATCCGTCCTATTCTAAAAGATTTTCTATCTTTGGCCTTTTTAGTGCCTCATTGCCTCGACCAGTAATAGTGTAGTTAATTATGCATAACATTTTTAGATTAAACAAATTGATAAGATGCAAATACTTACAAATAACAATTTATATAATTATATGGAAATAGCTTTTGTCTAATAGATGTTTGTACCTAAACAGAATAATCGTTAATTTCATTATTCATTTTGTGACGACTCAACTTCCTTCACAACTTGTTTAAAATGAAATGTTCAGACGTGGTTTTTTTCAAAATAATATTTAAAATATGCAGTGTTTTGGGAATAATTTATCAAAACAATAAAATCTATACAGATATTTGTCGCTCAGTGATTCTGATTTCCGTAATAACTTATCTAGTTTATGACTACTACAATGCATTATGGAATAGTGATTTAAAAATTGATTTCATACACACATTAACAGTTGTAATGCAAGTTGTGGAATTTTTAGTCTTACAGTTAATATGTATTTTTTCTTTCTATGAATATGAAACAAATAGTAAATTATTATACAAGAAAGTTGATAAATTGTGCAGTAGATATCCAATAGAAATCAACTACATGGTTTTAACTTTAAAATATATAATAAGTTTTGTGGTTTCTTTTATTGGAACAGTTTTATCTATATATTTTTTTCCACAACGAACATTTTCTTTTATGTTCACAAACACTCTTATATTTCTTTTAATACAATTCCAGCTTTATATGTTCCCATACAGGAACCCCCAGATATGGAAAACGGGGCCAAGCCTGGACCAGCATTGGGAAGGCGAGGTTTGGCGCGCCAGCCTTGGCCCAAGTTAGGTCCGCCGGGTGTTGGCCATGACTGTGGTTTCCCAGCCTTGGTCCAAGACAGGCCAGCCGAGTATTGGCCATACCTGTGGTTACCCAGCCTTGGTTCAAATAATACATGTGGTTTCCCAGCCCCGACCCAAGACTGACGAGCCTAAGCTCGGCCATTAAATGGCTACTTAACTCTAGGCCATGAAAGGCCAGCCGAGCATTGGCCGTACCTGTAGTTTCCCAGCCTTGGCCCAAGACTGGCGAGTCTAAACTCGGCCATTCAATGGCTACTCAACTCTGGGCTAAAATAGGCCAGCCGACCATTGGCCATGACTGTGGTTTCCCAGCCTTGGTCCAAGACAGGCCAGCCGAGTATTGGCCATACCTGTAGTTTCCCAGCCTTGACTTAAGACTGGGGAGCCTAAGCTTGGCCATTCAATGGCTACTCAACTCTGGGCCAAGATAGGCCCGCCCAGCATTGGCCATACCTGTGGTTTTCCAGCCTCGGCCCAAGTCTGACGAGTCTAAGTTCGGCCATATCTTGAAATCTAATCTAGATGGCGTTCAAAAAAGTACAAGTAAAAACTCATGACAGCTGCGCAGCAGTAATAAAGAAATTTTCGATGTGTATGGTTGTCATTATTTTGTTAAAGTCTTATTCTATGCTATATAGTTTGGTCTTATTTGCGAGTTAAAATATGGCGTGCATTGAATAAAAATTCAAAAGTTTCAATAAATAAAATTAATTCATGCGATAACGAACAAAGCTTAAGTGATCAAAATATTATCAGTTATGCGAGTATAAGTAATTACTCTAGTGATATAAAACCATGTGATTCACAAGTGATATTAGTGATAATAGTAATTTCGATAGTAACAGTGAATCTAATATAAAAATTTACAACGATGACTGTAGAAATATTGAGTTTAAAAATCCTTCTGTTTATGTTATATTTTAAGTTTATTTCATTGTATTTTAAAAGTGAAAGTTTTTTTTTAAATAACATTTGGTGTATTACCCTACTATTTCTAAGGAGTAAGATAAAATACTCGAATTCTCGAGTCATAAAACCAGGTATAATTTAAGCCAATGGACCCAAAATATTACAAGATGTTAAACGACAACCACACCACAGTAATATAGTTGTAAAGTAGTTAGTTCTCTCTGATTGTTAAAAAATACTTCCGAGACTCTCTTTTTAAAATAAAAGACAATCTTCCAACAATCAAATCTTAATTATTTTATCCCATAATTCCTACAATGACCAAATTTCAAGTAATATTTGTAATAATTTATTTGAACAGAGTAGGTAATGAAGATATTATGCCGAATAAAACATTAACCGAAAAACTTCGCGATTGGACATTGGATAATATCAATATATTGACTTAAATGTGGTAACATAATTATTAAAAATCCTACGAAATGAAGGACACGTGGATCTACCTAAGACATCTCAACAGTTATTAAATACAAAGCATTGTCGGCCAATGACGTCAGTATTGAGCAAGTGAGAAACAAATGGTAGTTATATCTACATTGGTATCAAAAATGTTCTCCAAAAAATTGGGAATATTGATTTAATTAAGTCGCTATCTATCAGGAGCTAAAGACAGAGATGGTGGACGAGCTCATCGACAAAAAGAAAATCACATTGACATTAATAATAGTTAAATCTTATCAAAACTTATAATAATTTCTTGCGTTCATGATTTATATTTACTAATTTGTAAGGTATTAACTATTAATAACTTAATAAAAGATCTTGGTAGTGTCCCATTTTTGTGTGAGTTTTTTTTTTTAATTAAAACTTAACTATGTAACCAATATTTTAGAAAAGCTTTGTTAACCAAGCCTGGCCCAGTCGAGGCAAATAGTTCTGGTTCAGTTATGGTAACTAACTTTGGCCCACTCCTGGTAAGTAGCTCTGGCCCAGTCATAGCTACTACCTCTGGCCCAGTCATGGCTACTACCTCTGGCCCAGTCATGGCTACTACCCTTGGCCCAGTCATGTCAACCAAGCATGGCATAGCGTTATCATTGCAGAGTTCAGTCACGGCTGGGCCACGCTTGGTTTACATGCTTGGCCCAGAGTTTTACAGAGCTGGGCCAAGCTTGAGTCTATCTTGGGCCCGTTGTACTTTCCTCTATGGGTTTGTTATAATGATGTGGCAAACATTAAACATCATAGTTAAAAGATACACAATGGTATCTCAAAAGATTGAATCAATGTTTAATACTACTCATTTCACTGAAGTACAAATATTAACTGATTTTAAGTCTGTAAAGTCTGATATGGTATTGTTAAATCAGTCATCAGTGCAAGTCAATAAGGCTACCAACAAATTATTACTGTTAATTATAGTAATAGCCTTTACATCTATATTAAAAATTGCTAATGTAATTTTATTTTTCGAGTCATTACCAGAACCGTTGAACGTGGTTAAATTATCTGCCCTTCTTATTCATACTTTGACAATTGAGGTAAGTCGTATACTTTTACTTAATAAACTTTAGAGACACAATTTATTAAAAAATTGGTATTAATAGTATTAGAATATCTTTCTTCTTCTTCTTTTATATAAGCAGTGCTGCCTGTTTTTTTTTCAACGGGGTAGAATAAAATACCCCTAAATTGTCGTTTCATCTTTTCCTTGGACGTCCTATACTTCTTTTGCCTGACGACGGCTATTCTTACTATCCTTGATTCAGTCATCCTGCTTATAGCACACTCTTCTTTTCTGTTCTTTACCCAGATATTTATATTGTCTACCCCACATATGCGTCTGATTTCCTCACTTCTTACCATGTCCTGTAGTTCTTTTCCAGCAATCCTTCTTAAGGATTCATTTCATTGGTCTCTAGATGTCTTTGTGTTTTGCTAGTGTCTGGTCTTGTTCCGGCCGTGTAAGTCATAATAAAATACCGCTTCGAATTTAAAATCGGGCCGGACATGAGGTCTAACGTTCGATTCCAATCTTTTATCGTGTCACGGCATACGGGCATATGGTTTAATTGGGTGTAAATTTGTCTGGATCCGGAAAATCGTGTGAACATGCACATTTAAAACTATGCGCCACTTAGTCCGGCAGCTAGGGGGGGTATCCGTGGCCCATTCTCCTACTGTTGATCAAGAATGTTTTTCTTACGTATTTTTTCTCGCTTAATCCGAGTCTGGAAAATGTTTTTCCGGAGACCAAAGAAAGTCCGCATACCTCCTTATCATACGAGATTACATTTACTAACTTAAACAGGGCTATGTAAATTACTGCAACAGTTTTTAGTTATTATCTAATTACAATGTAACAGTTGGTAACGTTTTTCCTGAAATAATTTTTTGCATTCATGCAATTTTAAGAAAAAGTATTGCCCAACAATTTTGTTTTTATCCATACAGTTGTTTTAAACGAATACTAAAAACGCCAAACGCCACCCACTATTTTAATGATTGAGCATTATTCTCTCCATTTAATATGAATATTTAATCTACAGCCGAAATTATCTTTTTTCCTGTATTCCAGCGAATGTCTTAATATTTTTATACTTGATTATGGATGTCTAGGTCATGCAGACTATTTTATGAACAATATTCTTTTTTTCACAAGCAAGATAAGATTTTCCTCCATTTGTATAAAACATTTTTGGGACACAGACCGTAACTCGGAAAGGCCCGTTCTGGCGCGACCGATCTGGCGCGACCGATTTGGCGCGGCCGTACTGACGCAGGTCCGTTGCGGCGCAGACCGCTTCGGGCGCAAGGCCTATCTGGCGCAGGTACGTTCTGGCGCGAGGACTGTATGGCGCAAATAATTGAAAACATAAGTTAGATGCAAGGCACTTAAATTTCTTTTATTTTTGGAAGGTGTTAATTTAATGAAGTTAAAAATACTAAAACGTCAACAAACAAAACCATTTAAAAATCGGAACGTTCAATACATTTTAAAAACCTGATCTGATACATTTAAGTTAGAAAAAAATGCATATGAAGAAGTTAAAATGCCAACAGAAATAATGATTGCCAATATTGAATATGGCATAAGTGAAATAAGTAAACTAGATTATAGAAATTTAATAACATAATTTTTTTACAATATCACAAATCAAACTTAAAAAATAAAACTAATAATAATGATTTAGGCATCCAAATTATAATTATAAGATAATCCTCTTAAATATACTATCACCCCTATATTATTGAAATAATTCTCTACAATATTCTTAATTCTTTTATCACATTCAACGTATTTTCTAAGTTTTTTACGAGGTGCGTGTCCCGCTATTAATTGTTCAATATACATATCTCTTGAGACCTGCACCTTCTTCAGTAGATCAATAAATGACCAAATTGATGGATGATCCATCGATAACTTCGATTGAAGCCTCCTGTAAGAAGCTTCAGCAAAATTGTTGGTTCTGTGAATGTGGTTGGTAACCCTTTCATAAACAGACCATAAAGTTGGTGGAAACATAGGTGGTCTTCGCCCACCTTCACGTCTGATTGGTCGCCTCACATAAAAATCTTCGAACCAATCGAGCATTGGCAACAATTCTGGCTGAATTTTTTTTGTGAGACTCTCTAGCGCCTCATCGAGATTTTCGATAAGCCAACGAAGTTATCATTTTTGCCATGTTGGCAAAATCTGGTTCGTTCTGGTATCTACCCAAAAGATTTAGTTCAGCAAGATGTTTTTTAAAATTCTTGACCAAGTAAAAAAAACAGCCTTGCATTTGAACGTCTTGAAATTTTTCTTGGAAAGCATTTATTGCAGCCAATTCAAATCACAAGAAACTCGCTGTGGATTTAAGCGTACTTCTAGTTCACGCAACATATCCAAGAGACGTCTGTATGTTCAACTTTGTTAATTTGGCAGTAAGGCATATATTTTTGGATTAACCCCACCTAATTTTCCTGCTTGAATGACGTACACTTGGTAGAATAGTGGAGGAGTAGAACGAAAGGTTCCATCGATGAACCACTGTTTAGATTCACGTAAAATCTGGAAAAATAATAGGGGAGAGGGGGGTAAAATGATCCCCGCGGGTTGAAATGATCCCTGTATTTAAAAGTTCGCCTTTCGTGCAAAATAAGTGTAATATTGGCAACATTGTACTAGACGAAGCGGCTAATAGGAGACAACGATCGTAAACACAATTTAGTTCGAATCCGACTAGTAATCAGTGAACTTGTGTTTTTTCCGTTCATGATATAAGGTAAGGTATTTGTTTTTTAGTGTGCTCTTTTTAAATGCTGTGAATGACTGATTTTTTTATTATCGTGTTTTGTTGAGGAAGAGTTGCTGAATTGATTTATGGTATCCATTTTCAATTAATATATGCAGCTAAATTTATAATTAACAAAACTTAATGCATATCACTTTGGGGTAAAACGATCCTCTAGTAGGGGGGTAAAATGATCCCGGGATCATTTTACCCCTTCGATTCTGCAAAAATGTTTTAAATCATAATTTTGATTTTTAAATTCGTTTTACATCTCTTACAGAATGCCACGAACATATAAACGAGTAACCAATAGGCAAAATTGGGACGTTGAGCATATGAAAAATGCTATAGAAGAAGTTAAGCGAGGAATGCCTGTGAAAACCGCTGCGCGAATCTTCAATGTGCCAAGAATGTCGCTAAAGCGGCGTGTAATCGACAAAAATAAGGTAGCAAAGCTAGAGAAGAAGTCACTTGGCAGCCGCCACCCTGTATTTTCGTCAGAACAAGAGCAAGAACTAGTAAAGCACATCCTAGATTTTGAAAGTAGGATGTATGGACTGACCTTGCGTGATTTGCGACAATTGGCTTATCAGCTTGCTGAACAGAACAAACTCCCCCACAAGTTTTCACATGTCGAAAAAGCTGCCGGTAAAGTTTGGTTGAACGGGTTTAGAAGAAGACATCCAGAGATTTCTTTGAGATGTCCTGAAGCGACCTCAGCTGCTAGAGCAAGAGCATTCAACAAACCGGTTGTGACAAAGCTCTTTAATCTGTTGAGGGAGATTTATACAAAAAATAATTATGCCCCTCACCAAATTTATAACGTAGACGAGACTTCGATTTCTACTGTTCCCGGGCGAAATTCGAGAATTTTAGCAAAAAAAGGTTCCAAACAAGTGGCGAGGGTAACATCAGCGCAGCGCGGAATTTCGACAACAGCGGTAGTTTGTGTATCAGCTGCGGGAAGTTTTGTCCCCCCAATGCTTATTTTCAGCAGGAAGCGAATGAAGGCCGAACTGACAGACGGAGCTCCTCCGGGTACCATTTTTGCTTGTAATGAAAGTGGTTGGATGCGTACAGAAGTTTTTAAGCAGTGGTTTGCTCATTTTGTATCTTTTGTGAAGCCAAGTGTTCATGAGCCCGTGTTGCTTATATTAGATGGACATTTATCGCACACAAGAAATCTCGATGTTATTGTAAGTGCCAGAGAAAACTTTGTAACCATCTTGTGTTTACCTCCCCACTGCACGCACAAGTTGCAGCCGTTGGACGTTGCTGTTATGGGTCCACTTAGTGTTTATTTAGACCAGGCATTAGAAAAATGGTTGAACCATCATCCTGGTAGAACCGTGACAGTGTTTCAAATCAGCCAAATATTTTGCGAGGGCTATTTAAAGGCTTGTATACCAACAAATGGAATAAACGGGTTCCGCAAAACTGGAATATTTCCATTTGACCCTGAGGTTTTTTTCAGATGTCGACTTTTTAGCAGCTGAAGTAACCGATCAAATACCTAGTGGTCTTGATGAAGGTGAGGATATGGCTCCAGGATCCAGTTCATGTAACGTATCTGATTTATTGGCAGACGTAACCAACAAATCAGATAATGGTTCTAGCGAAACAAACGATCTATACAAGAATCCTGAACCTGGGCCCAGCTCAAAACGAGATGAACAAATGAATTCATCTTTTACAGTTACACCACAAGAATGTCAACCTTTTCCTAAAATTCAAGGCAAGAGGAACGCAACAAAGAGGAAATCTTGTGGAAGTGCAGTTTTAACCAGCACGCCATACAAAACTGCTCTTGAAGAGGATATCAGCAAGAAAGAAGTAAAAGGAAAGACAATTAAAACGAAAAACAGAAATAATAAGAAGACACTCAAGCAAAAGAAACCAAAACAACAAAAGAATATAAAAGAAAGTCTTTCCAATTCTTCGGATTCAGAAGACAACCAGGGAAATGCAACATGTCTCTACTGCTCCGAGGAATATTTTACTTCAATTGACGGATGGATTCAATGCAGAAAATGTTTCGAATGGGCTCACGAATTGTGTGCGGGAGTTGAAGAAGACGAAAATGAGTTCATTTGTGAACATTGCTCTGATGTTCCTTTTGCGTTAGCCAGAGTTCAGAGAAAAATTAGGTTTTAACGACTTTTTTCTTGATATTATATTCGCAAAGTATCATTATTAAGTTGTTTGTAGAAGGGATCGTTTTACCCCCAATATGCGGGTAAAATGATCCCTTTGCAATTTTTTTTATTTTGTGTTTTTTTTAAGAAGTGAATAAAGTTTTTTTTCAAAAAAGTGGTGTTTTGTTAAAATAAATTACTCTTTTAGGGGCTTATCATATTAAAATAAAATTTTAAAAATATTTTCCCATTTTTGGGTAGTTTTTTTCTTAGGGGGACCATTTTACCCCCCTCTCCCCTAACACATAACAATACATTATTTCATAGATACAAAAATAATTGATACAAAATTTTCATGACCTTTACTACTATACAACTATTAAATGCAGGAAAAACGGTCCCGCGGAAAAAAAACGGGAAAAAATAGGCCCGTGGTAAAAAATAAAAACAAAACTTGAAGTGTACTGCTACTTAATGTGATGTACAAAATAAATAATTAAACCATCAAAATCTTTTTAAAAAGGTTCCCTAATAATCAGGGTTGTTAAGTATTTAAATACAAGTAAATACAAGTAGGTAGTTAGTATTTAAATACATTCTAAGTATTTAAATACTCTCCCCATGGTAGTATTTTAAATGTATTTAAAACACAATTTTCAGACTGTATTTAAATATATTATAAATACATGGTATAATAAACCAAAAATTTTATCAAAATAAAAATGTCAAATTTGGTTTTTCCAGATCATTTTGAGAGAGAAATAATCCCTTTTATGATTCCGCGTAATTGCACACCTTATTGTAATAGTGGGTACTTACCTCAGCTATTCTAACATTGTACACAGGAATATACCAGATTCGGAACTTCCCACTTATAGGTTAAGAGATTAAGTAAGGGTGAATTTGTTAAATCTAGTTGGTCATTTAAAAGCAATTTGGAATGTTTATATTTATTAATCTCCAGAGATTCTAAGAGGTTCAGTTTATGGCCTTTCGGTTGTATATGTGAAATATCAGGTTTATCATTAAAAATTTGTTTTTCTTCTATTAAATGTTTGGCATAGTTGGAATTATCACGATTATTATTATTTAACCAATAATGATGTATAAACTCTCGAAACATGTTTTAATAAAATACAATTTTTGAAAATTTTGGACTAAAATATAACTAATTTATTGGCTAATGTGCGAAATATAAATAAAAATATTAATGTGCGCCATAAAGTCCTCGCGCCAGAACGTGCCTGCGCCAGATAGGCCTTGCGCCCGAAGTGGTCTGCGCCCCAACGGACCTGCGCCAGTACGGCCGCGCCAAATCGGTCGCGCCAGAACGTCCTAGACCGCTGCATAACTATGTGATTTAAAACTGCTATACAGTGAGGTCCAAAAGTAACGGATACATTTCCTTTCTCCGTTAATAAGCGTGTAAAAGAAAAATCCTGAAACACGTCAATTTTAAAATTTAAAATGACACTTTATGACGCTACAAACCACCCCCCCCCCCCCCCACTTCAAACCCCTTCCCATTTTTTTAAATAGCATGGGGAGTCATGTGATACCTCGTTTGAAAGAGCATTTAATTGCCTATTCAGCAATGTAAAAATTTTTAGATTTAATTTTTTTGTTTTCAAGAAAATTCAATATTTAATACTGTAATAGGTAGTTACAGTTAAATTTCCTAATAACAAAATAATCTAGTAGGCATACTTGGTATATCAATACGACACGTTTCAATACATTTTTAGTAACACATTCCAAAATTGTAAATCGAATTTTCTTGAAAATAAAAAAATGAAATCTAAAAATTTTTACATTGCTGAATAGGCAATTAAATGCTCTTTTAAACGAGGTATCACATGACCCCTCATGCCATTTAAAAAAATGGGGTGCTCTCGCCCCTTGAGAAAAGGTTTCAAGTGGGGGGTGGTTTTTTAGCGTCATAAAGTGTCATTTTAAATTTAAAAATTGACGTGTTTCAGGATTTCTCTTTTACACGCTTATTAATGGAGAAAATGAATGTATCCGTTAGTTTTGGACCTCACTATATCAGCAAAGATATATTTAACAAAGCTTAAAGTGTTCGTCTTCAATCGTAGAATACATTAGAAAAAAAGTTTAGAGACATTTTAAACCTGACCAAATGAAAAGTTACCATAAATAATTTACTTTTATGTTAAAATTTGGTGTTCAAGTAAGTAGGTATAATTTTTATAAACACAATGTTAGAGACATTTATATTATTTCAATTTAAAGCTAATAATGTGGCCTTCAAAATCAGCGGTCGTGAAATATGATATCTTTATTAGAACCCGAGTTATGATTAAAGATTTGCGATCAAAAAAATTTTGCAATATCTCGGGTTCTAACAAACGGAGTTCTTTTGAAGTAAAACTTCTTTAGCGACACTAGGAGTAAAACAGTTATTCTAACGGACGTGACGTCATTCTAATAACAGACACCGGAAACAAAACCTAATACAAAATACCTAACACGATTTTGCATGGGCGCCGGCAGCAGGGTGCAAGAGGGTGCGCTTGCACCCCCCTGCTATGAAAGAAAATACCTGAATTTACCAGAAAATTATATATTTTTTTAATTTTTTTATTAAATTATTGTTTGAATAAAAACTAAAGGCGTCGCGGTTGCTGTCCAAATCATTCTACATTCTATATATATTAGATCATAATAGTGTGTAGATGCAGATGCACCTCCCTGAAAATAATCCTGGCGGCGCTCATGCGATTCTGCCTACTATATTAAATAAAATTAAATCTGTAATTATATGACTTGACAGCTTGTCATCTTGTCAACCAAAATACATTGCTGGTAAATAGTTTTTTGTGTATAAAGTGTTTGTATTAAATATGAATAAACAATGTGGATTTATTAATGAAGAAAGTGATGAAAAAATATTGAATGAAAATAGTGAGTACCTATACTTTATATGCATACATTTTAATTTTGGTGTGTAATTACACTATTTATACCTAATTATTTATACCTATTATTTATACCTAGCTATTTTCGTTTTATAGACTTAAAGAGCTAAAAAGAAAAAGAAACTGTGAACGTCAAAGGGCATATTATAAGCGCCAGAAAGATTGGAAGAAAAATGACAAAAATGAAAAAAGGACGAGACAGCGACATTCATTATGATTTGATTAAGTAAGTTTATATACATACATACATATTATGATAGTAAATAATTGTTTATACGGAAGCTTTACGTTAAGTAAAGAAGCATGTTGCACGTTTTTGTTCATAAAATAATAATATTCGAAATGTTTTAACACTTTCTTATACTTATTTTAGGTTTGTTTAGGTACCCATAAATTCCATAAAACCACTAGTCAGGATGGCTGATCTTTTACCACCAATAACAGATCCTTCGTAGACGTGAAGAAAACAAACTTAACTCAGGATTTTAAATTTTATGGAATATGCTATAAAATGCTACAAAATGAAATGGTTATCTAACTATTGAAGGCTCTTGTGTTGTGTTGTATTACAATAAGGTAGATACAGCTAAAAAATCACACATTCTAAACGTAATGTTTTTATATTTTTAATATTGTTTACCCATTATTGAAGCAAAACTTCTTTAGGCGCGACTAGGGGTAACTCTAACGTTAGATTCTAACGGAAGATTCTGATGAAAGTAACTGTGTAATTTCAGCTATGGGAGGAGCTTAAATTTTCGAAATTTATTTATGAAATTTTCAAACGGTTTCAAATACATTAATGGTATTTAGAGAGTAAAATCTATGTTTCACATTTTAGTTATCATAAACCGCGCGTAAAGGTTACACGCACACTCTTTTTTTTGGTTTTTCATAAGGATCAAAACACAATTTAAAAAAAGTCGTATGTCTCTTAGTTTTCTAGTTACAATTGTTTAAAAAACAGGTTTCAGATTCGTATTAAGCGAGAAAAACATTCTTAATCAACAGGAGGAGGATGGGCCACTGAAACCCCTTTAGCTGCTGGAGTAACCAAGCAATCAGACATATTTTATTGTTCCGATGAATAAGTTTTTTATCTGCTGATGCCTTTTTAAAATTATGTTAAAAATTTCACATATTTTCTTTTGCTGATGAAAACTATTAATTAACCACCTAACTGACAATATGAATAGAGGCGGAATTTCTTTTAATTTATTTAAAAGTCTTAATATTTTTCAATTTGTTAATTGTCTTACAAAATAAAACATTCATAAATCTATATACACTCCTGGACAAAATTAACGCACCAACAGAAAAATTTCAGATTTTTATGTCATAAATATTTTTTATACGTGCAGAGAGTATGAAGAGTAGGCTTTGAACCTTTTTTAACAATTCTGTACACAAACTGAGTTTATTAGGTAATTTTAAATCGACGTTTTTAAGTTAGTGGATACTTTAATCATTTAGTGATACAAAATTTGTTAGCAACCGAGATTAATTTGTTGCTTTTCTCTGCTGGTTATTGTGTAAATTGTTGTTTGGGGAGTTTTGTTCATTAATTTGACATAGTTTAAAGTCTGAAAATAAATCGTCCAAGGAATTTAACAGAACATGAGACAGTACGTGCATTAACATTACATGATGAGGGATATTCTCAACGTTATCTTGCCAATTTGCTGGAAGTAAACCATTCTACAATAAATAAAATAATTCAACGTTTCAACGAAACTGGAACTTATCGTCGAAGGCCAGGACAAAGGTGAAACCGCTGTACTAGTGCAAGAGATGATCGTTTTCCTAGGCAATCTGCTTTAAGACCTAGGTCAGTCACCAGTTCTTTGTTAAGAAATGATTTCGAAGCTACTCGAAATGTTGCAATTTCTGCTCGAACAGTCAGAAGAAGGTAGAAAGAAGCTGGATCGGTCAGCATAACACCAGCAACTGCACCACTTCTTACCAGAGAGAACAGGGTTGCAAGGTTGCGTTTTGCCAGAGATCATCGTAATTGATCTGTAGACGATTGGAAACGTGTTTTATTTACAGATAAAACTAGGGTGAGCCTAAAATCCTTCGATGGGCGCGAACGAGTCTGGGGAAGACCAGGAGAGAGATTTGCGCAATGTAATATCTCTCCAAAGATTCCATTTGGTGATGGCTCTAAAATGTTTTGGGGCGGTATTTGTTATGAGGCTCGCACAGAGTTAGTCCCTATTCGATCCAGATCTATGAACGAAAATTTTTTTCTCGAGAACATTGTGGTTGAACATGTAATGCCCTTTGGTCCTTTTCTGGGAGATGATTTTTTGTTTATGCAAGACAATGCTCGATCTCACGTGGCTAGAGAAGTATTGGATTATCTCAATAACATTCCGATACCCTTTATTGAGTGGCCACCAAAAAGTCCGTATATGAATCCCATAGAACATGTCTGGGACATGCTTAAAAGAAGGGTTAGAGCCTATTTACCTGCACCTGCCAACTTGAGAGAACTTGAAAATGCAGTTCTTGCAGAGTGGGAAAACTTCCACAGGATGCCATTCAAAATTTAATAACAAACATGCCTAGGCGTATGAATGCGGTGATTAGAAGTAGAGGAGGCAAGACACGTTATTAACTTTTCTATACTAGCGTCCTTTGAACTGTGTTGTCACTAAATGTTTATTAACTTTTTCGTTGACTTAAAAATGGATTGTTCACTTTGTTGAAATTTAATTCCAATAATGCCATTCGATTGTAATATTGTTCTGAATTGTTAAATTACGCAAAATATAGCTTTCTATTTCGATTCCATCAATTTATTTTTGAAAATAAAATTTTTTTGAGAATCTATTGTATTGGTGCGTTAATTTTGTCCAGGAGTGTATATATAAAAGCGAAAGTTCACTCATCACCGTATCTCAGAAACTATAAGACATACAAACTTGAAATTTGGCAGGTAGGTGTCTTAAAGGGTCTAGACGTCCGCTAAGAAAGGATTTTACGAAACTCTACCCCAAAGGGAGTAAAACGGGGGTTGGAAGTTTGTATGAAAGTCCTATGTTTTTGAAATAAGGGACTTGAAAATTAAAATGTTTTCTTTAGAGGTTGTAGAGGTGTACAAGTTTCGTTCCAAATTAGTTAGTAATATTTGTTTTTTTCTTCGTTGATTAAAATTATGTTTATTTCAAAATTTCATCCCAATTAGGTGCTAGCTTAGATTTGTTTATTTTTCATTGATTATACTGACGTTTATATCAAAGTGTCATATCGATTACCTACTTACTTAAAGAAGTTTGTATTTTTCGTTAAGTAAAATTACGTTTGTTTGAAAAATGGATGAAATCGTAACAGTCACAGTTGAAGAATTAGCAATCCGATGTAGAGTGAAAGAGATACCTGGCGATGGAGCGTGTTTATTTTCATCTCTGTCTTATTTGCTTTATGGAAATATTTCAATGGCTGCTCAAGTAAGAGCTAATATAGTAAGCCACGTGTCCAACGATTGACAAAGATTTAGGTGTTTTACTATGGACCCATCCGGGACCCCTTACAATACAAAACGCCTTTATGTAGCCGATATGGGTAGGTTGTATACTTATGGCACAACTTGCGAACTGAAAGCAGCTGGAGAAATATTTCCATTTGAATTCCAACTGTTTCAAAGTAGCAGACTTATTGCCATATTTGGAGAGTCAATACAAGGGATAAAAAGAATGCGTTTTAACGGACATTTCAACGAAGGACATTTTGACGTATTGATTCCTATTAATCTATATACAGGGTGTCCCAGAATTAACTACGGAAACTTCGTATACGTATTCCTTGATGACAAATAAGTAGGGTCTTTCCTATAAAAAAAATTTTTTTTGAGACTCCTGTCAGAGTTATAACCCTTTAAAGAGGGGTGGTAAAATACTGTTTTAATTTAATATCTTCTGATTGGTCCAAGATAAAAAATTAAAAATTTGGGTGAACATCATTTTTATAAAGACGCATTTCTCCTGCCACTTTTCACCTGCCCTACCCCATTCTAAGGGTGCAAATCAAGGAACCCCTCTTAATATTTTTTTTGTAACTTTCTTAGCAATTATTATTTGCAATAACAAAAAATTATTTTAGGAAGTTTTGATTATTTAGAAACTTTTTTGTTCCTTGTCGTTTTTTGCGAAATCGTTTCGGTTTGGAGTAAAAAAATAAAATGTAGGACCATGTCAATTGAGTATTGTGTATCGCGATCAAGTAGCGCACATTTTACCATTTAAAGAGTTAAAGGGTTATAACTCTGACAGGAGTCTCTAAAAAATTTTTTTTTATAGGAAAGACCCTACTTATTTGTCATCAAGGAATACGTATACGAAGTTTCCGTAGTTAATTCTGGGACACCCTGTATATTAATGCGAAAGGTCACTCATCACCATATCTCAGAAACTATAAGACCTACAAACTTGGTAGGTAGGTTCATTATAGGGTCTAGACGTCCGCTAAGAAAGGATTTTACGAAACTCTACCCCTAAGGGGGTAAAACAGGGGTTGGAAATTTGTATCAAAGTCCTATGTTTTTTGAAGGGACTAAAAAATTTAAATGTGTGCTCTTTAGAGGATGTGGAGGTGTACTTATATTGTATTTTTAGAAATCAACATCCTTTATAAGGATTGAACAGGGGTCGGATACTTTTTATACAACAATCAACACGCGGGTGCATCGATATAGAACCCAAAAATGTGCTTAGATTTTTTATTGTCTGTCTGTCTATATGTTTGTGCGCGCATCACATAAAACTACTGATTTGCTTCGAATGCGGTTTTCACAGCTGTTTATTGTCTTCTTTCAACTTAACATCTGGTGTACAAAAATTTCTCCCCCCCCCCCTTTTACTAGGACAATAGAGGGGTTTCAGATTTTGTATAAAAGTATCTCATTGATACATTTAAAAATACCACTGAAATAATACACAAAATGCATACATACGTGCTATAATTTAGTTTTGATAATCGAAACTAGAAGGCGCTATGATGTTATTAAAACAAATGACTCATAATCGGTGTTGTATGATTTATTATTATCAAAATCTGTTCACTGGTTGCAGCGTGATTGACTGACAAACATTTAATTTAAAAAAAACATTAAAGTAGCTATATATGCCAGACTTATTTTACTAAGGATATACCTACAGAATGATTAAAATTAAAATTTTATATGTAAAATAGATATTCATTAAATCATTTATGAATATCCCAATTTCACGCGAGCAAAGCCGCGGGTAAAAGCTAGTACATAATATTCTGACATTAAATAAATTAATTGGATTTAGAATACTTACAAATAACAATCAATATAATTACCTATATGGAAATGGTTTTTCCCTAATAAATGTTTGTACCAAAACATAGTAATCGTTACTGTTATTATTCATTTTCTGACGAGTCAACCTATTTCAGCACTTCTGTAAAATGAAATGTTTAGACGTCGTTATTTTCAAAATAATATTTAAAATATGCTGTCATATGGGTATACTTTCTCGAAAGGATAAAATCTATACAAATATTTGTTGCTCACTAATTGTGATTTACGTAATAACTAATCTAGTTTATTATAATTGCAAAGCATTTGGGACCAGTGCTTTAAAATTAGATTTCATCCACAACTTAACAGTTGTGATTCAATTTGCGGAATTTTTGGTCCTACAGTTTATATTTATTTTTACTTTGTATGGAAATGGAACAAATAGTAAATTGTTACATAAAAAAGTTGTTACATTGTGCAGTAGATATCCAATTGAAATCAACTACATGGTTTTAACTTTAAAATATTTAATAAGTTTCATGTTTTCTTTTATTGGAACAGTTTTAGTTACATATAATTTCTTACAACCAACTTTTTCTACTTGGTTGACAATTGGTTTTACAATGTATTTAACACAATTCCAGCTTTATATGTTCGTTTTAATGATATGGCAAACATTAAACATCATAGATAAGAGATACTTGATGGTATCTCAAAAAATTGAATCAATGTTTAATACTACTCATTTTACTGAAGTACAACTATTAACTGATTTGAAGTCTATAAAATCTGATCTTGTATTATTAAATCAGTCATCACAGCAAGTCAATAAGGCCAACAGCAAATTGTTACTAATGATTATTGTCATAGCCTTTACATTTATATTAAGGGGTGCTAATAGGATTATTTTTTTCAACTCATTTCCACAACTATTTAATATGGTTTCATTATTTGCCATTCTGATTCATACTTTGACAATTGAGGTAAGTCGCATACTTTTAGTTGACACTATTTATTAAAAATTGGCGATACTAGCGCAATTGCTATAATTAATTTCAGGATAAGATAGGAAATAAGAAACCTTGCGTCTATATTACTCTAGTCAACATCTTTAAAAACGTGAAAAATAAAGATAATGGTTACTAAAAATATGAGTGATAGCTCATTGGATTCGGAATCACCTCTAGACAAATGTTTTTGAAGGATTTTGGTGCTGGTAAAAAATTGCAAGTGTTATTAACAAAATAAGATGAAAAAAAAGATATTTATGTTTTTGTTAATAACTCGAAAAATATTAATATTTAAGCAATTTTGAAAAAAGCACGTTAAAGAGGAGGAAATTTCCGAAAAAAAAGTCCGTACTCCCGGAACTTTATCTCCATTATTTATAATTTAACGTTGAAAATAGGGCTCCGCACGGCTTTTACGGCATTCGCGCGTCGCCGCTCTAAACGGGGTTTATTCGATAAAATATTTTTTTTAGACATAAAAAGTTATTTTAAAAATTTGAAAAAATTCTAGTATTTTCCTAACACTTGAAAGAATAAAACCCAGTTGGAAAAAACATTTTATTACTATTTTTCAAAAAGGTATACAATTGTTAACAAACAAATTTTTTCCTAATCTCTATTGGCATAAACAATGGGATAAAAGATAAAAGGTATAAATAATTGGCATTTGGGGACACTTAAAAACTTTCGTACCTATACGCCATTTCTGTAAATAACCTCTAGGAGCTGCAGCCAAGAGTAGAGCAGGAATGGTATTTTGATTTTGGAAAGACTTCGACAGTCCCTGCGGCGGAGATGTCGTAGCTGTATTGAAATGGAGGGAGGGCACTTACAGTACACATTAACAAATTGTTTTGAACGCAAAATAGTCCGTACCTCCGTCATATGTTTATAAACACTGTTTTGCTTATTTTGAGACATACTATTAGCAATTTCTGGACGCAAAATAGGATGCCAGAGGAATGGAACAGCGGAATTATAGTGCCAATCCATAAAAAAGGAGATCGGGAAGAATGTAAAATCTACAGAACAATATCCCTCTTAAACATTACATATAAGATACTAGCCGATACAATAAACTCCAGACTGAAGACACAAGTAGAAGGAATCCTAGGAGACTACCAAAATGGCTTTAGGCCGGGCAGATCAACAGTTAACGCCATACATACTCTAGAACAAATAGTACAAAAAGCAAGGGAATACAATAGAGAACTACACGTAGTTTTCATAGACTTCAAAAACGCTTTCGACACCGTAAAAAGACAAAAATTGTTGGAAGAACTAGAGGAACTTGGGATCCCAACAAAAATAAGGAAAATGGTAGCAATGACTCTTAAGAATACCACCGCCAAAGTCAGATTCAATGGAACAATTTCCAAAGAAATAAAAATAAATAAAGGAGTGAAGCAAGGAGATGTTATGTCACCGACACTCTTTAATTTAATTTTAGAAGTAATAATAAGGAAGGCAAAGCTAGACAATAAAAATATCATCACAAATCAACTACAAATATAAGCCTACGCAGATGACCTGGCCATCGTTGCAAACACAAAGACAGCACTAATAAAAGCAACTGAAAAACTAGAGAAATTGGCAAAACAAATGGGTTTAGAGATAAATGAAAACAAAACAAAATACATGAAGATAGGTAAGGAAGAGACAACTCCACAGGAAAAATTGATTACACAAAACTATAGGCTTGAAGCGGTACACACCTTTAACTATTTAGGAGTCACAATAGGAAAGACCGGGAAGAAGAGAGTGAAAGAAAGAATTTTAAAAGGCAATCAGGCATTCGGTATGAACAGAAACCTTCTGAGAAGTAAAGTATTGACTAAAAAAACAAAAATGAATCTGTATAAGACCCTAATACGACCAGTAGTTACATACGCATTGGAGACAACAACACTAAATAAAAAGGAGGAAGACAGTCTACTAAAATTCGAAAGAAAAATAATAAGAACAATACTAGGCCCTGACACAACTAGCGAAGGAGAAAGAAGACTTAAAACAAACATTACAATAGACAGGGAACAAAATGGTGAAAACATAGTTAGATATACTAAATCACGCCGTCTAGAATGGATTGGGCATATACTCAGAAGGCCACACAAAGAAATGCTTCGAAGAATAACGAACTGGACACCGTTATGGCCCAGATGCAGAGGAAGACCCAGGAAAAGATGGTTAGATGATGTGGAAGAGGACGTAAAGGCCATGAACGTTGCTGATTGGAAATCTCAATGTAGGGACCGGAAACAATGGAAGAAAATTACAACAGCAGCAAAAACACATAACAAATTATGAGAAATTTAAACGAAGGCAGAGGAATAATCCACCTCAAAAAAAAAGTACTGTTGAACGCCCAGGCGTTAGCCATAATCTTAGAGATTGTAAGGCTGTGATGATGATGATTAGCAATTTCATTTTGTGACACTTGCTTAACACCCTTAACACCCTTAAAATCAGTAAAATTGTTGGATTTAACTTAGTAATTTGATTTAGTAAACTCCAAAATTATTTTCTTTGTAATATTTGCCGATTTTTCCATTATTATTAAACTCTATAATCGAGATTAGCATCATATTTATTTATTTAAAATTTGTTTAAAACTAACACTTAAAATGTATATATTTATTTTGTACATACACCATAATATAAAATTTTATAACTTATAAAAATTTAGTTTGCAAGTTTTTAAATATATATGTTTTTGGTAGATGAAACAATCAATTCCAGCTCTTAACCCCAAAAAATCAAAATCGGTTCATTCGTTCGGGAGATATCGTTGTTGAAAAATTTGGAAATAGTGTTTTTTCATAACAACTAAGATTTTTTGACCAATCAATTTTAAACAAATGAAAACATTTGTAGCACTCAAAAACTGCGTTGATTGCCGCCTCAAACATCAATATCACGCGTTACTAAGTTATAGCTTTTTTTGTCCAAGAAAACTGACAGCACAAAAATTACATTTTTGAGGTTAACGTGCTTAAAGAAGCAAAAAAAATGAATTTTTAGTGACTGAAATTAGCGCAAAGTTGCAAGGATATCCTGCAGGGTCAACCTCTTTTCGATTTTTTTATTATTTAGAATTGACATTTTTGTAATCGCAGCTGATTTCCATAAAGTGCAGAATCCATACCCTGGAGATTGTATTGATTGAATGCGTGTCCCAAGGTGGAATATCAGTATATGAGATATTCTTTGATTTGTTTATAGTCCAAGATCCCGGGGCCCCCAGACCTTCCTTATTTTCTAACTCTCAAAATTATGAGAAATGTGTGGGGTAATGTATGCTTAAGCACCTATGCATACCCGCTAACTTGATTACCCGGTCCTTTTACAGGTAACAGGTAAGAAAGGTACAAAAAAATATGGCTTACTTTCCTTAAATTCTAACAGCTGGTTTTTGGATATGTTGTACAAAATATTGTACGAAATCACAATCCAATATTGCCAGACACCTCTTGTGGGTGGTAACTCCCGCCAGACGCTTTAAATTTGCATAAAAAATTTCTTTCTTATTTTCTAACTTCCATTTTTTATATATAATATTCATAGTAGTATTTTAATACCTTTTGTATGCAGCCAGACCAACCCCATGGGCCAATCAAGCCCCCAAACGCATTAAAGTTATCCTGTAAGTGTAAGCGCGACAGCATTATCTATGCGCTTGAGTGCGAGTGAGACGTACTCGGTAGATTGGTTTCTCACTCTCAAATTCATGGACTATTTTGTTTATACGCATGCGCGTAGCATCTGCTTTCGCGTTTGTGATAAAACTTCAATATAACAATATAATGCCTGCGCGATCACAAACGCGAAAGCAGATGCTACGCGCATGCGTATAAACAAAATAAACCATGAGTTTGAGAGTAAGAAACCAATCTACAGAGTACATCTCACTCGCACTCAAGCGCATAGATAATGTTGTCGCGCTTACACTTACAGGATAACTTTAATGCGTCTGGGGGGTGATTGGCCCATGGGGTTGGTCTGGCTGCATACAAAAGGTATTAAAATACTACTATGAATATCATATATAAAAATTGGAAGTTAGAAAATAACAAAGAAATTTTTTATGCAAATTTAGAGCGTCTGGCGGGAGTTACCGCCCACAAGAGGTGTCTGGCAATATTGGATTATGATTTCGTACAATATTTTGTAAAACATATCCAAAAACCAGCTGTTAGAATTAAAGGAAAGTAAGCCATATTTTTATGTACCTTTCTTACCTGTTACCTGTAAAAGGGCCGGATAATCAAGTTAGCGGGTATGCATAGGTGCTTAAGCATACATTACCCCACACATTTCTCATAATTTTAAGAGTTAAAAAATAAGGAAGGTCTGGGGGCCCCGGGATCTCAGTCTATTACCTATGCCACCTATGGGTTTGTTCGGTCCATATACATTATCAGCGAGACACAAATTGCAGAACCCAATTTACATATTTTTAAGTATATATTTACTTGGAACCCAATTTACATGTACCTATCCATCATCAAGCCAATCGATTTATAATAGATATTATTGAAGGGGATTGTCCTAATATCTTTTAAATTAAAAATAAACTATTTTAGACAAGTTGTTTAAAGTCACTTTCACTTACAAGTTTAAGGTCTATGGCAAACCCAGATCAACAATTTTTCATTATTATCCTTTCTAGTCAATGCTAGGTAGCTTTGTTTTGTTTCAAAATCATGTATCTTTTTAGTTTTGCATATATCCATAAAGACCCAAAGTCCTTTCTGGCTTTTCAAAATATATCTCACCAAGATCAATACACTTTTGCATACGTTTAAACCAATTGGTAAAACAATTATTTCAGTCTTCAGTTAACACTTGCAAAATCGTTGTTTTAAAGGCAAATGGAATCGCTGCTCACGAATTGAATTCTGTAAAACAAAAGTTTATATACCGATCGGAAGTAACCGTAATCTTATACAGCAAAACTTACCACATGACCAGATTTTGACACAAAATTTGCTATCATTTTCTTTGACACTTCGAAAACGGATCACTTTTGTTGGTTTTTCCTCATCGTGAAACACTTACAAAGCGGATGGGCGTATATTTTTTGATTCGATTGTAAATAATTATTGCTTGAAAATGTTCTCAGCTAAGATCCATCTTTCAACCGACTTGCTAAAATCAAAAATTCACTGTTTCTACAGGACTTGTATCGCAATGAAACTCTGGCAACTGCTCACAGACTGCTACAAGGCCAGGCCCCCATTACCTTATTAAAAGGCAATAAGCAAGCAGAGTTATACAATAGGGTTAAGGCAGATCAAATAATGAGTATGCCTCAGGACAGGATAGTCCCCAGGTATAACTTTGTGAGAAACTGTTGAGTAGAAATACTGGAAAGGGACTCATGGAACAATGGCCCCCCAATCCAAGGGGAGTCAATTTGGTATACCGATGGCTCAAAGACTGAGAAAGGCACAGGGTCAGGTATATACAGTAGAGGACACAAGATAAAAATCCAACTAAGTCTAGGTGCGTATGCCACAGTGTTTCAGGCTGAAGTAACGGCCATACAACACTGTGCAACGGAGATCGTAAGTCAGGGTATAACGGGTAAAACCGTAGTCATATACTCGGACAGCCAAGCAGCTCTAAAGGCGATAGTCTCAGCACAAATAAGCTCACAGCTGGTGTGGGACTGCGTTGGGGCCCAAACACATGCCGCTAGTCAAAATTCTCTGACACTGGCATGGATACCAGGACACTCAGGGTTTCGGGGCAATGAGAAGGCTGATGAATTGGCCCGTGCGGGAGCTAACACTCCAATGATTGGCCCGGAAGCATTCGGCGGAGTTGCTAATACATTCAGAAAGGCAGCCATTGAGAAATGGAAAGGCCCAGGAGTGGTGGGAAACATCACCGGGCAAGCGACAAGCCAAACTCTTCATATGTCAGAATGATTGTCAGTCTCTTGACAGGACATTGTGGGCTCAGAAAACACATGAGTCAGCTAAACTTAGCAGATGAAGACATTTGTCGATACTGCCAAGAAGAAGAGGAAACTGCATTTCATGTCCTATGCTAATATGAAGGCCTTGCAAGGACGCGGTATCTAGTACTGGGCTGCTTCAAGTTATGCGGAGTGGCCACTGTCAAGGCTATTAAGTCTCATTAAGAGGGCAGAGCTGGACAAGGTGCGCTAATCCTATTCCACAGATAATGGGTGTTCACAATATATCTGCAAAGGTCGCAGTGATAAAGGCTAACAGCCAACCCAAAAATATCTATCTATCTATCTAACTCTGTATTTATCTCAACAAAAGATTAAGTTTAGATTTTTGTCTAAAGGTTCTTTTGGTGACTCCTTCTAAGTGGCTAAATTAACCCTTCTACATTCGTCCTCGGGAACTTCGTAATCGGAAAAAAAATCTTGGAAATTAATCTCTTTATAAAAATCTTTCAATATAGAAAACTGGCATAACAAATGATTTTAATTAAATAAATGTAAGTAATTGCCTCCTAATGGTGTTAGCATTAGTAATTATCAAAACAACATGTCATTAGTGTTATTTCTTTACTCACGCGTGAAGCAACTACGTAAATTCTTCAAAATGATAGAATATGATGTTGATATTTTAAAGATAATTTATAAAATATGTGCTAATGTTGGTGTTATTCCTAAAAGAAATAAAGTTTTTGCAAATATTGTTCGCTCACTCATACTCAGTGTTGTGATAATTGATCTATTTTATCAATACGCAGTAGCAGTTGTGAATAATGATTTAAACTCAGATTTTATAAGTAAATTGAGAACCACAATGCAATTTGGCGTAGCTTTGAGTCTAGAGTTTACATGTCTTTTTTCTCTCTATGGAAAAGAAGCAGATTGGAACGTACTTTTGAAACAGAAGATATCCTGTAAAAATCAACTGTATAGATTGCATTTTAAAATATATTCTATTTTTACTTTTGTCGTTAACTGGACCAACTTTATCTTTTTTTTTATTTTGGACAATGGTCATCTTTTTGGTATCTTCTGGTAGGTACTCCTAAATGGTTTCTACTACAATACCAGCTTTTTATGGTCGTTATAATGACATGGCAAACATCAACCATTATCTGTCAGAGATACTCTATGCTATCTGATAACATTGAAGAAATATTTAATGGTATTTTTTTCACTACACTGCAACAGTTAAATGGTGTTAACTCTGATTTACCTTTGTTGAACCAAACAGTATTACAACTTAATAAAAAATCAAGCAAATTATATTTTATTGTAATAGCAACAGCATTCTCATCTGCATTGTCGTTTACTAATCTGATTTTATTCAAAGAGTCATTCACACAATTGATGAATATAATCCCATTTTTTGTCAACATTTGTTACACTTTCACACTTGGGGTACGTATTTTTTCTGTTATCTTATCATTAAGGCAACTACTTTTTAACTTTTATAATTGCGTATCCAAACAAGTAAAACAACAACAAAATTAAAAGCAAATTCTTACAATAAATTTCTAATAGTATATTACATAACGAGTGGGAAAAGTCACTTTTGGCACAAGTAATGTACACTAAATAAATACACAAAAATGTTTATATGAAACAACAATTATTTAAAAACAAAACAATATTTATGGACGTCAAAAAGATATAAAAATGAATTTAAATGAAGATTTAACGTTATTTTTTAATATTTAATCCGTTTTAGAGCAAAATTACTTCAAAAAGCATAATATACTTTTATTTGTTTTTTTTTTAAATATTATACTGTAAAAATTTCCAAAAAATAGATACTTCAAATATGGCACTGAGCACATCATCCTGGGTTAAATTTGCTTCATCTACAGAAAAACTCTGTATACCCTTCAGAAATATGAAGACTGGGCACTAACTGCCTTACTTTCATGCAAAATATGTTTTTTTTTTCTTGCTGATTGCGAATCCGTGGTCAAGTGCCTCCATAAACCCTTCTTCTTCTTTAGGTGCCTTCTTCATTACTGAAGGTTGGCGACAATATCAGCAAACTCTTCTCTATTCATTGCTGTTCTCAATAAGGTGTGTGTGTGTCTAATCCTGTCCACTCTCGTACATTCTTAAGCCATGAACATTTTCGTCTTCCAGGACCTCTTCGGCCCTCTATCTTTCCTTCCATGAGCAGTCTTAAGAGTTGGTATTTTGTTCCTCTGTATATGTGACCCAGATAACTTGTTTTTCGGCGTTTCACTTGTTGCAAGAGTTCCCTATCTGTTCCCATCATTCTGATAACGTTCTCATTTGTCATCCGTCTTGTCCATGGGATTTTCAAAAGTCTACGGAAGACCCACATTTCGAATGCCTCTATTCGTTGTATTATTCGTTTTCCCATTGTCCACGATTCTACTCCATATAGAAGAATAGAGTATATATATGTTTTCACAAAACGGTATCGAGTATCAAGTGATAAGGTAGTATTTGTAAGTAGTTTCTTCATTCTTATAAATGTGGCTCTTGCGTTTTCGATTCTTGCTCGAATTTCGATTTCTGGATCCAAGTTTTGGGTTATCCATGCCCCGAGGTATTTAAATTTTTCAACTTCCTGAATTGGTGTGCCATATATTTGGATATTGGCTTGTAGGTTTTGATTCCTGCTGATGACCATTACTTTTGTTTTTGCGGTGTTTATTTTAAGACCATGTTGATCTCCTGATGTCACTATTCTATCCAGCAGCTGTTGCAATCCCTCCGGAGTGTCTGCAAAGATGACTGTGTCGTCCGCGTATCTTATGTTATTAAGTATGTCGCCGTTTACCTTAATGCCAATGTTAACATTCTCCAATGCATAACCCTTCACTTTTTAAAAATGTCAAAGATTTTTTTACAAGACTTAGATATTGATATATAAATGTCTGGGCTCAAAAAAAAAAACTAGTGCGGCAGTCAGTGGGACTGCCGGCAGAAGTTATACTTCTATGCACGCGCATGGATTCATAAATTTGTATGCGAATGATTTAGCAAACTCATTATATGATATTTGTGGTAAGCGACTCCAAAAACCTCCTAGTACCGTGTGCACACTTTTTTTGTATCGAATTTGCATAAAATTCCTGGAGACGAGGTCCGTCTTAAGCACCAGGTGTTTCGAACACCATCGCTATTATTATAATCGTATTTAGCGACTCAATAAAACCACCGAGTACCAAGTGTGCACTGATTTCGTACAAAATTTACATAAAACCCCAGGAGAAGAGGTAAATACCCTAGACACCAAGTGCCGCGGGGACTTTTGGAATCGTGATATTAGTGTTCAGCGACTCCAAAAACCCCGAGTATATAAATTGAACCCATTTTCAGCAATACTTACCGAGTTGTAAGTTTTCTCTCTATTGTCTGAATGTACTTTTCGAATTCAGAAATGCAATTTCCATTTTTACATTATAAAATATAGCGACAAATTTTCTGATACTTTAACGAATCCAATGCAAAAAAACGCATTCAGATCCATCTTACGTTACAAAATTCGGAGGTTTTGGTGCTTTATTTCCTCGACTTTTCGTAAAAACTCTGTTTGTGTATCCAACAACCTTAAAAGCATGAAGCAAAATATACTGCAACCATGTGACGGTATTTTAGACTACAATACAATACTCATTACTGAATATTATTATTAATATAAAATGCTAAACTTTATACTTTATATGTATACTTATGTGACAGAATTATAAAATAATCTGTCAAATAATCATGTGGTCCGTCACTATGATATTCATACATTAGTTCAGACTGTTTTTTGTATATCTTTCCCTTTTCAATGTACTGAATGTTTAAACGGTATTCAAAGGACTTATAGTTATGATTATTTCCTTCGATTCAAATTAACCAATAGAATGTCATAATTTTTTGAAATCGGACCAATCAGAATCAAATATCAGCGACTATTGCACTAGAACAATATCAGCGACTATTGCACTAGAGAAATAGTCACGTCAAATATAAATGTCAAAAATTTGTCTTCTCAGGAAATAATCTTCTTAAATATAACACGACCTTGATTAATAGTCTGCTATTTTTTGTTGTTGCTAAATTTCTCGAAAATTTTACAATTTGTTTTGACATAATTTGACATTAATAATCAAAGATTAAAGCCCTCGAGCTAAAGCTCTCGGGCTTTAATCAGATTATTAATGTCAAAATATGTCTCAACAAATTGATATTGTACTAAAATATTCTCGAAATCTAGTTACCACAAAAATATATATTTTATCTTTTTTTTACCGGCCAATATACTTTATAAGTGTTTCTGTCTCTCTCTTACTCACACCATTACATATGTAATGATTTTTCCCATTTAACTCTACACAATCTTTTTCTACAGAGTGTACGAATAGAAGTATAACTTCAAAAAGATCACAGCTAGACTGATAATTTTGAAATCTTTGAAAATTCTTGACTGAAAAGATTGGGGTTAGATTTTTATATGAAAGTTCTATTGTTGACGCCTTTTAAGTGGCTATATTGAAAACTAAGAAGAAACCCTCGTATAATCGTTCTCGGGAAATTTGTTATCACAAAAAAAATAACTGTTTATAAAAACCTTTAAGTATACAACAATGACACATAACGAACAATTTTAATTAAATAAATTTAAGTAATTGTCTCCTAATGGTGTTACCATTAGTAATTTTCAAAACAACATGTCATTAGTGTTATTTCTTTCCTCACGTGTAAAGCAACTACGTAAATTCTTCAAAATGATAGAATATGATGTTGATATTTTAAAGATTATTTATAAAATTTGTGCTTTTGTGGGTGTAATTCCTGAAAGAAATAAAGTATTTGCAAATATTATTCGCTCACTAATACTCAGTGTTGTGATCATTGATCTATTTCTTCAATATGTAGCAACAGTTATGAATAATGATTACTTAGATTTTATCAGTAAAATAACTATCGCAATACAATATTGTGTAGCTTTGAGTCTACAATTTACGTGTCTTTTTTCTCTCTATGGAAAAGAAACAGATTGGAATGTAATTTTGGAACAAATTGATATTTTATGCAAAAGATATCCTGTAAAAATCAACTCTAAAAGTTGTATTTTAAAATATATTCTATTATTTCTCTTGTCATTTACTGAAGTAACA
The DNA here is from genome assembly GCA_964028335.1 of Altica lythri. Classification (NCBI taxonomy): domain Eukaryota; kingdom Metazoa; phylum Arthropoda; class Insecta; order Coleoptera; family Chrysomelidae; genus Altica; species Altica lythri. Next base: position 6,127,911 of record OZ034807.1, on the reverse strand, counting down.
TTATATATAATTTATTTTGTATTACGGTCATCTTCATGGTATCTTATAGTAGGTACTCTTAAATGGTTTCTAATACATAACCAGCTTTTTATGTTCGTTATAATGACATGGCAAACATCAAACATAATTTCTCAAAAATATTCTACGCTATCTGATAACATTGAAGAAATGTATAATGGTATTTTTTTTACTAGACCACAACAATTAAATGATGTCAACTCTAAAAAACCTGATTTACTTTTGTTGAACCAAACAGTGTTGCAACTTAATAAAAAATCAAGCAAATTATATTTTATTGTAATAGCAACAGCTTTCTCATCTGCATTGTCGTTTACTAATCTGGTTTTATTTAAAGATTCATTCACACAATTGATGAATATAATCCAATTTTTTGCCATGATATTCCATAATTTTACAATTGAGGTACGTATTTTTTCTGTTAATTTATCATTAAGGCAACTAGTTTTTAATTTTTCGAATTGTATGTAAACAACTAAAACAACAACAAAATTAATAGAAAATTTATACAATAAATCGGTAATAGTATATTGTAATACAAGTGTTACAATGACAGGTTTCGTAGTACGAGTGCAGTTTGTGAAACGAACCGCGAAGCGGTGAGTTTCGCAAAGAACGAGTACTACAAACCGTCATTGTAATTCGAGTGTTAAATACTATTTTTTATAATGAACTTTTAAAAGTATAAAAAAATAAATAAAACTATTGCACTAGAACAATATCAGCGACTATTACTCTAGAGAAATAGTCACGTAAAATATAAATATCAAATATTTAGTTCTCAGGAAATAATCTTCCTAAATATAACATGACCTTGATTAATAGTCTGCTATTTTTGTTGTTGCTAAATTTCTCGAAAATTTTACAATTTGTTTCGACATATTTTGATTAGTAATCAAAGATTTAATCAAAATATTAATGTCAAATTATCTCTCAACAAATTGATACTAAAATATTCTCGAGATCTAGATACCACAAAAATAGCCTACTATAATCATGGTCTTGTTATATTATCCTTGATTATATTAAAATTACATCTTCTGGTTACTTTTATCATTTAGGATTTTTTACATATATACATCTATACTGTAACGAGCGAGAATCCCTGAGTACGCCTCTGTCACCCTGATAGCGCTAGGTAAACAACTGATTCCCGGAAGTCTAGTGATCGAGAATAATCCTTTTCTTTCCACGCGCGTCGAGAAACTGTTTTCGAAAGATCTTCTGGAAGCGTTGGACAGGTATATAAGCGGAGAGCCACGACCCGCGGGGAAGTTTAAATTTAACAACGATAGTCTAAATATTCGAGCGATCTACGAAGTGAAAATAAATAGTGAATATAAATCGAAGTTAATTGTTGTATATAAATTAGAGTGTTATAGTTAGTTTAGTTATAATTCGTTTAGTTTGTAGTGTGTAAAATAAATTAGACACTTTCGTTCAGCAGTGATTTTATTTTGAACCCCTAGAACGTAACAATTGGTGTCAGGTGTGGGGTAAATTAAACTGCTGTGTTAATTTAAAATTGTGGACTTCATTATTGAATATTTTGTATGCCAGTAACGAGATCACAGACGAAGAAAATGGATCAGGCGACAATGGAATTTTTCAAGCAAGCCCTTGAACAAATGACCCAGAAAATGGAGAAAAAAATGGAAGAAAACACCCAGAAAATGGAGAATAAAATGGAAGAAAACACCCAGAAAATGGAGAATAAAATGGAAGAAAACACCCAGAAAATGGAGAATAAAATGGAAGAAAACACCCAGAAAATGGAGAATAAAATGGAAGTAAACACTAAGAAAATGGAAGATAAATTGACATTCATTGAAAATGAGTTGAAGAATAATTACTCCAAACTGGAAAATAAGATTGGAAGTGTAAAAGACGAAATTGGAAGCGTAAAAGACGAAATGGGAAACGTAAAAGACGAGATGGGGAACGTGAACGATAAAATTGAAAAATTTGAAGACAGGTTTGGAAACATTGAAGGCAGATTGGTTAATATGGAGGAAGAAATGCAGGTAAAATTGGAAGAACAGGTGAAAACCATGGAAGAGCGATTGAGTAAGAACTTCAGCAAATATTGTTCGGTTAAGCTGGGAGAACGGGGTGAGCCAGGCCGAACAAAGATCAAACCTCCAACTTTTGATGGCAAAACACCCTGGAGCACATACCAGAAACAATTTGAAGCAGCAGCCAACGCCAACTGCTGGGACGATGAAGAGAAAGCAACTGCTTTAATTGTTGCATTAAGAGGGGACGCACTGAATATCCTTCAAACCATTCCGGTAAGTCAGCAAGGTGATTATAAGACTCTGACAAGTAGACTGCAAATGAGATATGGTGATGCACATCTCCAACAAGTGTATCACGCACAAATCAAGAGTCGCCATCAGAAGAGTGCAGAAACCTTGCAGGAATTCGAAGCAGACTTAGCAAGGTTGGTAAGGCTGGCTTATCCTTCAGCACCGGACAGCTTCCTAGAACAACTTGCTGTCCAGACCTTCGTCGATGGGTTGAGAGACACGGAGACTCAGCAGACGTTGCGGTTGGCCCGACCCAAAACTCTAGATGACGCCCTGGCCCATGCCCTAGAATTTGAAGCTGCTAAACAAGCTTCTCACAGAGGACAGAGCAAAGTGAGACAGCTTGATGATTCACCAGTCTGCGACGAGAGTATTGAAGACGTAGTTCGCCGAGTTCTCCAGGAGAAACGTAATGGTGGACCAAGATGCTGGAACTGCGGCGAAAGAGGACACATTCAGCGTAACTGCAAGAAGCCGGTTAAACCACAACGCAAAGAACAGGAATATCATTTTTCTGTGGAACGCCGGGCCCGGAAGTCACATGGCAACGCTGACGCATTATCTAGAAGACCTTGTCCTTCCGACTGCAAACACTGCAGCAAAGCAGAAGAGAAGGAATTCTGTTTAAGAACCACCGTCGTGGATCTAGATTGGCTGCCAGAATCCCTGAAGCGAGACCAAGAAGGTGACACCGAACTAAAGATGTTGCTTGACTGGAAAGCAAAAGGACAGAGACCAAGATGGGAAGAAGTGAGTCATCTGAGTCCTAGGGTCAAGTCCTACTGGGCGCAGTGGGACTCCATCATTTTAGAGGATGGATTGTTGAAGAGGTCCGTCGAGAATGACGAAGGTACTGCAGCTAGGACTCAGCTGATAATTCCCCGGAGTCGGACGACAGAAGTATTGGAGAAACTTCATAATGGAACCTCCGGTGGACACTTCGGCATCAAGAAAACGTTGGAAAAGATCAGAGAACGTTTTTACTGGGTCAACTGCAAAGAAGACGTCAAGGACTGGTGCCGAAAATGTAGACTTTGTGCTTCAACGAATGGCCCAAGAGGAAAACGACGAGCGCCAATGAATCAGTATAACGTAGGCAGTCCTATGGAAAGAGTTGCTATAGACATCGCAGGCCCATTCCCAGAGACCGACGATGGGAACAAGTACATATTGGTGGCGTCGGATTACTTTACCAAATGGGTTGAAGCACATGCCATCCCAAACCAAGAGGCCTCGACAGTGGCAGACGTGCTGATAAAAGAGATGTTTAGTCGGTTTGGAGTGCCACTGGAGCTACATTCTGATCAGGGACGAAATTTCGAGTCTGGCCTATTCCAGAGCATTTGTGAAATACTCGGAGTCAAGAAGACCAGGACAACGCCTCTTCACCCACAGTCAGATGGCCTAGTCGAAAGAATGAATAAAACTGTAGGAAAATATTTGGCTAAAGTGGTCTCTGACCATCAAAGAGACTGGGACCGGTACCTTCATCTGTTCACCATGGCCTATAGATCAGCCGTGCAAGAGTCTACTAGAGAGACACCAGCTTGTGTCATGTTCGGCCGGGAAATAAGATTACCCTGTGACCTAGAGTTTGGATGTAAGCCCGGAACAGAGATAGCTGGTGAGGACTACGTGAGCACACTGAGGGGCAGGCTACACTACATTCATGAGAAGGTCCGACAAAACATTCAAGTAGCTAGTGACCGAATGAAGACCCGCTATGACAGCAAAGCTACAGAAGGTGGTTTCAACGCTGGAGATTTGGTCTGGCTGTACAACCCCCAGAAGAAGAGAGGATTATCACCTAAGCTACAGAGGAATTGGGAGGGTCCATACAGAGTGGTAAAGAGGATCAATGATGTAGTGTACCGTATACAAAAACTACCAAGGGGCAAGAGGCGCGTGGTCCATGTAAATCGGTTGGCGAAATACGAGGCGGACTACGACGAACAAGACGAGACCCATCTGAGAAGGACGACCAGCCCAGAGCATGTTGAGATGAGTTTCGACCAGTTCATGGAGAACTATGGTGGAACTGGGAAGGCACAATTCGGAGTTACCACCGAGCAGCAGCAGGACCTCTTCTCTGTGCCTGGAGATTATTCCCTAGCCCATTGTGTCGCCGAAGATCTGCGTATGTCCAGGGGAATAGCATTAGTCTTCAGGAAGAAGTTTGGCCGTGTATCTGAGCTCTTCAGACAACAGCCCCATCCCGGAAAAATTCTGAGTCTCACTGACGGTCATCGTCACCTCTTCTACATGGTGACTAAGAGGTTTTCCGATCACAAGCCCAGCTATAGAAGTATGTGGAATACCCTGCTGAACCTAAGAGACGAACTCACCAGGTTGGGAGTGAAGAAGCTGGCTGTGCCTAAGTTGGGTTGTGGTCTAGACCAACTCAACTGGAGAGTCGTCCGGAACATGCTCGAGGTGCTTTTCCATAAGACAGGAATAGAGATACTCGTGTGCATTTTCAACCCGAGCGGAAACATAATGAAGGAGAAGACTGTGGATTGCTATTTCGAAAAGCAAGGGAGCTGCAGAAAGGGAGATGCCTGTAGGTTCAGAAATACCAACCAAGGTGTTCGGGGACCGAACGTCTTAAGGAGGGGGCAGTGTAACGAGCGAGAATCCCTGAGTACGCCTCTGTCACCCTGATAGCGCTAGGTAAACAACTGATTCCCGGAAGTCTAGTGATCGAGAATAATCCTTTTCTTTCCACGCGCGTCGAGAAACTGTTTTCGAAAGATCTTCTGGAAGCGTTGGACAGGTATATAAGCGGAGAGCCACGACCCGCGGGGAAGTTTAAATGTAACAACGATAGTCTAAATATTCGAGCGATCTACGAAGTGAAAATAAATAGTGAATATAAATCGAAGTTAATTGTTGTATATAAATTAGAGTGTTATAGTTAGTTTAGTTATAATTCGTTTAGTTTGTAGTGTGTAAAATAAATTAGACACTTTCGTTCAGCAGTGATTTTATTTTGAACCCCTAGAACGTAACAATACTAACTTACGCCACAAAAACTTCCTCTAAAACATCAACGTTAAAAAGAATAATAGAACGACAAAAATGTTAGTTTTAAGAACTACTTCAAAACTTGTGTAAAATGAAATGTTTAGACGTCGTTTTTTTCAAAATAATATTTAAAATATACAGTGTTTTGGGACTAATTTCTCAAAAGAATAAAATTTATACAAATATTTGTCGCTCAGCGATTCTGATTTCCGTAGTAACTTATCTAGTTTATTTTTACTATCCTTAATACAGTCATCCTGCTTGTAGCCAAATCTTCTTTTCTGTTCTTTACCCCACATATGCGTCTGATTTCCTCACTTCTTACGTTGTCCTTTCCAGCAGTCCTTCTTAAGATCTTCATTTCGTTGGTCTCTAGATGTCTTTGTGTTTTGCTAGTGTTGGGCCTTGTTTCGACCGTGTAAGTCATAATAAAATATGACGTCTGAACGTTCGATTCCAATCTTTTAACGTGTCACGGCATACGGTTTAATCGGGTGTGAATTTGCCCGGATCCGGAAAATTTTCCTAAACCGATACACGGTCGAATCGTGTGAAAATGCACATTTAAAACGATGCGCCACTTAGTCCGGTAGCTAGTTGGGTATCCGTGGCCCATTCTCCTCCTGTTGATCAAGAATGTTTATCTTACGTATTTTTTCTCGCTTAATCCGAATCTGGAACCTGTTTTTCCGAAAAATGGTTTTAAATAGCCCCACAAAAAGAAGTCCAGAGGGGTAAGGTCTGGAGACCTCGGCCACCAAAGAAAGTTCACATACCTCCCTATCACACTAGATTACATTTACATACTTAAACATGGCTATCTAAATTACTGCAACAGTTTTTAGTTATTTTATTATTACAATGTAACAATAGGGATGTGGACTATTTTTGGGAAAGTGTTTAAAACCATGCATAACTACCAAATATAGCCTAAACTACTTGTTATTATTTTTTTACTACAACTAATAGCTTTAAAATAAGTTATTTAAAATTCCATTTCAAATTTCGTGCCAAAACGAGGATATCTGTGAAACGCCTGCTGTGACGTCACTTGCTCCTAAACATTGTCGAAGTTGTATGTAATAGAAAGTTATTTCGTAGTTTTGTGTTAATAAGATGGATTTTACATTTTATAAACATAAAGTTTAAAATAAAAACAGTAATAATATTATCCAAATATCAACAAACACCATATTACTTGACAGCGAAAATTCTTGTTTGGAAACAAGTGACGTCACACATTTTGTTTGGTGTTCATTGTCACGTGACTTGAGAGTGAAATATTTAATTACATTTTATTAAATAAAAAATTAATCCCCTGTTTATTAAAGAAAATATTGTGTTTTTTATTATTTTTATTATAGAAACTAACTTTTCGTGGTAAAATTTTATACTTATTTGAGTACAGTCCACATCCCTATTGGTAACGTATTTCCTGAAATAATCTTTTGCATTCATGCAATTTAAAAAAAAAGTATTGCACAACAATTTTGTTTTTATCCATACAGTTGTTTTAAACGAATACTAGAAACGCCACTATTTTGTTGAATGAACATTTTTCTCTCCATTTAATATGATATAATTTAATCTACAGCCGAAATGATCTTTTTTCCTGTATTCCAGCGAATGCCTTGATATTTTTATACTTCTGGATCTGGAAATTTGGAGAGGGGCGAGCTAGTGCCCAGCCAGCACTGACGCCACATATGACCCATTGTGCATCCTCCCGCGTGTAGGGATATCCTCACCACACCTAGTGATTTAAAATAGGTCATGAGGCTCCAGAGGGGGATCTCCCTGACATCGGCTGGTGTAAGCCAGTACTCGCCCAGCACGGATCTTCTGATTTCAGAAAAAGCAGAGCAGTCATACATTATGTGTTCTACTGTTTCCTATTCTTGTTCGCAGCCTCTGCGTAGCTGCGATTCTGTTAATTTCATCCTAAAGAGATGTTGTCGCAATTGGCAGTGACCTGTCAAGATTCCCACAGCTGTTCGGAGATTTTGTCTGGTCAATGCCTTAAATTTTTTTACTGTTTCCTCGCAAGGATGAGATAATAACTCTCTGGCCAGTCTACAGTTCGTAGTTTGATCCTAGCACTGTATAAAGTTTTGGTGAGAGTGCTGTTTGATAAGGCCCACGACAGCGGACAATGTTAGCTTGGTAGATGGGCGAGGGCTAACATATTTGTAGCCCGCAGCCCTCCTTGCTAAATTGTTCGCAATGCAGTTGCCTTTAGAGTTCCCATGTCCTTTGATCCAGCTGAGAGTGACCACGTTATTCTGGCTGGCCTCAGTTAGAGATTGTTGACATTCTAGAACTAAACTTGTAGTGAAACGTGTCTTTAATCTTGGTGCGACGGCATCCGTGTCTGCCTGTAAGAGTGGTATCACTTTTATCGATTCCTTCCACAGACTGTCCCTATGAGTGCCAGTCCCTACAGTGGGTTCGATACCAACCGTACGAAAGCGTACCATGGTCATCAATGCGACCTCCTTAAAAAATATAACAAGGGGGGTGAGACTGAGTATGACTTCCATTGTGCTGGTCGGTGTGCTTCGCATGGCTCCTGTCACGAGAAGGCATGCTGATCTTTGAATTTGGTTTTATTTTTTGATAGCTGTCGTTTTTCACTATAGGCCACCACACGACAGCACTATATGTTAGCATAGGTCTTATGATTGCCGTGTAGATTCACATCGTGACCTTGGGGAATAATCCGCAGGTCTGTCTTATGGTTCGGCGGCATTGCTCCTAAGATATAAATGCTTTTTTAACTCTGCTTTCTATGTGTGAGTTCCACGTCAGCTTGCTGTCAAGGATAACACCTAAGTATTTCACTTCTGTAGCAAAGCTTAATTTAACGTTGAAAAGATTGGGTGCCCCTAGTATTTATCCATACAGTAGTTTTAAACTAAAATACTAGAAACGGCACTATTTTAATGAATGAACATTTTTCTCCCCATTTAATATGAATATTTAATCTACAGCCGGAACTGTCTTTTTTCCTGTATTTTCCTGTATTTCCAAAATATTTGATGAAGAATATTCTTGGTTTCACAAGCAAGATTTTCCTCAATTTGTATAAAACTTTTTGGGACACACTGTGTATCTATGTGATTTAAAACTGCTATATATATCAGCAAAGATATATTTAACAAAGCTTGAAGTGTTCGTCTTCAATCGTAGAATACATTAGAAAAAAAGTTTAGAGACATATTAAACCTGACCTAATGAAAAGTTACCATAAACAAATTACTTAGCGATTTTTATGTAAAAATTTGGTGTTCAAGTAGGTATAATTTTTGTAATGTTAGAGACATTTATATTATTTCAATTTAAAGCTAATAATGTGGCCTTCAAAATCAGATGTCGTGAAATATGATATCTTTATTAGAACCCGAGTTATGATCAAAGATTTGCGATCAAAAACATAAGGAGTGATATTTTGCAATATCTCGGGTTCTAACAAACGGATTTTAATTTTTTAAAGTTCTTTTTTTTTGTTTTTTCATAAGGATCAAAACAGTATTTAAAAAAAAAGTCGTATCTCTCTTAGTTTTCTAGTTATAATTGTTTAAACAATTAAATTCGGAAAAACAGGTTTCAGATTCGTATTAAGCGAGAAAACAGGAGAATGGGCCATGGACACCCCCTAGCTGCCGGAGTAACCAAGCAATCAGACATTTTTTCCGATAAATAAGTTTTTTATCTGCTGATGCATTTTTTATTAATTTTATTAGCTTCACCTGTATGTATGTATGTATGTATGTATGTATGTATGTTTGTTTGTTTGTAACTCTCCACTCCGCTTTGCGCATGTCTGCAGTTTGGGCTAATATTTCGCTCATCTTTAATCTATGTACCGCTTATTAACTGGGTGTTTAGCTCAGATGCTAAAGCGCTCGCTTAGCATGCGAGCGGTACCGGGATCGATGCATGGCAACTCCATTTTTTTTTTGTTCAGATTAATTTGGTAAAGATGTGATTATTATTTTTAAATATATAAGACTACCCGTATTACATCAACTTTATCGTAAAAAAGATGAATAAATTCAAGGTCGCTATTTCATATGGTTTCATCCAAATTTTCGAATTAGCACTTGTTTTAATGTTCATCAAATTTTATTGTGAACTTTAACAAAAGACAACAATAACAAATTTTGTAACACGAATGTGTTTGATGGTTGATTTATTAATAGTTAATTAATATTCGAAGTTTAATGTGAGTTTTTATTTCGGGGAATGAACATGTTCATTCGCTATTGGAGCTGGAATTATCGCGGCTGCTGGCACCAGACTTGCCCTCACATGGATCCTCATTGAATGATCTAAAGTGTATTCATTCCGATTACGGGGCCTCGAATGAGTCTCATATCGTTATTTTTCGTCACTACTTCCCCGTGCCGGGAGTGGGTAATTTGTGCGCCTGCTGCCTTCCTTGGATGTGGTAGCCGTTTCTCAGGTTCCCTCTCCGGAATCGAATCCTGATTCCCCGTTGCCCGTTACAACCATGGTACGTACAGCGCATACGTTCATTATGGTAAGAGCGAATGTAGATGAAGCACAAAGAGGAGAAAGAGAACTCTCTGCAGCAATAGAGAATAGCATCCTCACTATATGTCTCTCTGGTGATCTATCCTGTATCTCTCTGTCTTTTAAAAGCCCTAATTATTCCTTTATGACGTGACAGTAATAATGATTTTATGCCGTGACCGTATTGCCATTACGCGACCATGAAATGTCACTCTCAACGCGACTGAAGAAGTTAGCAGCGGCAACTTGCAATAACCTACCGCTGAAGAATCCGCCCCCGCCTAAGCCTATACTACTCGACCTATTCAGATCAATGGTTGGTAGCATTGCTCGTATTTATAGTAAGGCAGCATAACTCAGCTCCAGTCAAGGGTTAAGCAATGGCGATTTACTTTTACGGTCATTGCAAACTAGAGATAACCGGCACAGTGTGGTATGGCTACAACGTATTAGTTTCTGCATATTTCCTGGCAGGGAAAAAATTAATTTTTTCAAAGTTCTGAAAACAATACTTTTAATTATAAATGATATGAATGAAATTGTCTTAGAATTAATCTAACAATTCTTTACATTGCACAATAGTAATTTTTTTTCCAAGTTCTGAAAACAATACGTTTAATTATAAACAATATGAATGAAATTGTCTTAGTATTAATCTAACAATTCTTTAGATTTCACAATAATATTTTTTTTTCCAAGTGATTGAAACAATATGTTTAATCATCAACAATATGAATACAATAAATATAATTTGAGAAATCAAAAAAACACGCTTTCAAAGCATTTCCAACTAAATAAACGAATAATGATTGAGTGAGGGTCTTGTAATCGTCACAGTAAATTAACGAATCTATTGAAATAAAATAAATTGGACTAAAAATTAAAAAATAAATATAGTTTAAAAAAACTAAAAAACACGCTTTTATAGCATATGAAACTAACAAGTAAAAAAATAAATGTAATTAAGGAAAACTAAAAAGCATGTTTCTGAAAAACATCGTACTAAAAAGTTGAAAATAATTTTCAAAATAAAATTAAAACAAAAATAAATGAAAAATACTAGTATTATTGTGAAAAAAGCGTGGGCGCTGCATACCATATTTTTCGAATGTCAAGCGCCCACGCTTTTTTCACAATAATACTAGTATTTTTCATTTATTTTTGTTTTAATTTTATTTTGAAAATTATTTTCAACTTTTTAGTACGATGTTTTTCAGAAACATGCTTTTTAGTTTTCCTTAATTACATTTATTTTTTTACTTGTTAGTTTCATATGCTATAAAAGCGTGTTTTTTAGTTTTTTTAAACTATATTTATTAAAATTATATTCCACATATTTTCTTTTGCTGTATTGCTTCGCTTCAGATTATTCATTTAATTTAACGGTTTTATGTTAATTCAAAAAACTTGATGAAAACTATTAATTAACCACTTAACTGACAATATGAATATGAATTTCTTTTAATTTATTTAAGAGTCTTAATATTTTTCAATTTGTTAATTGCCTTACAAAATACAATATTCATATATAGATAATATTCTGACATTATAATTAAATGGAAATGGCTTTTCTCTAATAAATGTTTGTACCATAACATAATAATCGTTACTGTTATTATTCATTTTCTAACGAGTCAACCTATTTCAGAACTTCTGTAAAATGAAATGTTTAGACGTCGTTTTTTTCAAAATAATTTTTAAAATATGCACTCATTTGGGAATACTTACCCCAAAGGATAAAATCTATACCAATATTTGTTGCTCACTAATTGTGATTTACGTAATAACTAATCTAGTTTATAATAATTACAAAACATTTGTGACCAGTGATTTAAAATTAGGTTTCATCTACAACTTAACAGTCGTAATTCAATTTTCAGAATTTTTGGTCATACAATTTATATGTATTTTTACTTTGTATGGAAATGGAACAAATAGTAAATTGTTATATAAAAAAATTGATACATTGTGCAGTAGATATCCAATTGAAACCAACTACATAGTTTTAACTTTAAAATATTTAATAAGTTTAGTGTTTTCTTTTATTGGAACAGTTTTATTTACATTTAATTTCTCACAACCAACTTTTTCCAATTGGTTGACAATTGGATTTTCATTGTATTTAATACAATTCCAGCTTTATATGTTCGTTTTAATGATATGGCAAACATTAAACATCATAGTTAAGAGATACTCGATGGTATCTCAAAAAATTGAATCAATGTTTAATACTACTAATTTCACTGAAGTACAACTATTAACTAATTTTAAGTCTATAAAATCTGATCTAGTATTATTAAATCAGTCATCACAGCAAGTCAATAAGGCCACCAGCAAATTGTTACTGATGATTATTGTAATAGCCTTTATCTTTGTATTAAGGGGTGCTAATAGGATTATTTTTTTCAACTCATTTCCACAACTATTTAATACGGTTTCATTATTTGCCATTCTGATTCATACTTTGACAATTGAGGTAAGTCGCATACAAATACTTGATTAATTTTAGACACTATTTATTAAAAATTTGCTATACTGGCGCAATTGGTATAATTGATTTCAAGATAAGATAGGAAATAAGAAACCTTGCATCTATATTACTCTAGTCAATAGGTTTAAAAACGTGAAAAATAAAGATAAAGGTCCTAAAAATATGAGCGATAGCACATTGGATTTAGAATCACCTCTAAAAAAATGGTTTTGAAGGATTTTGGTGCTGGTAAAAAATTACATTTGCTATTAACAAAATAAGATGAAAAAAAATTATATTTATGTTTTCGTTAATAACTCGAAAAATATTAATATTTAAGCAATTTTGAGAAAAGATCGTTAAAGAGGAGGAAATTTCCGAAAAAAAAAGTCCATACTCCCGGAACTCGATCTCCATTATTTATAATTTTAATTTGACGTTGAATAAGCACAATTTACAAAAAGAACTTTTTATAATAGAAAGTTTTTTACTGATTTATAGGTCATATTTTGTGTCATCTCAACAATGCACAGCATCCCTGACATTGTAAAAATATTAAGTCATACAACGCTGTGATTGATCATAGAGAAGATTGTTTCCTTGTTAACAAAATCAAGGGTAGTTGTATCTAAAAACTTCCTAAAACAGTTTATTTTATTACCAGTTAAAATAATACAAAAAAAAAAAAGAAAAAAAACTTCTCTGTCGCGTAATCGATCCCATTATGATAACATAACAGAACTGTCACAAGTGGACTGATCCGCCGCTTAACCAACTACGCTACGAACGATTTATTTAATAACTTTCAAAATAATATTATCTATACACAACTTAGATCATGTTTAATATCAATTCGGTATAAATTTCGAAATCTATGTATATGCCTAAATACACTTGAAACATGCATTGTCATCCAGTTCTTAGCTATCCTGAAAATTTCAGAGCTCTAGGTAGTCGGGAAATAGGTTTAAATTCGATTACAAATTCCACGGAATGACATAGAGACACAGAACACTGCGAAAATATAAAAAACTTTCTAAAATAGGGCTCGGCGCGGCTTTTACGGCATTCGCGCGCCGCCGCTAAACGTGGTTTATCAGATAAAATATTTTTTATGACATAAAATAATATTTTAAAAATTTGAAAAAATTCTAGTATTTTCCCAACACTTGAAAGAATGTAACCCAGTTGGAAAAAACATTTTATCTCTATTTTTCAAAAAGTTATTCAATTGTTAACTAACAAATTTTTTTTCTAATCTCTGTTGGTATAAACAATGGGATAAATGGTCTAAATAATTGGCCTAAACATTTTAAACTTCGTGGAGCCCTTTTCATATACAGGTATATACCATACAAGATCCTGCGATAAATGTTCATAAAAGTTTGTTAATTTGTTAATTATGATTTTTCATAACTACTGCAAAATGAAATTTTTTTATTTGTTTAAAACAATTTTTAAACAAATAACGTAAAAAATTAAAAACCTAGGTATGTTAATTACTGCCATTGTTTAATATTAAAACAAGCATGACTAACTAATAATTAAAAAAAAATATCAACTTTTTTTAGACATTTCATTTTGCAAATGATTTTAATTAAATAAATGTAAGTAATTGCCCCCTAATAGTGTTAGCATTAGTAATTTTCAAAACAACATGTCATTAGTATTATTTCTTTCCTCACGTGTGAAGCAACTACGTAAATTCTTCAAAATGGTAGAATGTGATGTTGATATTTTAAAAATAATTTATAAAATATGTGCTTTTGTGGGTGTAATTCCTGAAAGGAATAAAGTATTTGCAAATATTGCTCGCTCACTAATTCTCATTGTTGTGATAATTGATCTGTTTTGTCAATATGCAGTATCAGTTGTGAATAATGATTTAGATTTTATAAGTAAATTGACAACCACAATACAATTTAGCGTACCTTTGGGTCTAGAGTTTACATGTATTTTTTCTCTTTATGGAAAAGAAACAGATTGGAACCCATTTCTGCAACAAATTGATATCTTATGCAGAAGATATCCTGTGGAAATCAATTCTATAGTTTGTATTTTAAAATATATTTTATTTTTAACTTCCCGCTAAAAAAAATTAAAAATTTTTTTAAAATCGGGAAGTTATTGGTTTCACCCCGTTTTTCGAAAATCGAGTTTTCATCGGATCTCAACGTTTTGAGGTCTTAGGAACCTCCCCTGACTATTTTTACGAGGGTGTCTGTATGTCTGTATGTACGTGTGGATGTGTGTGTGTGTGTGTGGATGTATGTAAACCTCTTATAACTTTTGAACGACTTGACCGATCTGAATGAAATAAAAAGCATTCCAAAGATTTCCATCTAACTTAGATTCCCTGTAAGTTTGAACCGATTCGAGCCGGTAGATTTTGGGAAATTTCAAAATAACCGAAAAAAACAATTGGTAAAAATGATGTTTTTTGGGCATATCTTTTTGGCTATTGCATCGATCAATTTCATAACCTAATCAGCTCTCAAGCTTAAAAAGCCACGTCGAATGCCGTTTTGCAAATTAAAATCGGTTGATTCGTTCGTGAGATATCGTTGTCGAAAAATTTCAAAAAAAGTGTTTTTTTTCAATAACCTAGAGATTTTTTGACTAATCGATTTTGTGCTCCTTGTAACGTTTTTAGGTCTCAAGAAACTGCGTCGAATGCCATCTTGAACATCAAAATCGAATAAGGCGTTAAAAAGTTATGGCTTTTTAAACATTTCAAAAAAAGTCAAAAACGTCAAAATACGTCACGTTACCATAGCTTTGGGGTTAAAACTAGCGGGAAGTTGCAGGGATGGCCTTTAAGGTCAACCTCTTTTCGAATTTTTTCTTTTGTCGTTAACTGGAACAACTTTATATTTTTTGCATTATGCACTATGTTCATCTTCATTGTATCTTATGGTAGGTACTGCTAAATGGTTTCTAGTACAATACCAGCTTTTTATGTTCGTTATATTTACATGGCAAACATCAAACATTATCTGTCAGAGATACTCTATGCTATCTGATAACATTGAAGCAATGTTTAATGGTATTTGTTTTACTGGACTACAACAGTTAAATGATGTTAACTCTGATTTACTTTTATTGAACCAAACAGAATTACAACTTAATAAAAAATCAAGCAAATTATCTTTTATTGTAATATTGACAGCTTTGTCATGTGCACTGTCGTTTGCTAATCTGTTTTTATTCAAGGAATCATTCACACGCGATGGTTGCATTTAATCCAGTTTCTTGCCGTGGTTAGTAGAAATTTCTCACTTGGGGTATGTATTTTTTCTGTTAATGCATCAATAATTTGTATATTTTGTTAATTGCATATCTAAAGAACTCAATTAACAAAAAAATTAATAGTAAATCCTTAAAATAAATCGGTAAAAAAAATTATGAACACCAGATTCATTAAAACATTGTTTAAGCCATTTTGTTCATCATTCATCCCTTCAACTAATAGAATTAGGTCGGCTGGGAAGGCAAGAAGCTGAACAAATTAAATATCTTGGTGTCATTATTGATCGTCACTTACGATGGGACCTACAAATTAATAATATTGTAAAAAAAGTGAGAGGTGTCAAAGGACACCCGGATGGAACGAAGTTCCGTTCGATTAATTAGTGAAGGAATTGTAATTTGTAAACACAACAGAGAGTTTGTATATACATAAGCATTTATTATCGTCTGTATAAAATCTCTACTTACCTAACTCTATCAACAATATCCGGAACTTGTGCAGAAACATTGTCAGGATACATTATTGTTTTTATTTTCTATTATTTTAACATTTATTATCTACAAAAAACCTGTATTAACAAAGTCGCGACACTACTACACTGTTCAAAGCAAAATAGAAAAAAAAAGTAAAAAAATTGCAGTTTTTCTGCTCGCTATAATGTTTGCAATTGGGGACGAAACACATCACCATTTTTACTGCAACAGAATACTATTTAATAGTTAAAGAATACATAATTATTTACAAGATTACCATAATAAAATTTATAAACTTTGAAACAAAACATAACCTCAATTCCACTAAAATGCATATAAAATTTAAACACTTACACTAACTTTCAATGTTTATTCACTATCACAAATTGGATACAATAGGTCGTATGAAAAGTGTCCGGAAAACGTTAAGATTTTTGATTAGAAACCACTACAAGTAATAGAAAAATCTTTTATGGCATTTTCAATACAAATATGTTTTGTTTGTAGTTTTGTGTTTTGTTTAGAAATAGAAAGATTTGTAAGCTCCTCCCATAGCTGACGTCACACTTTTCTATGCATTGTATTATATCTATCTATGAGAGAGAGGGAGAGTTATTTATTTTTTGGTCTGTGAGAGAGAGAAACATGCGTTTGTCGGTGCATTGTGTCGGTGCATAGTGTCGTGACAAATTTTGGTATGAATTTTTTTAGGCTAGCTCCTAGCGTCAGCGTAACTGTTCGTAACGCGCGAAAGGGAACTTCGTTCCAAAAAGTGAGAGGTATCCTTGGTAAAATTAAATTCTTAACACAATTTTTAGATGCCCATCACTTGAAAATTGTATATTATTCGCTCGTTCAATCTCAGCTTTCATACGGTCTTTTGGGTTGGGGTGGAGTTTCTGATTGTTTCTTAGAAAAGTTAAGCGTGGTACAGAAATGGATACTAGGAATAATCTATAAAAAAATATAACCTTCTCTAGTAACACACTATATAAAATCAGTAAAGTTTTTAATGTTAGGCAACTTTATTTCCAAAAAGTACTTATAAATATTTTTAAGAATAAAATATTACTGGAACCTATTAATCATGAACATAAAACTAGTCAAAGAATAATTAATGTACAGGTTCCCAAATGCGAAAAAACCATAAAACAACGTAGCCTAGAATACCTATCAGCAAAAATTTCCTCTAGAAATAAAAAAAAAGTGATAAATTGGGCATGTATCGGAAAAAATTAAAAATTTGGATTGAGGAGACAGATAGATCATTCTTTTCCAATGTTATAAATAACTTATAATATAAATCTGTATTCTTAAAATTAAATTCTGTGTATTTAATATTCCTCAATTTAATTAACTTCATCTATTGGAAATATATGTATCTCTATGTTGTATTACTGATAACTTATCTTGAATGTAGTTACTTGTCTTGTTGTGATTTAAAATTTACTTGATACGGCTTAAACCTAACCTATAGTGACTTAAACTTACCTTATTGTGACCTAAATTTACCTTATTGTGACATAAACTTACCTTATTGTGACCTACATTATTAAAACCTAAAATAACATGATTTTTTCTATTTTGTTGTCTTTTTAAGTAAAATGTGTAATATTAAGTAAAAACTATCATAATATTTGTTTTTGTAAAATTACAACGCTCACGTATAAACAGATTCCCTCTGCTTCTGTGAGTATATTCTGTTTATTGTGTTTAATTCTATTTTTATATTATTATATAATTGCTTCGTACATAATATTCCACAATACGGATCCCTCTGGTACTCCCATGCTCAGTCTTTGCCTGAGTCCCTTGTCTATCGTAATTTTCCTATCCGATAGGTAGGAGTCCACGATATTCCGCAGACTCCCCCTACCCATTTTTCTTCCAGGCTATCCGCAATTGATAACTAATATATTTAATCGAGAAATTACAGAATACAACAAAAATTAATAATAAAAACTTGAAAATTAACAAAAAAATATGATGAAAACGTCAAACCAAAAAAAAAAAAATTAAAAACTGGCAAAAAAAACAAAAAAAAGAGTGTACGTGTAACCTTTACGCGCGATTGAAGTAAATCTTTTTGACGTACGTATCGGAAAATAAATATTTAATTACAATTTAATCATATTTATTGCCTATATAATTTACAAAAAAATGAGATGTTATATTTATATTATTCATTAGAAATAGGAATTTGAAAGTTATCATTATTTCTTTTATATATGAAATAATAGGTTTATGATAACTAAAATGTGAAACATAGATTTTACTCTCTAAATACCATTAATGTATTTGAAACCGTTTGAAAATTTCATAAATAAATTTCGAAAATTTAAGCTCCTCCCATAGCTGAAATTACACAGTTACTTCCATCAGAATCTTCCGTTAGAATCTAACGTTAGAGTTACCCCTAGTCGCGCCTAAAGAAGTTTTGCTTGAATAATAGGTAAACAATTTTAAAAATATACACACATTACGTTTAGAATGTGTGATTTTGTAGCTGTATCTACCTTATTGTAATACAACAAAAGAGCCTTCGATAGTTAGATAACCATTTCATTTTGTAGCATTTTATAGCATATTCCATAAAATTTAAAATCCTGAGTTAAGTTTGTTTCCTTCACGTCTACGAAGGATCTATCTTGACTAGTGGTTTTATGGCCTTTATGGCTACCTAACCAAACCTAAAATAAGTATAAGAAAGTGTTAAAATATTTCGAATATTATTATTTTATGAACAAAAACCTGCAACATGCTTCTTTACTCAACGTAAAGATTCCGTATAAACAATTATTTACTATTATAATATGTATGTATGTATATAAACTTACTTAATCAAATCATAATGAATGTGGCTGTCTCGTCATTTTTTCATTTTTGTCATTTTTCTTTAAATCTTTCTGGTGCTTATAATATGTCCTTTGACGTTCACAATTTCTTTTTCTTTTTAGCTCTTTAAGTCTATAATACGAAAATAGCTAGGTATAAATAATAGGTATAAATAATAAGGTATAAATAGTGTAATTACACACCAAAAATAAAATGTATGCATATAGATTATAGGTACTCACTATTTTCATTCAATATTTTTTCATCACTTTCTTCATTAATAAATCCACTTTGTTTATTCATATTTAATTCAAACACTTTATACACAAAAAACTACCAGCAATGTATTTTGGTTGACAAGATAACAAGCTGTCAATTCATACAATTACAGATTTAATTTTATTTAATACTAGCTGACCCCGCGGACTTCGTACCGCATAAAACGCATGTATTTTTTGGTTTTTTCAAATTTTTACGATTTTATTTTTTTTCAATTTTTTTTTTTGATTTTATCGTTTTTATCATATTTTCTCGTAAATTTTCAGCTGTATACTCATTTTTAATTATATTTTGTAATTTATCGATTAAATATATAAGGTAGCAACTGCGACACCTTACGTCATATTATTTAATTTAGCAAGAATTTGTTGAAATATATGAAATATATGCGAAATAAACCTTAAGTAAGAATTGCTCGTTTAAATATATTATGTGATATTAACTGCTCCACCTTACGGTGGCGCCATAGTACTTTATTAAGTCGTAACTGCTACTTTAAATATATAAGATATTAACTGCGCCACCTCACGGTGGTATACTCAGGCTTGGTACTTCATTACTGAACCGCTAGATGGCGTTGAAGAAGCTAGTTTTTGTGATTATTTTAATAAAAAGTATCCTATGTTAATTCTAATACCTCCAAGAATATGTGTACAAATTTTCATGATGATCGGTGAAGTAGTTTTCGCGTGAAAGCGTAACAAACAAACTTACATTCACATTTATAATATATAGGGAAGGGATATAGGGAAGGGAAGGGAAGGGATAGTAGGCAAAATCGCATGAGCGCCGCCAGGATTATTTTCAGGGAGGTGCCTCTGCATCTACACACTATTATGATCTAATATATATAGAATGTAGAATAATTTGGACAGCAACCGCGACGCCTTTAGTTTTTATTCAAACAATAATTGAATAAAACAATTAAAAAAAAAGTTGAGACAAGAAAAAACATTTAAAATAAAAGTGTGAGGTGTCAAGGGACACCCGGATGGAACGAAGTTCCTTTCGATTAATTAGTGAAGGAATTAGTAATTTGTAAACACAGCAGAGTGTTTATACATACATAAGCATTTATTATTGTCTGTATAAAATCTCTACTTACCTAACAGTTCGTTTCTTTTAACAAAAGTGTCCATTTATACAATACCAGAGCTTTAAATAACACATCTTTTTAAAATTACTTTTTATAATTTAAAACAGGAATTAACAATTCAATACAAAAAATTTAAAATTAAAATATTTGACAGTGACTGACAGTTAAGGTAATTTGACGTAGTCAAGTTACGAACTATTTTTAAAATGTTTATGAATTTATTAATTTATAAAAACAGGATGAAATAAAATATAATACTATTATAGGTAATTATGTTTTTTTCTACAGTATTTTCTTTTTAATGTACATTTTCTTTTAATTTAAAATAGTGTCTTTTTAATTGTAATATGTCTATCTATGAGAGAGAGGGAGAGAGAGTTATTTATTTTTTGGTCTGTGAGAGAGAGAAACATGCGTGTGTCGGTGCATTGTGTCGGTGCATAGTGTCGTGACAACTTTTGGTATGAATTTTTTTGGGCTAGCTCCTAGCGTCAGTCGTAAGTGTTCGTAACGCGCGAAAGGGAACTTCGTTCCAAAAATATATAATTTTCTGGTAAATTCAGGTATTTTTTTCCATAGCAGGGGGGTGCAACCCCCTCCCCCCCTTTGCACCCTGCTGCCGGCGCCCATGCAGAATCGTGTCAGGTTTTTTGTATTAGGTTTTGTTTCCGGTTTCTGTTATTAGAATGACGTCACGTCCGTTAGAATAACTTTTTTACTCCTAGTCTCGCTAAAGAAGTTTTACTTCAAAAATTAGAAAAAGCTAGTAAAACAAATAATATTACTGACATGTACTATAAATTATATATATGTAATTAAAAAATAAACAATTACTTAACTCAAATGGATTGCTTTCATGTCAATATTAATGGTCGTTTGTAAAATAATGAAATGCTTATTAGTTATTAGTTTGGTTACATTAACAAGTAGATAAACAAGTAAATTTGTGTAAAATGAAAATTTTTGATGTTAATATTTTAAAGATACTATTCAAAATATGTGCTAATGTGTGTGTCGTTTCTGAAAGGAATAAACCTATTACAAATAGCTGTCGAGCACTGATTCTCATTTTACTGCTTATGGAGATTATATACGATTTTCTCAGAGACTTACAACTTAATTATTTAAACGTACATTTTATATACATTTTAATGAAAACAATACAATGTACTGAATATATTTGTTTCGAGTTTGTATGTCTATCTTTGCTTAATGGAAAAGAAACAAATTACGAAATATTATTTAAAAAGGTTCAAATATTGTGCAGAAGATATCCCATAAAAATCAACTGTATAGTTTATGGTTTTAAGAAAATAATAATCCTTCTTGTTTCTTACATTGGACCAACTTTATATTTATATTTTCGCAAAGGCATCTCGAATAATTTCGAATATTTAAGATTGACTAAATGGATGTTTGTATTCTTTCAGCTTTTTATGTTTGTTTTAATGACATGGGAAACATTAAACATCGTATCAAAACGTTATATTATACTATCTCAAAAAATTATAACAATGTATACAAGTAATATTGTCACAAAATCACAACTTTTAGCCAATATTAAGTCCGCAAAAAGTGATTTAGTTCTATTAAATCAGTTAGTACTGCAAGTTAATAAAAATGCAAGCAAATTATTTTTTATGATAATAGTGATATCTTTCAACTCTGTACTGTTGATGGCTAATCGGATTTTATTTTTTGACACATTTGCACAGATAAATGTGCCAAACTTTAGTTTCTATATTTTAAACAATTTGACAATTGCGGTAAGTGTTTGTTAACATTACTAAAACAGTTTATTTGATCACATTTCTACTTTTTTTTTAATTATAGTTTGTTAACATTTCTTAAACAGTTTGTTCAATCACATTTTTAAATACACAATATAAACGGTATATTATACTATCTCAAAAAATTGTATAACTTTTAACCGATTTTAAGTCTACAAAAAGTGAATTAGTTCTTTTAAATCAGTCAGTACTGCAAGTTAATAAAAATGCAAGCAACTTATTCTTAAGAGACAAACCTATACTGTACTGATGAGCTCTAACTAGAGCGAAACACGTGTCTACAGTTTGATTTTGCCCTTGTATAGACTGATCAATTTGTTTTATCTATATCGCAGTACTTATCTTGTGTGCTAGAGTTAGGAATTCTAACCAAGCACAAATCCAGGTTGTGTATCTGGAATATATTGACAGCATGGCACCAGATACGTTTGCATCATTTTTTATCATTTTATATATAGTCCAAGATCCCGATATAGGACGACCTTCACCGAGCTGGTTAATGGACCAAACATATTTTTTATGTAATTTAATATATCAAAAAATATATTGCATATGAGTTGCCTATCGAATTTCAGTCAAGGATATTTTTAATTAATTTTTAAAATTTTTTGTGCGACTAAGAGGTGCCTACCTACCGTCCCAAGCGATAGAAGAGGACACAACATAACAGCGTTTGAATCCCGGCCTTTTGAAGAGAGAGAGCTCTTTGCTCTCTGGTCTTGAAAACAAAAAGGATAGCGATAGACGCGTACAGTATATATCTATAAATACATTAATTATATAGAGCAAATTGCTTTAATTTATTTCAGTTAATATTTTTAAATAGGAAAAAAAAAGAAATAAAATTTGTAAGATAAGAATTATATATGTATTGCTATAACCTTCTTATTAACTAAAGATTTATATATATTTTAATGTAACAAAATATATACACATATATATTAAAAAAAATTAAAAACTAATCCTTTATTTTAATATGAAACTACTCCAAAATAATGCTCAGAATGTACGCGTCTATCGCTATCCTTCTTGTCTTCAAGAGCAGAAAACTCTCTCTCTTTAAAAGGCCGGGATACAAACGCTGTTATGTTGTGTCCTCTTCTATCGCATGGGACGGTAGGTAGGGACCTCTCAGTCGCACAAAAAATTTTTAAAAATTAATTAAAAATATCCTTGACTGAAATTCGATAGGCAACTTATATGCAATATATTTTTTGATATATTAAATTACATAAAAAATATGTTTGGTCCATTAACCAGCTCGGTGAAGGTCGTCCTATATCGGGATCTTAGACTAATAGTCGTTGAGGACTATAGTCTTGTGATAGTCTTCCAGTACTTTCTATTGGCTGCTTTTTGTCTCCAATTTGTTATTCCTCACTCTCTGATATCCTCCAATTTCTCCTGTTCCATTATCTTTTTCGTTTTCCTTCTGGTACTCTCCATGCTATCGTTTTGACTGCTCGTGTGTTTTCCATCCGCTCTAAATGCCCCAACCATTGTAATCTTTTTGTTTTAACTACCTCACTAATTTTGGATTCATAAAAAGCTCATAAAGTTCATTATTTTTTGTGCGTCTTTCCTACCCTACCCTTTATCTGACTTTTTATCCCTGTATATTTTTCTTAGCATTTTTCTCTCCCATATTTCTACTTTATTTTGCTCTTTTTTTGTCATGTCCATGCCTCGCTTTCATATAATAATGTCGGTCTTAAAATTGTTTTATAAATTCTCTCTTTTGATGTTCGTGATAAGTTTTTATTTCTTACAACGTTATAGATATAGAGTGAACCGGCACATCTATTGAATTTGGCCAAACTTAGATCGATTTCAACTTGCTCTTTGCATTTGTGATTTATAAGAACACCCAAATACATATAAAATTCTGTTTCTTTAAATGTCTTTCCAAATAATTTCAAACGGTATTGATTTTGTGCATGTTTGTTTTACGTGTATTGGATCTTGGTTTCATTTATCTTCAAACCCTTTCTCTGCGCCGCTTCTATTACCTATTCTGTGATTCTTACTTACTTACTTCTTGCAAGTAGTAAGTACTGATGACTTTTATACAGTAGTGTTCTGCTTCTATTAATACTACTACTTCTGATAATTTCTTCTAAAACAAGCTTCAATATTACTGTTGACTGAGCGGGTCTTCTTGTCTTAGACCTACTGCTACTTCAAACTCTTCGCTTATTTCCCCTTTCACAAGAACTCGGGAGGTTGCTCGTTTCAAAGTCATTTTTATTAAGTTTACAACCTTATTAGAAATACCTAGTTTCCTCAGTGAATTTAACATTTTATTTCTATTTACTCTATCGTAAATCCTATGGATGAATCTGCGACCTCTGTTTCAAGGGGTTTAAAGGGTTTCCTGGACCCGGGTATTGGAGCCCTGCTATTTAGCGAAAAAATGTGTAGAGATTCTTTTTTTGAACTTTTCACGATACATAGTTTTTAGTTTTTATAGTTATAATGTTATAAACAATTAAATTGTTTATAAAACATTATGAACCACCTTTTGGAGCAAACAACCTTTTATTATTAATTCAGCACATAAAAAAACATAAAATAACAAAATTATTATTTACGAACCCCTGATGAGCGACAAGAGTAACAATAATAACATATCTGATAGAAAATTTCAATTACGTGAAAGTGAAGTTATTACTGATAATTAAGTACAATGCTTGTAAACATTATTACATTAGTCGCCTCTCAAGCAAGTACAGAACTGCTATAAAATGGAAATATTAGATTTTCATATTTTAAAAATTATTTTCAAAATCTGCGTTAATGTTGGGATATTATCTGAAAGGGATAAAGGATGTACAAATATTTATCGATCATTAATACTCATTGTAGTGATACTTGATCTGATATATGAATACTGCAAAATATTTATTGAAGAGATAAATATAAATTTTATAAGTATATTAACATTAACAATGCAATATTTTGCACATTTATGCCTAGAGTTGGTATGTCTTTTTGGCCTTACTGGAAAACATGAAGATTGCAAATACTTATTTAAAAATCTTGATATATTGTGCAAGAAATACCCTATAAAAATTAACTGTATTTTTTTTACTTTTAATCAAATAGTAACTTTAGTGTTATCATTTATTGGAGCAGCAGTATTTTCATATTGTGATGTAAAAGTTGGGAACGATTCATGGTATAACGTGTTAGGAATTATTAATTGGATTTTTATGCACTTCCAGCTCTATATGTTTGTTACAATGATATGGCACACATCTAACATTATATCTAAGAGATATACCTTGGTATCTAAAAAAATTAAAGCATTATTTCCCAATAATATTGTTTCAAGATCACAGCTGTTAATTGACATTAAGTCTACAAAAACTGAACTAGTTTTACTTAACCAGTTAGTATTACAACTTAACAAAAATACATCCAACTTATTTCTTATGGTAATAGTGATAGCCTTCACCTCTGTACTGTCGTCTACTAATACGATTTTATTTTGGGACATATTTAAAGAACTGTTCAGTTTGGTACGGTTGTTTGCAGCAATTTTTCACAATTTGACAATAGTGGTAAGTAATTCTATTTGAATATAAATTTTATTGATAGAAATCTGTACAGTGTCTCTAAAAAAGGTCGCCAATAATTGGTCGGGCTTAAAAGGTCGTGCTCAAAATATCGCACACAAAAGGCACAAAAGGTCGTCGGCCAAAAAAGATCTTAATATGCAAATATACCAAAAATGGTACCAATTAACCAAATTATTATTAATACGTCCCAATTGATCAGCAACACTGATGATATACCTCATTCTCTTTTGCTCACTCTCTGTCTTTCTTTATCTTCCTCACTCCCTTATAACATTTTTTGCACGTTATTTCAACGACCAAGTCACATAAAATTGAATATAATAATAAGAAATAGCAAATATAAAACCTTAGACTCGGCTCAACTTAGTCTAGAGATTTCATTACTTTTTAGAGATAAACAAGCAGCTCTATCGAGACTTGGCCATTTTTTACAGAATATTTTTGATGGGATTTCACTTCTTTTTGCTAAAAGTTGACGTGGACTGCTATACTTACTAGATATTCCTTTTAGACAAAGTTTTCACCCCCCGATCTTAGTCCAATACATAATTGGAATGAAAACACATTTTATCATAAGTATACATAACTTATTGACCTAAAAAATGTTTTTTGGTGTAATTTGTCCAAAATTTTTGAGCAGAATACAGAATTTAATAACAACAGTCGATTGATCGATACTCTTCCTTCTGTGATCCCAGTTTTGATAGTTTTTCCTTATGTGGGTTTTAAACTCTAACTCTGTAGCGCTCTAGGTCTATGGGAAGTACCAGTTCTATTTTGATGATTATGAGTCAATGAGTCAGTCAGTGTCGAAAATGCAAAACTTTGCATTAGCGTAACTTCTTAACTAAATGATCTACCGCCTTGAAATTTTGTATTTCTAGTGTGCGAAACTTTGCATTAGCGTAACTTCGGAACTAAATGATCTACCGACTTGAAATTTTGGATTTCTAGTGTGTGACTATAGGTTACTAGATGCGTTCTAATCTTAGCCAGAGGTACTCAAATAAGAGAAGAAAATGCAGCAAAATGGTTCCAGAAAAAGATGGTAAGGCGGTGTTGCTTCGCGCTCGACTTTATAATAATATTGTAGGTACTCGGTTTGTGTCATAACATTAAGCAATTAAAATTTTCCGGCAATTTAATTAATCAATATTGAAACAAAATAATACAATAACAAACATTAATCACTCTAATGTGTCTCGAATATTTTCATTTATTTATTACCTAATATCGTCACAAGAAGTACAAGAGTAATACTGTACACATTCAACATGGAAGCAAAAGATACCAAAATTTTAAAATATATGTTTGAAATATGCATTTATTTTGGAATATTCTCCTTTAGATGCAAACCGTTGACTAAAATCTGTTATATAATGATACTCAGTTTTGTTATTTTTATTAACTGTGCTAACACTTACTATATATATTCCAATGTTCCGTTTACAAATTTACAATTATGTGGATTATTTTCGAATTTGGCTGCATTAATATCTTTTGAGTTGACATTATTTTGTGCAATGTTTACCGAAGAGGAGTCATGGCAAATGTTTTTTAAGAAGCTTGATTTTTTAGATTCAAAGTACGAGTTTCATATAAACTGGATATATTTGTCTGTAAAGATGTTTATATGTCTCCCTTTCTATTTGAGTGGAATGTTTTTGTTAATATTTAATAAATTTCAACCATTCCCACCTGTATGGGCAATTGATGCGTTAATTGTTGGTATATTTGTACAATTTCAAGTTTTCTTTTTGGTCTTATTTATTTATCTTACCTCGAAAGTTATTTGTCAACGATATATTTCTTTAAACCAAAATATTGGAAATACATTTCTTACAAATACAGCTAGAATGGAGTTTAATATTAGACCTATCACGTTAGATCTGCTAGTACTATACCAAATTCAATTGATGTTAAATAAAACTATCAGTAAACGGATACTAATGTTATTGATCTGCTCCATTGCTTGTATTGCTGCATTGTGTAACATAATATTATTTTCTTCTGTAT
This sequence comes from Altica lythri, assembly GCA_964028335.1. Taxonomy (NCBI): domain Eukaryota; kingdom Metazoa; phylum Arthropoda; class Insecta; order Coleoptera; family Chrysomelidae; genus Altica; species Altica lythri. The sequence continues at coordinate 6,100,234 of OZ034807.1, read as the reverse complement.
CAATAAAAATGTTTATTGAAAGTGGTGCAGCTGGGGCTTTCATTCATAATATTGCTATGATGGTAAGTTTTTTTATAACAATTATAAGATTAATTTGTTTTTCAAATTAACGAAAAAAATCTTTTGTGGACTAGTATGATAAGAGTCATTTTGCTATTCGCGCCATTGGTCGAAATTAATTTATTGCAATAAAGGGAGCACAGATGGACTACCATTTATAAAATTAAAGATAATTTATGTATTAATCAAATTTCAAATTTGTACATAAAATAACTAAATTTGGGTACTATATTTGGAATAGTTACGAAATAAAACATATTCATTAATAAAATTTAAAAAAAATCTCAAACTTGTCAACAGTCCATCTGTCCTAGCGTAAGGATATGAAATGGACCATAGTAGGTAGCATAAAAGGACCATTATAAGTAAGAGGAATGGGCCTCGCTACTTCTTGTTTTTTTTTAGAAGCTATGTTTCCACAGTTCAGACAAAGCTTAATAAAACTTGGACAACTCTCGTGCAACCAACACTTGCAAAAAGGTATTGCAACCATTCATTTTTCTTTTTTGTGAAACGATAATCTTTACTGCAGCCAACAAACGCGTTTTCCATATCGCTTTACTGTTCATCCCCACTGGAATGGTCATTTATTGTTAAATCGCCAGCTTCCTCTTCAGAAGATGCAGATTTATTTGAATAATTCTTCTTTTTCCACTTACCATTTTCACTGCCAAATTGGGACCAGCTTTTCTCTTGCATCATGCATTTTTTTTTGGTTTAATAAATTCTGGTGAATTAATAACTCCTGATATTTTTTACGAACTTTTTTTACAGCTATAGATACGACGGATACAGGAGTAACTTCATACAGAACTTTTCCAGGAGTAATATTTTCAGTAGCTGCCGATTTGTTAGGAGTGGATTATTGAGTTTGTATACCATAGGTACTTGGTTGAGAAGATACAGATCTTGGTTGGTCAGATTGAGTTCTTGCCTGCATTGTTTTATTCTGCATTGGATCTTCTACAGCAGAGCAAACAGGATTTTGTGCCAAAAATGTGTAATGTGGTACAACTAAGGGAATAAAGGGGAGAATTCGCGTAGATTTAAAAGAGGAAATTGCGTTTTGTGCAGTGTTTGCTTTTTCCCAGTTTCACCCAGTAGCTTTCCAAACTGCAATCTAGTTATTACTCTTTTTGGGTTATTCCTCAACATATTTTTACATACATCATAATGTTAACCCTTCAGAGATTTAAAAAAAAATACGATACAGGGGCTGTAAATAATGAGTCGTATGGGCTGGTAAACAAAATAAAATTATTTCGTTTTCTTCTGCAAATTCCGATAAATGTATGTTGGTCCTATGGGAGGTATTCCGCCTAGTATTAATAATACCTTTTACCATGTGGTTTTCTTTAAAGATTTTGGGTCTTTAGCCAATACATATAAATATTTTACTATTCGTATAAGCAGATTTTTTGGAGATTTTGAAGTATCAAACTACCTTCTGCATTGCAGCATGCTATAAAGCTTATCGTTTCTTCTTTCTCTTCAGGGCTTATACTCGAAACACTTTTAGAGACCTTTGCAACTACGACTTGACCAGCTCTAGTATTTAAATGTAAACCTATCTTGCCAATGTTGTATAAATTTCCAGGTTTGTTAAAAAGGCTGTGTTCTTTCATAACTTTCTCAAGTTCCGCGAAGTGGCTCCCTGGCTTATGGCCGGCGCAGTTGAACCACTGTTTGATAAGCATACTTTGATGCAATAATGCTCGCAGTTTGGGCGAGATTCACCTAGGAGGAATTTCCGTAAGGTCTGTGTAGAGTTTTTTTGTATGTTAAATTAGTTTGACATTTATGGTTTTACTTTTTGCCTATATTATACAAAAATAAATAAAATGTATTAGTTCAATTAAATTGATTATTAATATTGATAAACTACATAACAACATATCAAATATTACCCAATCACCCTAATGGGCCTAGAGTAGGTGTTATCATTTATTTATTATATATATCGTGACAATTAGTACAAGAATAATACTGTACACATCCAACATGAAAGCAAAAGATACCAAAATTTTAAAATATATGTATCAAATATGCATTTATTTTGGAATATTCTCCTTTAGATGCAAACCGTTGACTAAAATCTGTTATATAATAATACTCAGTTTTGTTATGTTTATTAACTGTGCTAGCAGTTACTATGTATATTCAAATGTTCCGTTAACAAATTTACAATTATGTGGATTATTTTCAAATTTGGCTGCATTAATATTTTTTGAGTTGACAATTATTTGTGCAATGTTTACCGAAGAGGAGTCGTGGAAATTTTTTTTTTAAGAAGCTTGATTTTTTAGATTCAAAGTACAAGTTTAATAAAAACTGGATTTATTTGTCTATAAAGGTGTTCATATGTGTCTCTTTTGGTTTGAGTGGCATCTTTTTGTGAATGTTTAATAAATTTCAACCATTCCCACTTGTATGGGTAATTCATAGGTTAATTGTTGCTATATTTTTGGAATTACAACTTTTCTTTTTTGTCTTATTTATTTATCATACCTCGAAAGTTATTTGTCAACGATATATTTTTTTAAACGAAAATATTGAAGATATATTTCTTAAAAATACAGCTAGAATGGAGTTTAATATTAGACCTATCACTTTAGATCTGCTAGTACTAAACCAAATTGAATTGGTGTTAAATAAAACTATCAGTAAACGGATTCTAATGTTATTGATGTGGTCCATTGTTTCTATTGCTGCATTGTGTAACATTATATTATTTTCTTCTGCATATACAAAAGTGTTTATTGAAGCTGGTGCAGCTGGGGCACTCATTCATAATATTGCTATGATGGTGAGTTTTTAGTAGATTTATATCTTCTATTCAGCTGGTTCGCAGGTCACGACTTCGGGAAAATTTCAATACATTTTTTCGTTTTGGGCCCCCCTGACCTCAAATACACCTTCCGTTCAAAAGTTTATATATATTGTTATGATTTGATTGGATAATTTTTTTTTTTATATTTGATAATAGGTAACTGTCTTTATATAGGTGTTTAAAAATTTTATTTCAGAAAGTGTAGAGAGTTTGTTTTATATGTTTTGTTTTAAAAAAGGTTACCTAGGGACGGGGGGATAAAGAATTGGGATGATTATGAATTTTGAAATTGAAGAGAGAGTTGTAATTTTGTAAATTGGTAAATATTTATAATTGAAGTTAAAATCTTAAAATAAAACTGTTTTAAATAAAGTGAATATTATTTTGAGAGTAGAAGCACGACCCTATAGCCGGAGCCCACAGGGAGGGGTTTTATCACCTCTACTGTGGAACATTGTTCTAGACAGCCTAATTCACCGCCTCAATGAACATGACAAGATCTATACAGTAGCCTACGACATTGTTATTCTGCCAACAGGAAAGTTTGAAAGCGCCCTTTGCGACAGAATGCAAGTGGCTTTCAGAACTTTAGAGACATGGTGCAAAGAACAGTCGCTGTCTATTAACCCCAAAAAGACAGAGATGGTTCTTTTCACAAAGAAAACGAAACCTAGGGGCTTACACGCACCCAGTCTTTTCAACGTTAAATTAAGCTTTGCTACAGAAGTGAAATATTTAGGTGTTGTCCTCGACAGCAAGCTGACGTGGAACTCACACATAGAAAGCAGAGTTAAAAAAGCATTTATATCTTATGAGCAATGCCGCCGAACCATAGGACAGACCTGGGGATTATCCCCCAAGGTCACCATGTGGATCTACACGGCAATCATAAGACCTATGCTAACATATGGTGCTGTCGTGTGGTGGCCTAAAGTGAAACAAACGACAGCTATCAAAAAATTAAACCAAATTCAAAGATCAGCATGCCTTCTCGTAACATGAGCCATGCGAAACACACCGACCAGCGCAATGGAAGTCATACTTGGTCTCACCCCCCTTGATATATTTGTTAAGGAGGTCGCATTGATGACCATGGTACGCTTTCGCACGGTTGGTATCGAACCCACTGTAGGGACTGGCACCTATAGGGATAGTCTGTGGAGGGAATCTTACAGGCAGTCACGGATGCCGTCGCACCAAGATTTGTCTTTGACAAACCCTACAAAATATTAACAAACAAGACAGCAGACCCCAACGTAGTGCACGCTCTGAGCGTATATACGGATGGATCAAAAACAAAGCAAGGTGTGGGATGTGGAATTTACTCTAGATCATTAAGCCTAAAAACAAAATGGGCTATGGATGGCTTGTCAAATGTGGTTCAATCAGAACTCACAGGCATAGCTGCAAAAGAATTAATCAATAGGAACATTACAGGCAGGAATATAAATATATATACAGACTGCCGACAGGCACTACTGACCTTGAATAGACCACGTTTCACTTCAAGTTTAGTACTAGAATGTCACCAATCTCTAACTGAGGCCAGCCAGAATAACGTGGTCACTCTCAGCTAGATCAAAGGACATGGGAACTCTAAAGGCAACCGCATTGCAAACAATTTAGCAAAGAGGGCTGCGTGCTAGAGATATGTTAGCCCTCGCCCGTCTACCAAGCTAACATTGTCCGCAGTCGTGGACCTTATTAAACAGCACTCTCACCAAAAATTTATACCGTGCTGGGATGAAACTACGAACTGTAGACTGGCCAGAGAGTTATTACCTCATCCTGGCGAGGAAACAGCAAAAAAATTTAAGGCATTGACCAGACAAAATCTCCGAACAGCTGTGGGAATCCTGACAGGTCACTGCCAATTGCGACAACATCTCTTTAGGATGAAATTAACAGAATCGCCGCTATGCAGAGGCTGCGAACAAGAAGAGGAAACAGTAGAACACATGATGTATGACTGCTCTGCTTTTTCTGAAATCAGAAGATCCGTGTTGGGCGAGTATTGGCTTACACCAGCCGATGTCAGGGAGATCCCCCTCGGGAGCCTCATCACCTATTTTAAATCAATAGGCCTGGTGACATCCTGCGGTGAGGATATCCCTACACACGGGGGGATGCACAATGGGTCATATGTGGCCTCAGTGCTGGCTGAGCACTAGCTCGCCCCTCCCAAATTTCCAGAGATCCCTATAGCCGGAAGCAAAACAGAAATCATAATAAATTTATCACCAAATCTGAGGAGCACCAAGGATTACATAACAAATTGACGCCCAACGTGAGCCGATAATAGGAGACTATTGGAAAGAAACTGAATAACAACAAGAAGCTGCCGATAGAGGAAAGTCAGAATAGTCAAGTGAAACTCAAGCAAAATTGAAAATTATTAGAAAATTGTAATCTGGGGTAAGATTTTTAAATCGTTATATAGAGACAGTTTTTTAGTTTGTTATTTATATTTGAAATAGGGGGGATACATCATTTTTGAGACATCAATGCATAGTATAAAACAAAGTCGCTTTTTCTGTCCCTATTTCCCTTTGTATGCTTAAATCTTTAAAACTTCGCAACGGATTTTGATGCGGTTTTTTTTATTAGATAGAGTGATTCAAGAGGAAGGTTTATATGTATAATAACATCCATTAAATAGTGGAAAAATACTGTTATTTTTGAGGTTTCTAATGTGATGTCGTTAATTATCAATTTTTTTTCCGCTTACATTGCAAACTCAGGCTGAACCCTACGAGATTTATCAAAATAATGTACTAATTATTTGTACACATTAAAAAGGTCCACAGAAAACTCCGCGATGGTATATGTCTATCTCTTATGGATATCCCACAATAACATTTTTTGTCATTTACTTTTTACGACAAATAATGGCTAATTTTTGAAGCGATTTTAACCAATACAGCAGTAATCCTTATCCAATTAAATAGCTTAAATACATTTAAATGAATATTTTCGAAGATATTACAGATTTAAAATTGCGGGACGTAGCGCTTGCGGTGGTACTGGCCGGCCGGGGCGGCGGTAACGTGCCTATAAATAGCGCATCGGAGGCCGCGATTTTCCTTATAGCACTTTGAATTTTTCAGCGATCGGACGCGTTTATTACGAAATTATGACACTACCCTAAGGTGGCGCAGTTGAGATGTTATAAATTTACACCTGTAATTCTTACATAACTAAGTACTATGACGCCACCGTAAGGCGGCGCAGTTGATATCTCATATATTTAAAAGAGCAAAACTTACTTACCTAAGAACTATGACGCCACCGTTAGGTGGCGCAGTTAATAAATAATATACCTAACCGATAAATTACAAAGTACTATAAAAAATAGTAAAAACTGGTAACTAACGAGAAAATATGATAAAAAATACAAAAAATTAATCGTAAAAATAAAAAAAAGTTGGAAAAAACATTAGTGTTAGGCGGTGCGAAGTTCGCCGGGTCCGCTAGTATTTTATAAAAATTGAAATTTTTTGACAGTTTCAATAAGATTTAAATTGATATACGGGGTGAATTAATATTATACTATATTATAAATCTAATTAATATTAAAATTTAAATTATTATAATAATAAATTGAATAATAAATTTGTTTGTCTTAAAGAGACCTACAACTTTTATCAAAAACATTTTTTTCTGAAATGTATACTTTTAATATATTCAATTAATATAAATCTACTGATGCGCCTGGCTTACCATAAGGGCCATTTTTTTTATAACAGTTATAAGATTCATTTTTTGTTTACAATTAACGAAAAAAAATTACATAACTCTTTTGTGGACCAGTATGATAAGAGTCTTATTTAGTTGTCAATCTTTTACATTTTGCTATTCATGCCATTGGTACAAATTAATTTATTACAATATAATCAAAAGCCATCTATTGTACGATTATCAGGTTGATAGGCAAATTTTACCCCGTGGAATGGTATCTTTGATAGATATTCACTTCTTATATTTAGTTCCTTTGTAAATATATCAACTAACACTAACATGTGTTGGTTCGCAGTAATTTGATAAGTCCCTTATAAGAACAGGGTTTTTAAATGGGCCGTATATCATTATATTTTTGCTGAAGCTCCTGCTAAGCATGATAGTTGAAACCTAATGGTTGTGTTTTTACCCATTTTAATGACTTTGGGCTCCTTGTTGTCCTTTACAGAAACATTTTTATTAGGTTCATTTTTGCTAGTTACGCTTTATGTAACTTTTTCCTCCGCTTGGCTTGTAGCCGGTGCAGTTGAACCACTGTTTGATAAATATACTCTGAGGCAATAATTCTTGCAGTTTGGGCGAAATTCACCTAAGAGGAATTTTCATAGGGTCTGTGTAGAGTTTTTTTGTATGTTTAATTAGTTTGACATTTATTAGTCCACCGCGCAACACTTTTTTTGAAATGATTAATAAATATTTGAAACTTTGTGTATAGCTTCCTATTGACGAGTCCAACCAAGTTTGAAAGTATCTAAATTTAAAACTGCTGCTTTTTCGAGCTAGAAATAAACGTAATATTTAAGCTGTCGCACAGCAAAACACAGCAATACATTTGTCGGGCAATGTGAGGTTTGACCTTGAGACTTATTATTAGTAAAAGCGAAAGATGTTTTGATAGGAAATTGAAGCGGTTTAAATGGATTTGGTAGATCAGTTGGGATCATCGGTATCCTCAGTGTATGAGCTAGTTGACCAGCTGGTGGTTCAGTTATATTGGTTGCTACAACTTAATTGTCCTTTAATTCCTTTATAAGTAGCCTCGTCCCATTGCACATGCTAAATTTGTGATATCTGTCGTGATTATGAAATAAGTTATTTTGATAAGGAATAATACCAAGATAAAAACTTTTAAAAAATTAAAAATTAGTTATTGTGACGTAACTATAACAGTAGTTAGACATATGCTGTCGCGGCATTTTTAGTAGATATTTATATATTCTTCAAAATCGTAATACATTATTTTAGTCTATAATCAATAGTATTCTCAGCGCACGCGATGTAAGGATTTTAAGGTCATTTTTGTTTACATTAATGGCATTTTAGTAAGGATCCCTTTTTTTTAAATGAAACATAGCCTATGTTACTCGGGAATAGTGTAGCTTTCCAACGGTGAAAGAATTTTTGAAATCGGTCCAGTAGTTTCGGAGCCTATTTATTTCAAACAAACAAACAAAAAATCAAACATTTCCTCTTTATAATATTAGTATAGATATATATAATTCATTTTTACACAATTTGTTTATAATCCAGTATTAAATCAAATGCTCACATTGTCCCACAAATTTATTGCTGCGTTTTTGCTGTCCGACAGCTTAAATATTACGTTTATTTCTAGCTCGAAAAAGCAGCAGTTTTAAATTTAGATAATTTCAAACTTTGTTGGACTCGTCAATAGGATAGGATAGGAAGCTATACACAAAGTTTCAAGTATGTATTAATCATTTTAAAAAAAGTGTTGTGCGCGGTGGACTATATGGTTTTAATGTTTGTCTTTATTATAATACAAAAATGAAATGTATTAGTGCCATTAAATTGATTAATATTGATAAACTATATAATATATAATGAAATATCAAACATTACCACTCTAATGGGCCTAGAGTAGGTATCATTTATTTATTATATATTATCGTGACAAGTACTTAGTACAAAAATAATACTGCACACATCCAACATGGAAGCAAAAGATGTCACAATTTTAAAATACTTATTTCAAATATGCATTTATTTTGGAATATTCTCCTTTAGATGCAAACCGTTGACTAAAATCTGTTATATAATGATACTCAGTTTTGTTATTTTTATTAACTGTGGTAACACTTACTACGTATATTCAAATATTCCGTTTACAAATTTACAATTATGTTCATTATTTTCGAATTTGGCTGCATTAATATTTTTTGAGTTGACATTTATTTGTGCAATGTTTACCGAAGAGGAGTCATGGCAAATGTTTTTTAAGAAGATTGATTTTTTAGATTCAAAGTTCAAGTTTAATATAAACTGGATATATGTATCTATAAAGATCTTTATATGTCTCTCTTTCGGTTTGAGTGGAATCTTGTTGTTAAATTTTACTAAATCTCAACCATTCCCACCTGTATGGCTAATTGCTAGGGCAATTGTTGGTATATTTGTAGAATTTCAACTTTACTTTTTTGTCTTATTTATTTACCATACCTCGAAAGTTATTTGTCAACGATATGTTTTCTTAAACGAAAATATTGAAGATATATTTCTTACAAATACAGCTAGAATGGAGTTTAATATTAAATCTATCACTTTATAGACCGTCAGCCCAAGGTATAAAAAATTGAACGATCCTTGACCGTATGCCCTTTGAAGATTCGACTAGAATATATGTGCCAATTATGTTAAATTTGAAATGGAACTTGCTTTCTGGTTCTATAGTTGCAAAATTCCAAAAAATGTTGAAACAAAATTATGATAAATTTTAACAAAATTTGACCGTATGCCGAGGTAATAAGAAGAAAGTTAACGAAAAAATAATCTAGTGGAAAAAGGTCGGCATACGTGTAGGGTGGTCCCAAAGGGAAGTAATAAACCCTTAAAATTGCAGACAATTGTTATACCTTCTTTATGATAGCTGACCGTATGCCTCTAAGAGATTTTTATTATTTATGACGTACCACATACTTATGCCTAACGGCATACCGATCGGCTGGTTCCAAGTGGTTCCTAACCTCTAAAACATGTGTCGAAAATTTTTTATTCTATTTTATGACTCTTAACCATAAAAAATCTACTTAAAATTGAAGTTTACATTATAAAATGACCACTTGCAAAAAGGCATACGGTTATCGTAGTTCCTCACCTCAGAAATGTATATGAAAGTTGTAAAAATTTGAAATGATTTTTCTATGATCACTGACCGTATGCCATTAAGTTTATCATTAAAAAATACTAAAATCTAATGTATAATGAAAGGGCATACGATTACCGTGGTTCCTTACCTCAAAAATTAAAATTGAAGTTGAATATTAATTTTCGACGATCGCTGACCGTATGCCATTATGTATATCATTAAATAATTGAAAAATTAAATACCCTGTCAAAGGGCATACGGTTTTAGTGGTTCGTTACCTCAAAAATTCGAATATTATTTGCGGAGAATCGATGATCGCCTGGTCGAAGCTTGGTTGCGTCTAATACATATACACAATCACTTCACATACACACTAGACATGCTCGTTCGGAGTAATAGATATTTCAGCTGATAATTTTGGTATGGAACCACTAAAACCGTATGCCCTTTTGCAGGGTATTTAAATTTTCAATTATTTAATAATATACATAATGGCATACGGTCAGCGATTGTCAAAAATTAATATTTAACTTCAATTTTAATTTTTGATGTTAGGGACCGCGATGAGCGTATGCCCTTTCATTATGCATTACATTTTAGTATTGTCTAATGATAAACTTATTGGCATACGGTCAGTGATCATCGAAAAGTCATTTAAAATTTTTACATCTTTTAATACGTATGCCACTACTTTAGGACCACTCGATCTGTATGCCAAAGCTACATATGATAGCATTGATTACAATTTATCATATTTGCTAATGGCATATAGTTAACGATCATAAAAAAGAATAAAAAAAATTCGACACATGTTTTGGAGGTTAGGAACCACTTGGAACCAGCCGATCGGTATGCCGTTAGGCATAAGTATATCGTACGTCATAAATAATAAATATCTCTTAGAGGCATACGGTCAGCTATCATAAAGAAGGTATAACAATTGTTTGCAATTTCAAGGGTTTATTACATCCCTTTGGGACCACCCTACACGTATGCCGACCTTTTTCCGCTGGATTATTTTTTCGTTAACTTTCTTCTCATTACCTCGGCATACGGTCAACTTTTGTTAAAATTTATCATAATTTTGTTTCAACATTTTCCGGAATTTTGCAACTATAGAACCAGAATGCAAGTTCCATTTCAAATTTAACATAATTGGCACATATAATCCAATCGAATCTTCAAAGGGCATACGGTCAAGGATCGTTCAATTTTTTATACCTTGGGCTGACGGTCTATTAGATCTGCTCGTACTATACCAAATTGAATTGGTGTTAAATAAAACTATCAGTAAACGGATACTATTGTTATTGATGTGGTCCATTGTTTGTATTGCTGCAATGTGTAACACGGTATTATTTTCTTCTGTATCCATAAAAGTGTTTATGGACGCTGCTGTAGCTGGGGTTTTGATTCATAATATGGCTATGATGGTGAGTTTTTTATAACAGTTATAAGATTCATTTTTTGTTTAAAATTAACGAAAAAAATTTGCACAACTCTTTTGTGGACCAGTATGATAAGACAGTATGGTAAGACATTTTGCTATTCATGCTATGCATTGGTACAAATTAATTTATTGCAATAAAGGGAGCGCAGATGGACCACCATTTATAAAATTAAAAATAATTTATAGTATGTATTAATCAAATTACAAATTGGTACATAAAATAACAAAATGTCGGTACTACTTCTGGAATAGTTAGATACTAAATAAAATATATTCATTAATAAAACTAAAAAAAACGGGTGTGGCAGTCAGTGGGACTGCCGGCAGAAGTTATACTTTTATGCACTCACCCGAAGTCATAAATTTGTATGCGAATGATTTAGCAAAATCATTATATGATATTCGTGTTTAGGGACCTCAAAAATCTCCTAGTACCGAGTGCACACTCATTTTGTATCGAATTTGCGTAAAATTCCTGGAGACGAGGTCCGTCTTAAGCACCGTCGGGCATCATCGCCATTATCATATTCGTATTCAGCGGCCCAAAGAACCGCTGAGTTCCAAGTGTGCACTGATTTTGTACAGAATTAATATAAATCCCCAGGAGAAGAGGTAAATACCCTAGGCACCAAGTGCCGCAGAGATTTTCGACATCATGATATTCGTGTTCAGCGACCCCAAAAACCCCGAGTACATAAATTGAAATCTTTTGGAATACTTACCGAGTTGTAATTTTTCTATCTATTGTCTGTCCGGAATGCACTTTTCGTCTATTCTTAAATACTCTGTTTGTGTAGCCAACAACCTCAAAAGCATAGTGCAGGATACACTGCAACCATGTGACGGTACTATGGACTACAATACACTCCTCATGACTGAATATTATTATTAATATAAAATACTAAACTTTATATGTTTACTTACGTGACAGAATTATAAAATAATCTGTCAAATACAATGTAATACGTCACTATGATATTCAAAACATTAGCTCAGACTGTTTTTTGTATATCTATTTCTTTTCAATGTAATGAAGGTTTAAACGGTATTCAAAGGACTTATAGTTATGACTAACAACATGTAGTAAATATTTCATCTTTGTTTGTTCCAACCAATATACCATATATGTGTTTCTGTCTCTCTCTTACTCACACCATTACATATGTAATGATTTTTCCCATTTAACTCTACACAAATCTTTTTCGCCAAATGCACGGATAGAAAAATAACTTCAAAAAATTCTTAAACATGTCCATCTATCCTAGGATAGGGATATGAAATGGGCCATGGTAGGTAGCTTAAATGGACCATTGTAGGTAAGAGGAATGGGCCTCGCTACTTTTTGTTTTCTTTTTAGAAGCTATGTTTTTACAGTTCAGACAAAGCTTAATGAAACTTTTTGTCTTCACTACAGCCAACAAACGCGTTTTCCATATCGTTGAAATGTTCATCCCTACTGGAATGGTCATTTATTGCTAAATCGCCAGCTTCCTCTTCAGCAGATGAAGATTTATTTGAATAATTCTTCTTTTTGTACTTACCACTTTCACTGCCAAATTGGGGCCAACTTTTCTCTTGCATCATGCATTTGTGGTTTAATAAATTCTGGTGAATTAATAACACCTGATAGATTTAAAAGAGGAAATTGCGTTTTGTGCAGTGGCTGTTTCATCCTAAGCTTCACCCAGTTGTATAGGCGAGTAAACAAAATAAAATTATGTCGTTTTCTTCTGCAAATTCCGGTAAATCTAGATGGGTCCTATAGAAGGTATGTCCGTCTAGTATTAATAATACCTTATCATGAATTTTTCTTGGAAGACATTGGGTCTTCAGTCAATCCAATTTTTTTTTTACGATTCACATAAGTAGATTTTTTAGGTCTTTTGACCTGTGAACCTAGTACCATGCCATAAAGCTATTAATCTTTTAGAGCCCTTTGCAGGTAAAAATTAACCAGTTCTATGCTCTTTTATAGCTTTTTCAACGTCCGCGAAATGGTTTTAACAGTTTCTCTTGACATTCTAACAGATCGTGCAATTGTAGTGTTTTCAGATTTTCTGATTACAATTTCAGGCATTTGGTGCAAAAATAACTCTAGCCATTTCTTGTCAGCCTTACCAAAAAAAAATGAAACATATTTTAACAATTAATAACATACCTTCGTTTTCGTTAAATCTATTTGGAATTTCTAATCGTTTAGCTAATTTATATCCCATAATCCTTACTTCAGTTCTTGTTGATTCAAAACCCGATTTCTAAAGTTTTTTTATATGGTCTACAAATTGAAGCCCATTTTGCTATTTCTGTATGAATTTATAGCATCATTTAACGCTTTAGAGGTCCAATATCCTTATTGAGGAACATCTTTTCCTTACGTACCTATTTGGCATAGTAGTAAAACAAAAATATATTGGTCCGATTCTCTTCGCGGATGTTGATCCATCTATGCCCAAATCGGAGGATAGACCGTATGTTACTCGGTGGTCATCCTTAATTAGCTGTTCTTGGCTAAGATCCATTTTTCGACCGACTTGCTACTTTCAAAAATTTACTGTACCTACAATAATTGTTTTGCAATGAAACTCGGGATTTATGTCAAGAAAAGAGGTTAGATTTTTGTCTAAAGGTTCTATTGGTGGCGTCTTCTAAGTGGCGATATGAAAAACTAAAAAACAATCCTCGAACAAATAGGATCATGTGGGGTATTATAGAATGATCCCTTTACATTTATAAACGCACATAGCGCCACTTTTTTTGTTTCAATAAGCTTTTCAAGATCTTTTACGATATAACAGAAGGCATCTACTGTACGATTATCAGGTAGATAGGCAAATTTTACCCAGTGAAATGGTATCTTTGATAGATATTCACTTCTTATATTTGGTTCCTTTGTAAATATATCAACTAACACTAACATGTGTTGGTTCGCAGTAATTTAAGCCCCTAATAAGCACAGGGTTTTTGAATGAGCCCTAGACCATTATAGTTTTGCTGAAGCTCCTGCTAAGCATGCTAGTTGAAACTTTAGCACGGTGTGCATTCAATCGCAGAAACCTAATGGTTGTGTTTTTACCCATTTTAATGACTTTCTGCTCCTTGTTGTTCATGCAGAAACATTTTTATTAGGTTCATTTTTGCTAGTTACGCTTTATGTAACTTTTTCCTCCGCTTGTAGCCGGTGCAGTTGAACCACTGTTTGATAAATATACTTTTAGGCAATAATTCTTGCAGTTTGGGCGAGATTCACCTAGGAGAAACATCCATAAGGTCTGTGTAGAGTTTTTTTATATGTTAAATTAGTTTGACATTTATGGTTTTACTGTTTGCATATATAATAATACACAAACGAAATGTATTAGTGGAATTAATTTGATTAATATTGATAAACTACTTAATAAAATAACAAACATTAGATACCTAATCACTTTAATGGGCCTAGAGTAGGTATTATCATTTATTTATTATGTAATATCGTTACAAGTAGTACAAGAATAATACTGAGCACATCCAACATGGAAGCAAAAGATGTCACAATTTTAAAATATTTATTTCAAATATGCATTTATTTTGGAATATTCTCGTTTAGATGCAAACCGTTGACTAAAATCTGTTATACAATGTTACTCAGTTTGATTATCATTTTTAACTTCGCTTATACTTACTATATATATTCAAATCATCCGATGACAAATTTACATTTATTTGGATTATTTTCGTATACAGCTGCAGTAATATCTTTTGAGTTAACATTTATTTTTGCAATGTTTACGGAAGAGGAGCAGTGGCAAATGTTTTTTAAGAAGCTTGATTTTTTAAATTTAAAGTACGAGTTTAATATAAACTGGATATATTTGGTTATAAAGATGTCCATATGTTTCTCTGTAGTTTTGAGTGGACTGCTTTTCTTTATATTTAATAAATTTCAGCAATCCATACCATTATGGACAATTCCTAATTTAATTATTAGTATATTCGTAGAATTTCAACATTTATTTTTTGTCTCATTTATTTATCAAACCTCGAAAGTTATTTCTCAACGATATATTTTTTTAATCCAAAATATTGAAGGTATATTTGATTCAAAGAAAACTGTAATGGAAATTAAGATTAGACCTGTAACTTTAGATCTGCTCGTACTTTATCAAATTGGATTGGCGTTAAATAAAACTGTCACCAAACGGATACTTATGCAAATAATTTTGTCCATTGTTGATATTGCTGCAATATGTAACCTTATATTATTTTCTTCTATAAAAATTTTTACCAAAGTTGATTTAGCTGGAGCGTTGATTCATAATCTTGTTATGATGGTAAGTTTTTTTATAACAGTTATACTTATATTTTTTGTTTAAAAAACATCTTTACAACTCCTTTGTGGAACATAAAAAGTATTATTATTAGCCATATAGAATTCTAGCAGTCATTTAAAAGTAATTTTCGTGAAATTTTTTTAAAAATCAACAATTTTGTAACCAAATATTAAAAAATAATTAGTTGGGTCTTGCAAGCAGGTCCCCAATGAAATAAAGAAAATAAAAATTGATACATAGAGATTATTTAAATATTCTCTTAGAGATGTGTCTCAAACAGTTATATTGCAAATAAAAAGTGAAAGAATAACGATTATAAAAGATAGGATTTGTGTGTGCAAACACGTAGAAGCTAACAATTTTTAGTCATTAATTTTTAAACTGAGTTATTAAAATATGTCTCAAAACAACGAAAAAAAATTGGTAGTCGTGGACTGGCCAACAGAAGCTATGCTTCTACTCTACTTGTAAAAATGAGCTCTCTTGTTCGGTTTTGATTATATCTATACTAATATTATAAAGAGGAAAGGTTTGATTTTTTGTTTGTTTGTTTGTTTGAAATGAATAAGCTCCGAAACTACCAGACCGATTTCAAAAATTCTTTCACCGTTGGCAAGCTACACTATTCCCGAGTGACATAGGCTATGTTTCATTTAAAAAAAAAATAGGGATCCTTACTAAAATGCCATTAATGTCACCAAAAATGACCTTAAAATCCTTACATCGCCGCGCTGAGAATACTATTGATTATAGAATAAAATAATGTACAACGATTTTAAAGAATATATAAATGTCTAACTGTTATAGTTACGTCACAATAACTAATTTTTAATTTTTTAAAAGTTTTTATCTTGGTATTAATCCTTATCAAAATAACTTATTTCATAATCACGACAGATATCACAAATTTAGCATGAGCAATGGGACGAGGCTACTTATAAAGGAATTAAAGGACAATTAAGTTGTAGCAACCAATATAACTGAACCACCAGCTGGTCAACTAGCTCATACACTGAGGATACCGATGATCCCAACTGATCTACCAAATCCATTTAAACCCCTTCAATTTCCTATTAAAACATCTTTCGCTTTTACTAATAATAAGTCTCAAGGTCAAACCTTCCAAATAGTAGGGATCGGTTTTCCTCATGGCCAACTGCCTAAGGCGGGTCGGAGCACCTGAAAATCAATTTATTTTGCTGCCAAAACAACATGTAATATTGTTTACAGGGAAGCGTTGACCCAATAAATTTAATGGCTTGTTATTTTTCTTTATTTCCCGTGCAAAGCAGGGGCGGGCTGCTAGTGTAATATAATTAAATAACAATTTTTACAACCGTTTTTCAGTTTTTGGCGATTTCTTCAGCTTTTTTTTCAAGCTTCTCATCATTTTTTAAGTATAACAATAAGTAACGCTTATTAGTGTTTTTTTAATTCTCACCAAGAACTTCACAACGTCCCATAAGAAGCCTAGCTTCAAAACATAGTAACTATCATTCTGTATAACTATGCGTATACGTGCGATACATAGGTAGCTAATGGTTAGCAATTAAATGCGGCTTGTCGTATGCGTGCGCCTTTTTATTCTACCCGCAAAAGTTGAGTATAGCCTACGAGATCTGTCAAACAGTAAACAGAACTTTTAAGAAATATCTGATGCTAAAAAGTAGCGCCATCTGTTAATGGGGCTAGAATTCGATAGCTTAATCTTTCGTTGAGGTTCTGACAGAATTTCATGACGATCGAACCAGTTTACGTCGAATTATTGTGCTCAAAGTGAGAGTTCTGTTTTAATCGATTTAGTTAAACCCAGTTTATGGTGATGATTGTTTATCTTAAAGCCGAGTCCACGAGTATTTTACACGGTTCAAAGAGGGTCGTGATTTGCTGGAAGACGACGAACATGTTGGACAACCGAAATTTGTGATTAGGCCAGAAACTGTCCAAAAAGTGCGTCATGAAGAGACAACGTTATGCGGACGTAGAGGCCATCCAAAAGGCGTCAACGACCAGTTTTAAGAACATTTCGGTCAATGAGCCGAAATCTCCATAAGAAATACTTGTGGATCGTGCATATCGTATTAACTCTGACGGTGACAATTTTGAATACTTTTAGATATGAATGTCTCCATATAGTTATGTTTTTATTGTCATCTACCTAAATTTAATCAAGATATTAAAATGTTTATTTAATAACAAAAACTACACACAATTACAATAATGGCCCTTTTAACAGAAATGAATTAATTTAGTTCATTAATGTGTACATTAGTAGCTATTTGTCTCATTACCTATTATAGTGATGGATAAAAGTGACGTGTTTGTGATAAAAACAATTTTTAATCTATGTTTATACACTGGAGTCTTTTCATTTAAACAGAAATTCATAAGAAAACTATGGTTTATATTTCTTCACCTTTCAATTATAACATGTTTTTGTGTCGATTTTTACATTAAAAAACTGGGAAAACATCACTACTTATCTGTTACAGCCAAATTTCCTATCGACATCAAACATTGCAAACGCGCATGTAACTACGATTTTTTTATATGTTGTTAGGTCCCTTGAGAGTAGTTAATACCCAAGTTTGCAACCCTGAAAACCTTGTGCTGTCCCCACGGTGCTCGAAAAACTGCGAAATTTTGGCACATATTTCAGTTTTTCAAGTACGTGTTCTCGTACTTTAATAAAGATAACTAAATTTGCTACCATTTCAGCGAAATCTGAGCACACTATGTCTTTTGGTTGCGAAAATACAGCAAGTCAAAGATGGTCAATTTTCCCGCAGTATAGGAAAACTCAATCTGCTAGGTCAATGTCAAATCCAAATCTGTTCAGTAGTTTTTGCGTCCATTTCATACTTATAAACTTTCGCGTTTATAATATTAAAGGATGATTAGGTTTTCGCTAAATAATAAAAACATTGTGCTCAATAATATATGTATTATTCATAAAGAACAAAAAGTACAAATTTGGCGTTTAAGATGCATGTAAATACAAAAAACAGTAACAAATTAAAACTTTAAATTTACACAAATTAAGAGCCTTAGACTCTCGCCCTTTTGGAAGGACCAGGTCTCAACCACTCAAGATCAGTGGGAGGGAGTGGGGGTGGAGGGATAGTGTTTTCTGGAGGTTAAGGCGGGTCGGTATATCGTGTTGGATTGTCCTTATCCTCGTCCTCCTCATCCATAACTATAGGGGTGGCGTTATTGCAATTTCGACCGTGGCAAACGGAACATAAGATAGAGCACTTGAGCCCGGCCTTTCTGCAAGTGTACGAACCAAAGCAACCTTTCTTGCATTTGCAAGCCATCATTTTAAGCAGGGTCTGAGGAGCGGACTCTGTGCACATTGTGACAGGCATTAGACCTTGTTCGCTGGTCTCCCATCCCCAGTCACACGGGTTCTTTTCAACCCCTAACCATTTTTGTACTTGGTGGTAAGTTCTCCCAAGAAAGATATTTTGCAGCATCTATAGTTGGGGGGAGGCGAGCAAGGTTCACTTTGACCGTTACTGCCGATTTGACAAATGCTGAGTAGGTATCGCAAAGTATTCAGTGTCCCCGCATCTCCTACGTAGAGGTTCATCAAGATCTTCTCGCCAGTATTTCCTACGTCTTCCTTGTTGGAGTTTGGGTCAAGAAAAATGTTGGTGAGATCTATCCAGTCGGTTTTTTTTTGAGGATGTTGCACCACTTCATCTTGCCTTGCCAGAAAAGGGCAGAGGTTGTGTCGCACTCGCTGTGTACTTTTTGTTCTTTATGAATAATACATATATTATTGAGCACAATGTTTTTATTATTTAGCGAAAACCTAATCATCCTTTAATATATTATAAACGCGAAAGTTTATAAGTATGAAATGGACGCAAAAACTACTGAACAGATTTGGATTTGACATTGACCTAGCAAATTGGGTTTTCCTAGCACTGCGGGAAAATTGCCCATCTTTGATTTGCTGTATTTTCGCAACCAAAAGACATAGTGTGCTCAGATTTCGCTGAAATTGTAGCAAATTTAGTTATCTTTATTAAAGTACAAGAACACGTACTTGAAAAAATTTTTCGTTAAGGTACATTTTTCTAAACAACTGAAATATGTGCCAAAATTTCGCAGTTTTTCGAGCACCGTGTGGACAGCACAAGGTTTTCAGGGTTGCAAACTTGGGTATTAACTACTCTCAAGGGACCTAACAACATATAAAAAAATCGTAGTTACATGCGCGTTTGCAATGTTTTTTTTATTTTATGTAGATTTTGACCGGTCTATATGTTTGTTAGTTATTTAACATATTGTTGTTTCCCATTATTTTGCATACTTATGATGTTTCAGAAAGAAAGTAACTGGCAAATATTTTTAATCAGATTAGATGAAATAGACAGAAAATTTAGTCAAAATACACACTGCCTGCATTTTAGTTTTTTTATTTACTTTACTGATTTGGCAAACCTGTCGAGTTCTCTCTCTTAAATATGTTCAACTGCAACAGAGGATTAAAAGTACTTTTTTAACACAATCTCAAAACAACATACAATTTAAAGAAAATATAAAAGGATTTAAAACAAATATTAAGATATTACATGAAATAGTACACAACTTTAATAACGCCACCAGTAAGTTGATGTTCGTAGTCATAATCTCAGCTTTTTCAACAGTACTTGCTATTTTTATCCAAATATTGATGTATGGATGGTCTTTCTCGCTTTCTAATTGGATAACTCCTTTTTCTGGTACAATGCATAACTTTACGATTGTTGTAAGTACTTTTTTATGTATTTTGTTTTTTAATCAATATTTCCCTAAACCTCTATATAAAGGTTGGTTGAAAAGCTTTGAAAGCGACACCTTTTAACCAGTAGAGGAATCAAAATACATACGCTATTTTAATATTCCGTCTTCCATCTAAATAAAAAAAACATCTTTTTTGATTTTTCAATTTATATTTTGTTTACAAGCAGTTTGAAGTTGACGTGTCAGTGTATTTTGTTAAAAGGAAAAAAAATGAATATTGTGCAATGATAAAATTGTTTTTTTTGGAAGGTTTATTAGCAACAGAAATTTATACAAAAATGGTGAAAGTCTTAAAGGAATATGCTCTTTCATTTCCAAGTGTTTATCGATAGGTTTTAGTGTTGGTCGTACAAGCGTGGATTATAAACCACGTAGTTGACGTCCAAAAAGTGAAACATTACCAGAAATCATTGAGCAAGTTTATGATATTATTTGTAAAGCTTCAAGTTTGACTAAGCCTGAAATTGTTGATACCATAGGTATATACCATAGGTATCTCAGATGAACGAGTACTCCATATACGAGCCCTGTCTCAGTGAAGTTGGCCCCACGCTCCAAAACAGGATATTTCTGACTTCATTTAAGGGCTAAATAAAATTCTATTTAAAATATAATATTTTTGGTTTGTTTAAATGTTTATGGAAAGATAACAAAACCGACGCAGCTATTTTTGAAGCGTTTTTATTTTAAAATTTTCTTTTCCGAAAAATGATTTGTGTATTGCAATATACGTAATGGAGACAACTTAAGTTGCAAGGTCTTTTAATCGCTTCCATAAAATAAAGGTAGGCTTTGTAAAACAAATGATAACATTTTACGTTGCTAAGAAGCCGTTTTTGACGTTTAAATCAATTTTTAATGTATTAGTGTTGTTAACAATAAAAAATAGTTCGTGGTAAAGCTGTTTCTGACGAAATAATAAAAGTGATCATTCACTTGCATTTAAAAGGTCAAAATGTTTCCCAAATCGCTGACAGTATTAACAAATCCGAGGTATACAGTTCAAAATATTATTACATTGTACAAAACAACGGGATCTGTTGCTCAAAAACCCAGAATTGGAAGTCGACCGCGTTATTCCAACAGTAACTGGAGAGCCTTGAAACGGATTATCAAAGAAAATCGACGTGCTAATTATAACGAATTGAAAATATTGTGGAATCAGGCAACCACAAAAAAATTTTCAAGAGTTACTTGTCACAGAGCTGCCCAAAAGATGGGATTGAAAACTTACAAGGTAGACTTAAAATATTGCTTTTGTTATTCGTTTTAAATTCAGTATTTTTAGGCAAAAGTGAAACCCTTACTGACAAAGATTCAGAAGAAAAACAGATTAGCGTGGGCCAAAGAACACAAATTATGGTCTTCAAACCAATGGAACTTCATTATTTGGAGTGATGAAGCCAGATTTGAAGTATGCGTTGGTGCTAGTAGGAGTCGTGTCATAAGAACTAAAGAGGAAGTGTTTTATAATGACTGTCTTTAAAAAAAAGTTTTCGGCTTCTGCTGTGACTTGGGGATCCATGTCAACCAGTGGAGTGGGAAACTTACACTTTGTGGAAGATATTATAAATGCTGAGAAGTACATTAATGTGCTTCAAAATAACTTAATACCCCAAATTGAACAAATGCGTTCAAATAATATCGAATGTATCTTCCAACAAGATGGTGCCGCTTGCCATACGGCTAAAAAAGTTAAAGATTGGATGTTAGAAAACAATATTCCAGTTTTAAAATAGACGTCCAGTAGTCCAGATCTTTCGCCAATTGAAACCTTGTGGCATCTTATGAAGAAAAAGCTCAGATCGAATCCCGCAAGAACTCTTCCAGAATTGCGAAGCCGTCTTCAAGAAATTTGGAACAGTTTTACACCCGATGACTGCCAAACATTAGTTGAAACTATGTCAAGACGTATCAAAGCAGTAATCAGTTCAAAAGGCGATGTAACGCAGTGGTGATTTGCTGTTATTTGGTTTCGTTAATTTTTATTAATCGGCAGTTTTTTGAATTTTTGTAAAATATTTTTTCTCTGTTACAAAATATTTAAAATATTTAGTAATATATTAAATAAAAACATCGTATATTATCAGAATTACATTTTAGTTTTAAATACGTTTTCGTTAATATGACAAATTTCATAAAAAGATAGTTGGGCCAACTTCACTGAGACAGGGCTCGTATTACGGGAAAAATTACATATGAAAAATCCGTTCGGTAAGTTAGTGCTGCTTTTGTTAACAAGTCAACTCAAACCGATTCGAAAACAAATTTCTCAGAGTAATTTGGAGCTTTTCAAGCAGAATATGGATGATCCTTGGATCTACCATCATGATCCTAAACTGAAACAGTGAACTGATGCTGCTTCTTTTGCTCCAAAACAGGTGAAGTCAAAACGATCGACAAAAATTGTTATGGCATCAGTTTTTTGGGATGAAAAAAGGGTTTTGTTGATTGATTATCTTGAAAAAGGTAAAACAATTAAATCTGAATATTATTTTGGACCAGTTTGATAAATAAAATCGGGAAAAAAGACCTGGTTTACAGAAGAAAACAATCATTTGTCATTAAGACAATGCACGTGTTCACACAAGTTTGTTGACGATGGGTAAATTGAACGAATTAAAGTACAAATTACTTGAACAACCACCAGATTTGGCTCCCTTCGACAATTCCTTCATGGAAAGCGTTTTTCTTCGAATAAAGAAGCTATTGTATCCGTGGAACAATATTTTACAGAGCTTCCGGAAAATCCGGAATGAAAAATATTTTCATTAAAAAATACACATTTTTTCATTTTTACTGTTAAAACTTTTCAACCAACTTTTATTTTAGTTACGACTTTTTACTTTTAATCGTTATAGTTTAAAAAAGAGTTATTTAAAGAGTAAAATCGATTTTTAAGTTGAAAATGTGTTTTAAAGGAAATCCTGAATTAGAATTTATATCAAAATGTAGAGGCGTCAAAACTGTGGTAAAAAACTATTACTATAGTGCAAGTTTAAAAATATAAGTAGTCAAATATCTGATGGTAACCTATTTGGATTTTTTGTTGTCAACTAATAAATTTTTATTCTCTGATTCCAAAAATATTGCTGAGACGCAACAAATAGCCCGCTAGTGCGCTCTGAGCCCGCGTGAGAATTAGCCTTTGTGATATTAAGTCGTTGATAGCAGAAGTGGTCTATAATAAAAGTTACACCTTATTAAATCAGCTATTTGCCAGTGAGAGTCCTGTTAATAAATATAGTTTAAAAAAACCTAAAAAACACGCTTTTATAGCATATGAAACTAACAAGTAAAAAAATAAATGTAATTAAGGAAAACTAAAAAGCATGTTTCTGAAAAACATCGAACTAAAAAGTTAAAAATAATTTTCAAAATAAAACTAAAACAAAAATAAATGAAAAATACTAGTATTATTGTGAAAAAAGCGTGGGCGCTGCATACCATATTTTTCGAATGTCAAGCGCCCACGCTTTTTTCACAATAATACTAGTATTTTTCATTTATTTTTGTTTTAATTTTATTTTGAAAATTATTTTTAACTTTTTAGTTCGATGTTTTTCAGAATCATGCTTTTTAGTTTTCCTTAATTACATTTATTTTTTTACTTCTTAGTTTCATATGCTATAAAAGCGTGTTTTTTAGGTTTTTTTAAACTATATTTATTTTTTACTTTTTAGTCCAATTTATTTTATTTCAATAGATTCGTTAATTTGCTGTGACGATTACAATACCCTCACTCAATCATTATTCGTTTATTTAGTTGGCGCACAAATTACCCACTCCCGGCACGGGGAGGTAGTGACTAAAAAAATAACGATACGGGACCAGCGTTGCCATGCCATAAGAAATTTTTTTGTCACATCTATTGAACACAAAATCCCCACTTTTCCCCACTTAATACAATCAAAATAAGCATAAACATCGAAAAAGTAATGTAATTTGCACCTAATAGCTATTTAAAATTTATTTATAGTTACATATTTTTTTTTAAATTACCAATAGAAAGTATCTTCTGGTAATAAAGCCAAACTAGCTTACATTATTATTTGTGATACTGTAAACAATGTACCACCACTCTTCCAGCCCCAAAAATTTCTTTAAAAAAAAATGTTTATTTCTATTAAAAGAGCTTAATTTGCACCTTTCAAAAATGTATTTTTCATAATTTGCACCCTCGTACTTTTTTTGATAAATTTGCTTTCTTAAACCAGATTCAAATGCTCATATCTCACTTCCTAAAGTGTATTTCGATATGCACCTTTTACCAAAAATTTGCAATTTTAATTTTCTAATTTTCACCATCGTAAAATTTGCGAAAAACGGTAACAATTATTATAAAAATTAATAATATCATTTCCTGGCTGATGTACGTTCAGAAATAAATAACTGCGCATGCGTTCACTACCCGCAGTTACTTATTTCTGACAGCAGTCCGAAACCAATTTTATTAATTTTTATAATAATTTTTACCGTTTTTCGCAAATTTTACGATGGTGCAAATTAGAAAATTAGAATTGCAAATTTTTGGTAAAAGGTGGATATCGAAATACTCTTTAGAGAGTGAGAAATGAGCATTTGAATCTGGTTTGAGTAAAGCAAATTTATCAAAAAAAGTACGACGGTGCAAATTATGAAAAATACATTTTTGAAAGGTGCAAATTAAGCTCTTTTAATAGGTATAAACAATTTTTTTTTAAAGAAATTTTTGGGGCTGGAAGAGCGGTGGTAAACAATGTTATCTTTACATTTCCCGTCAATACTCAATAGAGTGCACCTGCAACATTTAGGATTTTACAGAATAGTTTCAGTCAGCGCGTCAGCGAATAGCGACCATAATTAATAGTAGCTATACATCCAATATATTAATTTAAGGTTTTAGAATAATTATAATATAGGTATATTTTTGCTGTAAAGGCATAATTTATTTAAATACCATAATTATTCCCCACTTTTATAGTATTTTTCAATAAATATCACCACTTCCCCACTTTTTCACCACACTGCTTTCATTTGTTGAACTTTTCCCCACATGTGGTGAAAAATCCCCACTAATGGCAACCCTGTACGGAACTCATCCGAGGCAGCAGCCGCGGAGTGGAGAGTTACAAACAAACAAACATTCATACATACATACATACATACATACATACATACATACAGGTGAAGTTAATAAAAGCGTGTTAAAAAAAATCGGTTCAGTTGTTCCAAAGATTAGCCGGACCAAATGACAGACAGACACATAGATAGAAAGATAGACAGACTGACAAAAAAAAGTAAAAAATTAATCTTATTTTGGTATATGTTCCGTACCTATGTGTGTGGAAATTGAATGAAATAGATAAGAAAAATACGTTGTAGTAATTCTTCCTCAAAACATACCTGATGGAAAATATGCTACAAAATGCTTTTAATTTTATTAATCGTTAGAAATAATAAATTATAGCTTTTATTTATGTTAGAATAATCGTAGGATTATTAAATATTAATCACTTAGTGTGTGCTTGAGGACTAAACTGAATTAACAGTCAGTTTATAGGTAGCTGTCGTACAATATAAATTCACTTACTAAGTTACCACGATTATGAAGAATATATTTAAATTTCCAAAAAATAAGAGTGATGTCCATTACTTAAAATTGTTATTTAGAGTGTGTGCTTATAGTGCAATATTTTCAACCAAAGTTCATCGTTTGATCAAAACAACTCAAAAAATTGCATATATTGTTAGCATTATTAGTTCAATTTTTCAGGCTTATTATTTTATTTTTAACAATTATACAGATATAGTTTCTATTTTCTTAATCAATATAAATTATTCAATTTTTATATGTTACCAACTTCTCTTCTTAACAGCTTTGTTTAAAGATGAACACTACTGGACAGATTTCTTTAAAGATTTGGAAGATTTAAATGTTAGACACAAAAATTTAATAAGTTGGTGGTGGGTTTTAACATACTACGTAATATTGTTTATTGGTGCTAATATGGGAGTTTTTATGGTATGCTTAAACAATTTAAGTGATATAAAAAATAAATTTCAGCAAGCTACTTATTACATATGGTTTTTAATAAATTTGATATGTTCTCTCTTCATTATAATGACATGGCAGACTACTACGGTAATATCTCAAAAATACATTATGGTACGTGATATGATAGAAAGAGTGTTTGCTTCTAAATGTATGAACAAACAAAGATTTTTAGGAAACCTTAATTGCCTTAATTTAGATATATTGAAATTACATCGTATTGTTTTTAATTTCAATAAAGCTACCTCTAAGATCGTTTTGATGTTCATCAGCTTAGCATTCTCTTCTCTCACAACAATGGTTAGCTTACTTATTTTTATTTATAAACAAAATGTCTATTTGGAAATTACTGATTATATGGGAGCAGTTGTACATAATCTAATGATCAATGTAAGTATGTCTAGTGCCTACTTTAGTTTAATTTATAACCAAACTTATATGAAACCATTTTTGAAATTTTAGAAAGTATAAAAACAAGAATATATTAATTGATATTCAGGAAAAATTTTAAAAAAATCTTGCATCCAGCAGGACTTGAACCTGCAACCTTTGCTTTTACGCGGCAACGCTGAAACAACTAAGCTATAATTATTTCTCTTTTTGGTGGTAATAACTAAGTTATAAATACTTAGTAATTATTTCTCTTTTTGGTCGTTAAATTCACATGTGACACTTACTCACTTTCTCATATAGCATGACATTAATGGTAGAGAGATTTTGTCAAATCGACAATTGAAACACCAAACTTTTTTGTGCCGTGTCTTATATTTTTTACTACATTTTCATTTTATTTTCTCTTTGTCTCTTTGTCTGTCCAGATGGAATTTTGTAATCGATTTTAAACTTCCCTACTAAGCACAAATTTGATCCTTTCAGGGTCGTTCAGAACTCGATGACAATGCATAATTTAAGTGTTTTTAAACAGATGTATTGAGATTTATTTACAATTTCTACTTATTTTCAATTATATTTGGTGAACTTTTCTCAATAGATGGCGCTGCTATAAACTATGCAAAAGTTTTGTAACTGTTTTTTGTGGTTTAAAAATTATCAACTTTTTTTGTTTACTCAGTCCAAAAATTCTCAAAACAATAGTTTTATTGAAATTTACAGGACACCTGTGTACATCGCCTCCTGGAGTTTTCGGTAATATCGTTATACAATTAGTCAAAATTCCATACTATGTAATACCCAAAAAAATAATAGAAGTATAATAATTGCCAATATTTCTTAAATGCTCCTAATTGCTCATCAATTGCTCAATTATAATCTGCAATTGCTCACATTATTAATTAATTATTTAATTAGTTATTAACAAATAAAAATACAAATCATTTTTTCTCAATTACGTGAAGAGCATTCAACTTTTATAATAAATCTTTTCTTTAATAAATTGCTCACAATTTGCTCAATTATAATCTGCAATTGCTCACATTATTAATTAATTATTTAATTAGTTATTAACAAATTAAAATACAAATCATTTTTTCTCAATTACGCAAAGATTATTCAACTTTTCTAATAAATTGCTCACAATTTGCTCAATTATATTCTGGAATTGCTCACATTATTAATTAATTATTTCATTAGTTAATAACAAATGAAAATACAAATCATTTTTTCTCAATTACGCGAAAAGCATTAAACTTTTCTGATAAATCTTTTCTTTAATAAATTGCTCACAATTTGCTCAATTATAATCTGCAATTGCTCACATCATTAATTAATTATTTAATTAGTTATTAACAAATAAAAATACAAATATTTTTTTCTCAATTACGCCAAGAGCATTCAAGTTTTCTAATAAATCTTTTCTTTAATAAATTGCTGACAATTTGCTCAATTATAATCTGCAACAGCTCACATTATTTATTAATTATTTAATTATTTATTAACAAATGAAAATACAAATAATTTTTTTTCTCAATTACGCTATGAGCATTCAACTTTTCTAATAAATATTTTCTTTAATAAATTGCTCACAATTTGCTCAATTATAATCTGTAATTGCTCACATTATTAATTAATTATTTAATTAGTTATTAACAAATGAAAATACAAATCATTTTTTCTTAATTACGCTAAGAGCAGTCAGCTTTGCTAATAAATCTTTTCTTTAATAAATTGCTCACAATTTGCTCATATTATTTTCAACATAAGTCTCATTTCTCAGTAAATTTCTTTTATTTATTTTTAATTAATTAAAAATAATTATTGCTATTTGAAACGGTGATGGGTGACGTGACACTAACAGAAGATTTCTTGTGCGCATGCGCATGAATAAAATCATTGCGCATGGCATACACAATTTATATATGTTATTAATATTTATTTATTGTTTAGAATTTAATAACTTATCTTTTAAGACCCTTCTTTTTCTGTTTGTGGCCTCAGCTACCTAGGCTGGGCCGATTAGGCTAGGTAGCTGAGTCCACAAACAAAAGAAGAAGAAGAAGTGGCTGCAATATGGTCTAGAGCCAGTCAGCATTGTAGTCACTATCAAATCGAGCTGGCGATTGCCGAGTAGCAGAGCCATACAACAAACAAGGACAAGGACAGCATAATTAGTAAAAATGATAATTAAATAATACAAATTATCATTACTTTTAAGTGAGCATTTGGTAGGTATTAATTCGA
This sequence comes from Altica lythri, assembly GCA_964028335.1. Lineage (NCBI taxonomy): Eukaryota > Metazoa > Arthropoda > Insecta > Coleoptera > Chrysomelidae > Altica > Altica lythri. The sequence goes on along the minus strand of OZ034807.1, from coordinate 6,071,275 downwards.
CGTCCCTGAATTGTTGAATTGAAATGTTGGAATGTGCATACGCACAAGAAATCTTCTGCTAATGTCACACATGTCACATCACCCATCACCGTTTTAAATAGCAATAATTATTTTTAATTAATTAAAAATAAATAAAAGAAATTTAATGAGACTTAGGTTGAAAATAAGATGAGCAAATTGTGAGCAATTTATTAAAGAAAAGATTTATTAGAAAAGCTGAATGCTCTTAGCGTAATTGAGAAAAATGATTTGTATTTTCATTTGTTAATAACTAATTAAATAATTAATTAATAATGTGAGTAACTGCAGATTATAATTGAGCAAATTGTGAGCAATTTATTAAAGAAAAGATTTATTAGAAAAGTTAAATGCTCTAAGCGTAATTGAGAACAAAATGATTTGTATTTTCATTTGTTAATAACTAATTAAATAATTAATAAATAATGTGAGCAATTGCAGATTATAATTGAGCAAATTGTGAGCAATTTATTAAAGAAAATATTTATTAGAAAAGTTGAATGCTCTTCGCGTAATTGAGAAAAAATGATTTGTATTTTCATTTGTTAATAACTGATTAAATAATTAATTAATGATGTGAGCAATTGCAGATTATAATTGAGCAAATTGTGAGCAATTTATTAGAAAAGTTGAGTGCTCTTCGCGTAGTTAAGAAAAAATTATTTGTATTTTTATTTGTTAATAACTAATTAAATAATTAATTAATATTGTGAGCAATTGCAGATTATAATTGAGCAAATTGTGAGCAATTTATTAAAGAAAAGATTTATTGGAAAAGTTGAATGCTCTTCGCGTAATTGAGAAAAAATTATTTGTATTTTCATTTGTTAATAACTAATTAATTAATTAATAATGTGAGCAATTGCAGATTATACTTGAGCAATTGATGAGCAATTAGGAGCATTTAAGAAATATTGGCAATTATTATACTTCTATGCCAACTTTTTTTGGGTCTATGTAATGGGTAGCTCTTTTAGACACCAGACTCAGTAAAATTCGGTTTCAGTTTAAATAAAAATTTATTTCTAAAATAAATTTATATACAATAAAATGAAAATAAAATATAATCTCTACAAATTAAACAAAATTAATTGGATCTGCGACCCCTTTGGCCCTCGGATGGATCTCCCCGTAAATAAATAAATTTAATATAGATTTGGGTTAGTATAGGATAGTTTGGGTAGGTTCGAATCAATCAATACTCGGTCACGGGGTTGGACAGCCCTTGGTCAATACCCAAGGATCGGAACGGTATAACCGATCAATACTCGGTTATGGGGTAGGACAACCCTTGGTCAATACTCAAGGATCGGAACGGTGCAACTGATCAATACACAGTTGCGGGGCAGGAATATCCTTGGTCAATACCCAAGGATCGGGACGGTACACCCGATCAGTACTCGGCTGCGAAGGCAGGGAAGGTCGGTGGATACTGGTCAATAGTGTCAATACCCAGAGCCCAGGTTGGAGTTCTTTTAAGATCAGTACTCTCAGTCGAACTGCTTCTCTACTCTACAGCGATGGCATCGCCTTTTTATCCCAGCCAAACGGCCCTCCCACTTACTGAATGTGTCTGCGCGAGTCTCAACGACTTGTCGTATCTTGGCCGCGCACCTCGAATGGATGGTGGGAATGCTGGCAAATACCAACGATGACGCGGGGTTTCTGCATATATGTAATACTTCTACATGGACAGTTTCTATAAGTGGAAGGTGTTCCGACGAAGTGAAACAGATAGTGTATCGTTTGCTTTCTCTTCCGAGCACATCAGTCAATTCTGCGCATTTTAGAGACTTTTCAAGCATGCGCAGTATGGATAAACGGTCTCGAACGAAAGAGAAAAAAATATATTGTGAGCACCGTAATGTTGCGACGTTCTTTCCCATACCAACTGTCCATATAGAAGTATTACATATATGGGTTTCTGTGTTATCGTTACAACTAAGAGGTTTTTGGGCGGAATTTTAATGCTATAATTCTAATGTTTGCTTAGACTTCTAGCAGCTCTTCTAGTCCTATTTTTCTTAGAAAGTTTAGGATATCGTTGGGCTTCAAGTTAGGTATGTAGTTCCTTTATTTCGTATGACCATAGGTATCTGACCCTAGAATTACGTAATGCAATGCATTCTGAGAGTACGTGTATTGGGGTTTCATCCTCTACATTACAGAGTCTGCACTTTGCTTTGCCTACCAATTCCAGTTTCTTCATGTGTCCTCTTAATCGGCAGTGCCCGTGATAATACGGAGATTCTTCTTGCTAAATTTTAGACAGCAGAAAGATCTCTTCTGGATATAGTTTCCCAGGAGCGTTTTCGATTGTCTTAGTCTTTCTAGATCGTTCCAGTACTTGGATTTTTCTTTATCCATTTCTTTTCTTAGTTTTTCTAGGATTGTACTACTGCTGATTCCACAAGATGGTGCTGGTCCTAAGTATGGAGTTTCGGCTCCTTCTTTTGACAGTTTATCTGCTGTTTTGTTTTCTTCTATTCCTATATGTGTCCTGAAACCCATAAAAGGGTAACAGTGTTATTTTGTTCTAGTTCATTTAGTTTGCCTAGACCATCTGCTAACTGATTGTGTGCAAATTCAAAGCCATCTGTATACCATTTTATGGCATTTTGGCTTAGCCCAAATATGGTGTCTTTGTCCCTTCAGATTTTTAGTGCTTTATTGCCTTGACTATTAATATATATCTGTATGTGTATGTATGTGTGTGTGTGTGTGTGTGTGTGTGTGTGTGTGTGTGTGTGTGTGTGTGTGCGCGTGTGTATGTGTGCGTGCGTGCGCGCGCGCGTTCCTGTATGTGTGTGTGTGTGTGTGTGTGTGTGTGCGCGCGTGTGTGTGTGTGTGTGTATGTGTGTGTGTGTGTGTGTGTGTGTGTGTATGTGTGTGTGTGTAAAATAAACTGGTAACAGAAATGTTTTACACACCAGTGCGTAAAATTTTGCTTTGTGAATCAAATTTTTGTTGATCAGTAAAGTCTTTACAGGCGTATAAATTGTTCTTAATGATAATAACTTTATCATTTAGTTCAGTGTTAGGAACGTTTTATTTAGTACTGCATATTAATTAAGATGTGAAAGAAGATAATAACTTTGATAATTTTGGAGCAGTATCACATAACCTTATTATAGTGGTAAATTTTTAATATTAACTAACTTTTTTTAAAATCGATTTTAAAGAAGATTTTTCTTCAAAATTTCAGAACATTATATTTTATAAAGAGCAATCAGTTTCACCGAAAATCGCAATAATTTTTTAGTTTCTAAAATACAGATTGGTTCAAAAGCTTTGAAAGCAAAGACGAAAGAATGTGTATTTTTTAATAAAATTGTTGTTATTATTTAATATAATTTCCCTCAGCTTACATACATATATTTCAATGATCCTCCAGTAATTTTTTACAATCTCTTTAATGATTTTCGGGAAGCTCGGCAAAATACTGTTCCACGTCTGCAATAGCTTCTTCGTTCTACGAAAAACTCTTTTCAAGAAGGAATTGTTACAAGTTTTTGAAAAGGTAATAGTAGAAGGGAGTAAAATCTGGTAAATACGGTGAGTGTTCAAGCAATTTGTTGAATTTAGTCATCGTCAACAAAATTGTGTGAACACGTCCATTATCTTTATAAAAAATAATTGTTTTCTTCTGTAAACCGGGTTTTTGTCACGATATTTTTTATCCAACTCGTCCAAACTGTCAAATACCCAATTGGTTTCTCTTATTAGAAAAATAATTTTCCTTGGTTGCCCAGGCACTTTAGAGCTACGAACCCGGTCCTGTCAGCTCTTGGTTTTGACATATATTGTTTATTTAGTTATTTTATTTTCAATTTATTATATTGACTATACAAATAGTAAGTCCTAGAAATCTGGAATTACTTAATTTAATTAATATATACAATAGAATTGTAATATTATGGTAAAGTGAAATATCTAGTAAATAGTAGCTTGCACGCCAGTTTACCAAGACAACAAAATGAAATTATTGAAAGTGATGTTCAAATTTGGAAGATATTTGGGTATATGTCCGTTGGAAATGAGACTGTTAATTAATATATGCCATTCATTATTATTAATTAGTATCTGTATGTTTGGTATTGGAAATATAATGTTTAAAACTATGATAGAAAATGTACTGAAATTGGATAGATCATATTACGTTTTTCTTTTAATTTTCTTATGCTTCACCTTACAGTCAGTTTGTTTGTATGGAAAATTTGTTGGAATACATATTTGGAAGATGTTTTTTTATAAACTTAATAATGTAGGTAAAAAGTTTCTACCTAAAATAAATTCTATTGCAGTTATGTTCAAATTAGTTCTGTTATGTTTCCTGTCAACTTCTACTTTTATATTTAGTATGTGGAATCAATACAGGTTATCTAAAACTATAGATTTTCTTTCTACACTTCCAATGTGGATTCTTATGGAATATCAAATACTTATTGTGGTCATGTTTACGGTATATATATCTGATATTTTATCCTCTTGCTACAATTCATTAACTAATTTAGTTAAAAAAACGTTTAAAAATAAGTATTCAACTACAGAAACTGTTTCAATAGCAACAAAATCTGCAAAAACTAATATTATAAACATATTCGTTCTGGTTAATTATTTTAATCAAATGTTTGGAAATTTAATTTTTGTAATAATACTATGGGTGTTTTTAACTATCCTGTCGTTATTTAATGTACTACTATTGATTCAGGATTTTAAATCCAATGGAATGTTTTTGATTTGGATCAGTACAATATTGCATGGGATGAAACTAATGGTAAGTAACTATAATGTAAATAGAATTCATAAAATCAGTTTTTTTTGGTCCTCCGTCCAGAAACAATACTATTAATTACTTCAAAATCGACCGGAAAATGACCTTTTCCGGCCTAGGCCGGCAAAGTAGCTTTTAGATTATCTAAAGAGATGGCGCTATGAGTTTAAATTTTAAGTCATCAAAAATACATAATGAATATTACAAATTTTAATTAAATTTATTTAAAAACTGCGTATAATATACTAAACTTACCGACAACTTTTTCTAAAGATAAGCAGGATTCTAATTTACATTTAATTACTCTTACAACTTGTATTTTAAAATTTGACATTTATGTCAATTTATGAACATCTTTATATAAACATCTAATCTTGTATGTCACAAAGTAAAAAGTTTTTGAACTTGTTGTGTTTGCAACATATGTTAATTAAAACACTAATAACTGCTGAATCTAAACATGTATATTAAGTATTAAACAAGTTATAACACAATACACAACAACACAACTATGATATAAACATTCAATGTGGCGCTTATATCTGGCGGCTCTCTTCTAGTCAGTGGCCTTAGTTCAGGTAGCACAAGCAGTCAAGTCTTGAACATAACAGAACTTTTGAAAATATTAAAAATTAGTCGGATCAAAAAATAGTGTGTGTTACACGTCCGGAAAATGTTTTGCAAGTGCTCGTATTGTTTCGCCTCGGTGCTACGCACCTCGGCTACACAACTTTACTCGCTCTTGCAAAATGTCATTTTCCGTCCTTGTGTCACAAATAACTATTTCCGGCCTAGGCCAGCAAAGTAGCTTTTAGATTATCTAAAGAGATGGTGCTATGAGTCATCAAAAATATATAATGAATAATGCAAATTTTAATTAAATTTATTTAAAAACAGCGTATTATATACTAAACTAATAACTTTTTCTAAAGGTAAACAGGATTCTAATTTACATTTAATTTCTCTCACAACTTTTATTTTTAAATTTGACATTTATGTCAATTTACAACTACTTATCATTCGATTATGAAAATACATATCTCGATCTTATTTTTGCTCATTGAACTAAAATAGTTCATTGTCTCTGCTATTTTTATATAAAACTAGCGGCCGCCCGCAACTTCATCTGCGTGGATTTTAGTTTTTTGCCACCGAGTTTCATACAAATTTGCAATCCCTATTTTAAATCCTTAGGGGTGGAATTTAAAAAAGTCATTTCTTAGTAAACCACTACGTAATAAAACAAATTTATTCTCGAATTTTTAAGACTCTACGCGTCTATCGACAGTTTCATGTCGGCCAGCAGCAGCGTGCTACTGCCTCACCGCTCCACACACCCCGCACATTAAAGCGCGAGTGGTATTAGACTATTATTATTTTACAACTATAAAAACTTGCATGCTATATGCATGTAAAATCTTAGCCTGATCGGTTTGAAATTGACAAAGTTTCATACAAACTTTCATCCCCTATTTTATCCCTTACGGGTGGAATTTATTAAAATTCTTTCTTAGGGGATGCCTACGCTATAGTAGCTATATGCATGCAAAATCTCAGCCCGATCGGTTTAAAATTGACAAAGTTTCATACAAACTTTCATCCCCTGTTTTATCTCCTAAGGGGTGGAATTTATCAAAATCCTTTCCTAAGGGATTCCTACGTCATAGTAGCTATATGCATGCAAAATCTCAGCCCGATCGGTTTGAAATTAACAAAGTTTTATACAAACTTTCAACTCCTTTTTTATCCCCTTAGGGGTGGAATTTATCAAAATCCTTTTTTAAGGGAGGCGTAAGTCATAATAGCTATATGCATGCAAAATCTCAGCCCGATCGGTTTAAAATTGACAAAGTTGTATACAAACTTTCATACCCTATTTTATCCCCTTAGGTGTGGAATTTACCAAAATCCTTTCTTAGGGGATGCCTACGTCATAGTAGCTATATGCATGCAAAATCTCAACCTGATCGGTTTAAAATTGACAAAGTTTCATACAAACTTTCATCCCCTATTTTATCCCTTTGGGGGTGGAATTAATTAAAATCTTTTCTTAGTGGATGCCTACGTCATAACATCTACCTGCATGCCAAATTTCAGTCCCATCTGTCCAGCGGTTTGAGCTGTGCGTTGATAGATCATACAAACTTTCATCCCCTATTTTATCCCGTTGGGGGTGGAATTAATCAAAATGCTTTCTTAGCGGATGCCTACGTTATAACATCTACCTGCATCCCAAATTACAGCCCCATCCGTCCAGCTGTTTGGGCTCTGCGTTGATAGATCACTATATCAGTCAGTCAGTCAGTCAGTCAGTCACCTTTGAGTTTTATATATATATAGATTATTAGATATTAATGTTAATATTTTCAATATAACAATTTTCGCTGTGTTGCTTATTAGCAAAGTATTCGTATGTATAATAATTAAGGATCTTGAAATCGATTATCAGAATATCATTCCTTATTACTAATTCTTTTAATCGTGCAATAGATGTCAATAAACATCTAATCTTGTATGTCATAAAGTGTTTTTGAACTTTTGAAAATATTAAAAATTAGTCGGACCAAAAAATAGTGTGTGTTACACGTCCGGAAAATGTTTTGCAAGTGCTCGTATTGTTTTGCCTCGGCGCTACGCACCTCGGCTACACAACTTTACTCGCTCTTGCAAAATGTCATTTTCCGTCCTTGTGTCACAAATAACTATTTTAACACCAGTTACTGCTCCCGGAACGACTTATGGTAGGTAATAATAATTCTTTCTCTGTCGCACACCGACCTAAACTTAACGCTGTACGATTATCCTCACCGGCCATGACTCGGTCCGGTAGCTGTATCACATAATACTTCATAAGTTGTCCATAATAATTACGTTATGTATAGTACTGAAAATAAAAAGTTAGGATTATTCTTAATTTTTAAACATATTTGATTGCAGCAAAATAAAAAAATAGTATAGACGTGGTTTGGTTTGTTGAACAGGATAGTGTTCTGTAACTGAAGGTATGACAAAAGGTTTTATTTCTGATTATTACTGAGACAGTAATGGCCAGTTCATAATTGAAGCAAGTATTACTTTTATTAGAGCTATCAATATCCAAGATATGCTCATCGTCAGAAATGGATAGCAAAACACTGTCTAAGAATTAAACAATTTCGTGTATAGAGCGAAAAATAGGATAGTTGAGTTGTTTTGGAGCAGTTGTTATCGTGATAATGTTTACTCTTTCTCAAAAACAGGAGATATAAACCTTTTATCCAGGCATGAAAATAGATTATATTTTCTTTAACTGCTTCTGACTAAAAATATCCAAATCTATAAATGAAGGCCATATATATTCATCTTCGGAGTGCTGTCCGATCCAGTCGTTGGCAATCCTTGGCTTTGATGATTTTGTTGTCTACCAACCGAAATAGCTGTGTTGAGGTCTTTCCAAATCAAACTCTTAGGTTGGCGAGCTAGGATGTCCTGAGGTTGGTTTTCCTTCGATCTTTCCTTGTAAAATGCATTGGAGAAGCTCGTATCTTCATTGATTTCTCATTTACTGAAACTTACGGCATTTGACAATTTTGACTAAAACTGTGGTTGTGTTTATCCTCTGTAGCACTTCTTTATTTGTGACTTTGTCCTTCCATGGTATCTTTATGATCCATTTATACAGCTTTAATTTAAAAACTTTGAGTTTTGCTATTGTATCTACTTTAGGACTTCATGTTTCTACACCATAAAGAAAACACATAGCTTTTCCGAGGCCTCAGTTTGGTTTTTAGAGTGGGGTCGTGGCTTAGAATACAGAGATCCAATTTCTTGAGTGTTACCACTTATTGATTAGTTCCCAAGTATTTTTCTCATTTGGTTCACATATGTGAAGGTGTAATTTTTCATGAAGTTCATTAAAATCTGTACAGAAGTAAACTTGGAGGTTCCTTCTTATTGCATCATTTGAGATTAGCATTAACTGAGTAGAAGGTACACCTTCGTTCACCAACAAATCCAACTCATCGACTACAGTATCTCCACTAAACTTTTAATTTAATAGATTTGATGACGACCTTAGGCTAAGAGTTCTTTGCCACTCTTGGAAAATTGCTTAATAGGTCCGATTTAAGCTGGTGATGGTAGAGTGCAGCTCATATTTTTTAGATCCACATCCATGATAGTGTCGGTTTGTCGTGCCGGTGAGTGTTGTTGGAACACGCTTTTCAGTGTGGGAATTTTCATTGTAACCATCAGCAACTGATAAAACAGTTATATTATTGCTGCATTTTCTGCTATTTGTTTCTCTTCAGTGATATACTTCTTAGATAGCAATTCGATTTTTTTAAAAAATATATTTAGTACTCTCGCCTTTAGACCCTGAGGATTTTCTTTAAAACTATTCATTGTTTTAACAATTCCTTATAACTTAATTAGAAAATATCGACATCAGATTATGAAGGTCATTAATCATTGTTGTAAAGAATTATAATAAATCAATATTATTAATTATATTGAATGGACAAACCAATAAAGAATAATGAAAAACCATAAAGCAAATTAAGTTGTAGCATACAAACAATATTTTAATTTATCATCACTTAGTTACAAACATGGTGTGGATATTTGAAGACTCTTCAAAATATTCAAAATATATTATTAAATTACTTTTTAAAATTGGATCATATTTACTTATTTTTCCTTTAGATGTAGCAGCTGTCTTAAGATATATTATTAACTTTTTTCGTATATTGTCACTTTTGTTAATATGGGCAAGCATGTATTATGAATTTATTGATAGATTTGATAAAGAGCAAATGGATGTGATTTCCAAAATCTTATACTTATCGTTTCATATAATCTATGGTCTATTTGACTGTTTGTTTAGCTGTTATATGGAGATCAATGCTAAAAATTGGAAGAAATGTTTGGAAATTACTGCTAATTTATATGATGGAATACAGATACTTGAAAAGAAATGGTTACATTTAATGAAATTTGCTTCACTTATACTTCTGTTCTTAGCATCCCATAGTGTGCTATATTTTTATTTAAATTCACATTATCATTTAGGATTTCCATTAATAACGTATGGCTTTTGGATTTTTCTCAGTTTTAAACAATTATTGTTCACTGTAATTATATGGGAAATAACATTATTACTATCTTATAAATATATGGATTTAACGAAAGTTGTAAACCATTGTTACAAGCCAATATTAAATAATAATACAATTAATATAATAACGAATGAATTAGTACAGTTGCATAAAGTTTTATATATTTTTAATCAGACATTTGGTAAATTTATTCTAATCCAATGGATGTTGGTCTTCTTTACCTCACTTAATGAGTTAAGTAAAATATTAGACAAGCAGCAGCCTTTTGTTCTACTATTGAATTTGATAAGCGCAATACCATTTCCGGTAAGTGTTTTCTATTTATTATTTTTAACTTCCCGCTAAAAAAAAACTAGTGTAGCAGTCAGTGGAACTGCCGGCAGAAGCTATACTTCTATATGATATTCGTGGTAAGCGACTCCAAAAACCTCCTAGTACCGTGTGCATACTCTTTTTGTATCAAATTTGCATAAAATTCCTGGAGACGAGGTCCGTCTTAAGCACCAGGTGTTTCGAACACCATCGCTATTATTATAATCGTATTTAGCGACTCAAAAAAACCACCGAGTACCAAGTGTGCACTGGTTTCGTACAGAATTTACATAAAACCCCAGGAGAAGAGGTCAATACCCTAGACACCAAGTGCCGCAAAGACTTTTGGAGTCGTGATATTAGTGTTCAGCGACTCCAAAAACCCCGAATATATAAATTGCACCCATTTTCAGCAATACTTTCTGAGTTGTAAGTTTTCTCTCTATTGTCTGAATGTACTTTTCGAATGCAGAAATGCAATTTCCATTTTTACATTACAAAATATAGCGACAAATTTCCTGATACTTACTTTAACGAATCCAATGCAAAAATTACAAAATTCGGAGGTTTTGGTGCTTTATTTCCTCTACTATTGGTAAAAACTCTGTTTATGTATCCAACAACCTTAAAAGCATGGAGCAAAATATACTGCAACCATGTGACGGTATTTTAGACTACAATACAATACTAATTACTGAATATTATTATTAATATAAAATGCTAAACTTTATATGTATACTTACGTGACAGAATTATAAAATAATCTGTCAAACAATCATGTGGTTCGTCACCATGTTATTCATACATTAGTTCAGACTGTTTTTTGTATATCTATCCCTTTTCAATGTACTGAATATTTAAACGGTATTCAAAGGACTTATAGTTATGACTAATAACATGTGGTATATATTTTATCTTTGTTTTTACCGGCCAATATACCTTATAAGTGTTTCTGTCTCTCTCTTACTCACACCATTACATATGTAATGATTTTTCCCATTTAACTCTACACAATCTTTTTCTACAGGGTGAACGAATAGAAGTATAACTTCAAAATATTTTTTTTTAAATCGGGAATGGTTTTTACCCCGTTTTTCGAAAATTGAGTTTTCATTGGATCTCAACGTTTTGAGGTCTTTGGAACCTCCCCTGACTATTTTTATGAGGGTGTCTGTATGTCTGTATGTATGTGTGGATGTGTGTGTGTGTGTGTGTGTGTGTGTGTGTGTGTGTGTGTGTGTGTGTGTGTGTGTGTTTTGTTCGTGAGATATTGTTGTCGAAAAATTTCAAACAATTTTTTTTTTAATTTTTGATATTTTTTGACTAATTGATTTTTCACTTCGAATAACATTTTTATGTCTCAAAAAACTGCGTCGAATGCCGTCTTGAACATCAAAATCAAATAACGCGTTAAAAAGTTATGGCATTTTAAACATTCCAAAAAAGTTCAAAAACGTCAAAATACGTCACGTTACTTTAGCTTTGCGGTTAAAATTAGCGGATGTTGCAAGGACGGCCTTTAAGTTCAACCTCTTTACGAATTTTTTTTATTGAAAAAGGTGTCCAACATTTTCTGAACATAAGTACAAGGTGGGCAATATGTAACTGACTGATTTTTATCTTAGTAGAAATAAAATACTTTTATTTTTTTCATCTTTATTCTCTATTAAAACTAAGAAATTATATATGAAAAATATCCGCCTCTAAAAGCCGCGCAAACCTAAGCCTTTCGGACTATATTTTCCATGACTTTTTGGTAGGTTTCCAGAGGAATACACTCACTCGCTTCTGTAATATTGTTCTTTAGCTGATCTACAGTATTTGGTTTGTTGGCATAAACCTTTTCAACGTACGAGCGGGAAGTGACTATAACATTTTGCAGGAAGCTATTGGAAGACATGGATTGAGAAACATGATGGTGAACTCTTATTCACTAAATGCATGATTTGATAACATTAACCAGAGAAAGTGTGCACGGTAATGAACTAATGAACATCTTGAAAAGTAGGTATCTTGGACACCAGTTACTCCGGAGACCACTTTTAATGTCAATTGGTTCTCAGTAACCCCAAAAATCCCCGAGTAACAGAATTGAACTCATTTTCGCAAATAAATAACAAATTCTGTTTGGGGTGCACTGTTAAAATGCATTCCTTGTTTGCACAAATTCAGTTTTCCATGCAGTATTACATGACGCTCTTACGAATAGAATTTAAAAAAGTTATTAAAATTCGATTTTAGTGAACTTTTTTTCGAATTCCGCTTTTAATTTCTACCCTAAATTCATTTTTTACCTCCTGCATTCTCTTTTTAAGGCTTAAACTACTCATTTTTTTTTAATTCATTTCGAATTTTTTATATCGTTGATTTGCTTACACCATTCTTAACAAGTATAAACATTGCTTATAATTACTTACGCATTAACCAATAGTTAATATCGTTTTACCCACGACTCATAAGTAAATTGCGTATTTTTTAACCTATATCTCTGTCAGTAATTGTCAAATTATTGAGCAGCTGTGTTATATTTTCATTTACTGCACTAGTGGAGTAAGTAAATAGAAACCTGTATTATGCACTGAATCACGCCTACAGTATACATTAAATTAACTAACAATTGACATTTTTTAGACAGAACTTCTCAGTGAAATCGAATATTTTTTACAACTTATGCTCGTAAAGTAGGTAATACCTGTAGTATATTACTTAACAAGTGGAGTAAATTGCATATTAGAGCGAGTGTGTTTGGCCCATGAGCGAGCTTGCGAGCGAAGGGGCTAAAGAAACGAGCTAAATATGCAATTTGTTCCTCGAGTGAAGTACTATGCTTTACCCACAACTTACCAAATGGTTTTGTATAAAACTAAAAATAACAAATATAAAATTTAAATTTTGGCATAAGTTGTCAAAAATATTCGATTTCGCAGACAGTTCTGTCTGAGAAATATCAAATGTTAGTTTAATTTAATGAAAACTGTAGGTAACCAACATAATAATACAGGTTTCTATTTACTTACTCCACCAGTTTAGTAAATGAAACTATAACATATATATATATATTGAGATGATATTAGTTACTATGTTATATTAAATAAGAATGTAGAAGGAAAATCTAATGGAAAGTAGAGAAAGGAGATTTTCTTATTTTGAGTCAGAGCGCAAATTTAGTAACATTGGGATTGATTATCATCATCTTCTTCATAATTCCTAAAAAAAGGAAAAAGAAAATAGAATAATAAGAAAAAAAAATACAAATACATTTCAAAGATTTTTATTTAAAGATTCAAAAATGATTAATCTACATTATATAAAGTTTTGATAATTATGAAATTGATAAATGGGTAAAGTAGATAATTAAAAGTTTATAAAATTGCCAATACGTTAGTAATCAAACATTAATTTTAAATGAATTAGGGGTGTAAGTAAATGAGAAAATTAAATTATAAAAAAAAGACATCACAAATAGTTAAAATACATGTTAAAAAACTTCTACTTACTTTTAAATTATACGTATTTACCAACCATATTCTAATTTATTAATAGTTCAAATGCCAAATGAAATATTCTGAAAAAGAGAAAATTATTAGTTTGTAGTGCTAGTAAATTTCATAAGAATATAAAAAAGAATGATCATTGTTTTAAATTGTAATATTGAATCAAGAATTAGATTTTGTTAAAAATTTTATTTGAATAAGAAATTAGTAGGCGATTAGATGGAAAAGATGTATAGATTTAAGTTTGTTGAATTTGTCATTTGTTTTTTTGTTGATTCTGATAGAATCTCTCTTGTTTTCGACCTTCTGAAGAGGAAGGATGTAAAAAGTTTCGATGAAGATTTTTATAAAAATTATGATGTTAAAAGAAAGTTAAAAGGAGATTAGTAAGATTTATATTATAAATAATTAGTTAAGAAGTTTGTAGAAGATATTTCTCTCTTGTTTTCTGGTGGTTGAGATAGAAGTTGTATTAAAAATTTGCTCCGTAGAAATTTTGAGTTTTTTTTGAAAGTATTGAGAATAGAAAGTATTAAAACAGTTTAAAGTATCAAGATTATCCCAAGGTAACCAGAGAGAGCAATTGGTAAGAGAAATTTATATGATTTTATGAAGAAATAGATATTTCAATTTATGGGGCTGAGCACTTTATGGTATAACTGTATTTTAATTGAGTTAAAGAAGATTAAATTAATATTTAACAAGAAAGAAAGTCATAATTACACTTACTTAGAGAAGATAGTAGTCATCCATCGCTTGGTTTTGAAGAGGAAGTGATTATTTGATCTTCATAAAGTTTCCTGAAATCTTTGCTGTATTGGAGGAAGAAAGTAGATTTTACTAAGAACAGAATCCTGATTCCAGAAGAGGGTGAAGCTTCACACAAATGGTAACAACTTTGCACTCGTTATAATAAAGAATTTTATATGTGTTTGATTTTTGAAATTTTGATGAACATTTTTATTTCACTGTTTTATGTATTTAACTAAATTATTATTATTATTATTCACCTTTTTGATAAGTTTAATCCAAATTGTTTAGTAACTCAAGTCAGAATATTTCATTTTATATATTTGATGCATATTTGGGTTTATCAACGGTATCTTTGAAGTTTGACACATTTTGAATTAGAAAGGTTAGAAATTTATATGCAATTCACGCCTAGAAAATATTGTTGGTCTAGGATAGTGCGGTTATACAGTCATTTTATTGCAAATTTGTGTATTAATTGATTTTGAATCTAGTTTGGTTGAATATTTGAACTCTGACCTTGACATAAGGGAATAGCCGGTAGCATATTTAATTAATCATATTGGAAAATAATTACACTGAGTTAATTCTTACCTATTCACTATTTATATTTAAAATTTAAAATTAATTAAAGGTAAGGAATATTTTATAACATAGTGATTGATATTATTAAAACATATTATTATTATTATTCATATATGTTATAATATATTAAGGGGTTTTACAGTTGTCAATGTTTCCCTTCCTTCAACCATAGTTTCCATTCTTCTTTGTTGTTCCAATCGTTTTCCTCCAATCCTCTCTTTTCCATGGCTTCGTCCACGTCATCTCGCCAAGAACTTCTTGGGCGCCCTCTTTTTCTTTTTCCCAATGGGCTCCATTCTGTTATTTTGTGAATCCAACTGTCATTACTGGCTCTTCTTGCGTGTCTGTACCATCGTACCTAATTGTTTTTCTTTGATAACTGTTACAGCGTCTTTCTCGATGTTCATTCTTCTTCTTATCTCATTGTTTGGTATTCTATCTGTTCTCGTTGTTCTACAGCATCTTCTCCAGCATTCCATTTCTGTAGCGTTGATCTTTTGTTTATTTCTTTTATTTGTTTCCGATGCATAGGTCATTATACTTTCTATCATCGTTTTATAGATTTTTCTTTCCTTGGTAATGTGTCTGTCCCACAGTACAGAGTTCAGCTGTTTTATACAAGTTCTTGTTTGGCCCATTCTAGTTTTTATATCCTCGTCCGTTTTTGAATCCTTCGATATTATCGATCCTAGGTATTTGAATTTGTCGGGTATTTTTATGGTTAGATTTTCGTCGACCTCTAAATGTTCTGTATTTTCTTCTCGTTTTGTTAGGTATTCTGTTTTTTCAAAGTTTATCTCTAACCCTGCTATTTCATATTCTTCTTTTAATTTCCTTTTCATAAAACTTAGGTCTTCCTCATCTTGGACAATTATGACTTGATCGTCCGCAAAACTTAATGTAAATAAAGAGTCTTCTCTTACCGGAACTCCCATACCTTGACATTTCCGTTTCCACTGCTTCAATGTTTTCTCTAAGTAGATCTTAAAGAGTGTAGGCGACGTAAAATATCCTTGTAGGAGGCCTTTTGTAGTTTTGAATTTTGTCAGGTTATTTCCCTCTTTAACGGCCACTATATTATTCCTGTATAACGTTTGTATGGCTTCTATTAGCTTTTTATTTATATTTAGTTCGCTTGCCAGAGTTTTTCCTTGGCACCGAGTCATACGCTTTCTTAATATCTACGAATGCTAAATGGATGTCTTGATTCTTTGCCGTCTTTTTTTCCGTAAGTTGTCTTATCGTATATATGTGGTCTACGCATGATTTTCCCGCGGTAAAGCCGACTTGATCTTTCCCTATTTCATCTGTTATATCGTTCTCCAATCTATTTTTTTATTATTCTTCCGTAGATCCTTCCGATGCTAGAGATAACGCTTATTCCTATAACACAACTCCTCAATAATTTGACACTTACTGACAGAGTTATAGATTAAAAAATACGCAATTTACCTATGAGTCGTGGGTAATATACAATTACATAATCATTAGACAGCTATATTTTTTGTCATAATTTTTACAAATTTTTCCATAATTTTCATCAACACTATTATGTTAATAAGAAATATGTTTTATCGTCACAATTTATCAATAAATAATTTTATTGATTTCAATTCATTTATTATGTTTACTCAGAAAACATTTTTCTTTTATTAAATGAAACTTATGTCCTATTCATCATTTTAACCTAAAGTCCGTCGCCATGAGGCCAATCTTTAAATACTTTATTAATCTTAAAAGTGACGTTTATGTTTTAAAATTAGTTATAGATTGTGGAAGTTATTTTGGAGTGTTCCCCATTGAAAAAAAGTCTTTTTTAAGTTATTTTCATCGATTCTTATTCCTGTTCTTTGGTTTGTTAGGAGTGGTTTCCAGTTATTTTGAATTTAAGGATAGAAAGCGTGAACAGAATATGGGTTTTGATGATATCATTGTATATATATCACATAGTTTTTCATTTTTTTATTTATATTGTATAACACTATATGATGCAAATTTTTCTCGTAAATCCTGGGAAGCGTGTTTTGCACTAATAAATAAATTAAATAATAAATATAAAAACGATGTGAATATATATTGTCACGGATTAATATTTTCTGTTTTTATTAGCATAGATATATTATTTCATTGTACTGTTGTTCCATTCTTTGATGTTCATAAATATATTTTATTTCCAAGCATAGTATACTTTATAAGATCTATAGCTGTCGTGCAAACGCTATTTCTCTCTTTTTCGGTTTGGCAAATTACAAATTTTTTAGCAGTTCGTTATAAAAAGGTATTGTTGAATGTCAACTATCTCTTTAGCAACACATATCGAACTTATAGCTTCTATAAAGAATTACAAATTATTACTTACGATTTAGCTCAATTAAAGCAGCTTGTTCGAATTATAAATAAGATTTTTGGTAAAACGTTATTGGCGTTATTGATTTTAACATTTTTTAATTTAATGAATTATGTAATACTTTTATTGCATGTTTATAATACTTCCAATTTTATTCCTACATATCAATATTTGAAGATATTTTTATGGGTAAGTGTTATAAATAATCATTTGTTACTGATTTACAAAAGTTGTGGTATTCTGTATTCACTATTAAAAAATTGGTGGAAGCAAATGCGCATTCACCATTTATTAGAATAAAAACTACAATTTTTAATTAAATATATTCGATATTTATTGATCGATTTTTAGTTTGTATGTATATTTATCCGCGATTATTTCACAATTAACTGAGTCAATTTTGATGCGGTTTTCAATAAATTATTTTTTGCGTTAGAGTTCAATATAAATATTGAGGGTTTTTAAAAGTGTAAATCATAAATTTTGGTACATATGGAAAATTTTATATGATTGACTACCTATTCAACATTTTAAAATGATTTAAAATTAGTATTTAGTAGATTTTGAATTTGCGCCCACTTCTGATAAAGCCAAGTAGCAACTAAAAAGGATAAAATTAAAACATTTTTTTAAAAATTAAACCCCCCTCAAGAAGAAAAATGCACTAAAAAGCAAAGAATAAAACCTTTGTTTTTAAAAAAAAATGTAAGCAATTGGGCATCTGATTTCGATTTCCTCGCTATTTTAATCTTGGCTATTAAATGTAGATTTATTGGCATAGATATATTATTCCATTGTACTGTTATTCCTTTTTTAAAATGTTCATTAATATACTTTATAAGATCTACAAACGCCTATTACATATTTATAATACTTCGAATTTTATTCCTATATATCAATATTTGAAGATATTTTTATGGGTAAGTGTTTATTACTAATTTACAACAGTTGTAATATTTTGTGTAGTTGGTATCTTTTTTCATAGACTTCAAAAAATACGAAGCTTCTGATTTTCACCTACATCTATTCATTATTAAAAAGTTGGTGAGAGCAAATGCGCATTCACCATTTATTGGAATAAAAACTATAAATTTTAATTAAATAAATTCAATATTTATTAAACGACCTCAAAAAAAGGGGGTTATGAGCTTGTATGTATATTTGTTTAAAAGTAGAAATTGAAAAAATGGTATAAAAAAACGTGTATGTATTTACTAACAAAAAATTGGTGAGAGCAAATGCGCATTCACCATTTATTATAATAAAACATGTATAATTTTTAATTAACTAAATTTAATATTTATTAAACAACCTCAAAAAAAGGGGTTCTGAGCTTGTATGTATATTTGTTTAAAAGTAGAAATTGAAAAAATGTTATAAAAAAACGTGTATGTATTCACTAATAAAAAATTGGTGAGAGCAAATGCGCATTCACCATTTATTAGAATAAAACATGTATAATTTTTAATTAACTAAATTCAATATTTATTAGACAACCTCAAAATAAGGGGGTTCTGAGCTTGTATGTATATTTGTTTAAAAGTAGAAATTGAAAAAATGGTATAAAAAAACGTGTATGTATTCACTAATAAAAATTGGTGAGAGCAAATGCGCATTCACCATTTATTAGAATAAAACATGTATAATTTTTAATTAACTAAATTTAATATTTATTAGACAACCTCAAAAAAGGGGGTTCTGAGCTTGTATTTATATTTCTTTAAAAGTAGAAATTGAAAAAATGGTATAAAAAAACGTGTATGTATTCACTAATAAAAAATTGGTGAGAGCAAATGCGCATTCACCATTTATTAGAATAAAACATGTATAATTTTTAATTAACTAAATTTAATATTTATTAAACAACCTCAAAAAAAGGGGTTCTGAGCTTGTATGTATATTTGTTTAAAAGTAGAAATTGAAAAAATGTTATAAAAAAACGTGTATGTATTCACTAATAAAAAATTGGTGAGAGCAAATGCGCATTCACCATTTATTAGAATAAAACATGTATAATTTTTAATTAACTAAATTTAATATTTATTAAACAACCTCAAAAAAAGGGGTTCTGAGCTTGTATGTATATTTGTTTAAAAGTAGCAATTGAAAAATGGTATAAAAAAACGTGTATGTATTTACTAATAAAAAATTGGTGAGAGCAAATGCGCATTCACCATTTATTAGAATAAAACATGTATAATTTTTAATTAACCAAATTTAATATTTATTAAACAACCTCAAAAAAAAGGGTTCTGAGCTTGTATGTATATTTGTTTAAAAGTAGAAATTGAAAAAAATGTTATAAAAAAACGTGTATGTATTCACTAATAAAAAATTGGTGAGAGCAAATGCGCATTCACCATTTAGTAGAATAAAACATGTATAATTTTTAATTAACTAAATTTAATATTTATTAAACAACCTCAAAAAAAGGGGTTCTGAGCTTGTATGTATATTTGTTTAAAAGTAGCAATTGAAAAATGGTATAAAAAAAACGTGTATGTATTTACTAATAAAAAATTGGTGAGAGCAAATGCGCATTCACCATTTATTAGAATAAAACATGTATAATTTTTAATTAACTAAATTCAATATTTATTAAACAACCTCAAAAAAAAGAGGTTATGAGATTGTATGTATATTTGTTTAAAAGTAGAAATTGAAAAATGGTATAAAAAAACGTGTATGTATTAACTAATAAAAAATTGGTGAGAGCAAATGCGCATTCACCATTTATTAGAATAAAACATGTATAATTTTTAATTAACTAAATTCAATATTTATTAAACAACCTCAAAAAAAGAGGTTATGAGATTGTATGTATATTTGTTTAAAAGTAGAAATTGAAAAATGGTATAAAAAAACGTGTATGTATTTACTAATAAAAAATTGGTGAGAGCAAATGCGCATTCACCATTTATTAGAATAAAACATGTATAATTTTTAATTAACTAAATTTAATATTTATTAAACAACCTCAAAAAAAGGGGTTCTGAGCTTGTATGTATATTTGTTTAAAAGTCGCAATTGAAAAATGGTATAAAAAAACGTGTATGTATTTACTAATAAAAAATTGGTGACAGCAAATGCGCATTCACCATTTATTAGAATAAAACATGTATAATTTTTAATTAGGTAACTAAATTTAATATTTATTAAACAACCTCAAAAAAAAGGGTTCTGAGCTTGTATGTATATTTGTTTAAAAGTAGAAATTGAAAAAATGTTATAAAAAAACGTGTATGTATTCACTAATAAAAAATTGGTGAGAGCAAATGCGCATTCACCATTTATTAGAATAAAACATGTATAATTTTTAATTAACTAAATTTAATATTTATAAAACAACCTCAAAAAAAGGGGTTCTGAGCTTGTATGTATATTTGTTTAAAAGTAGAAATTGAAAAAATGTTATAAAAAAACGTGTATGTATTCACTAATAAAAAATTGGTGAGAGCAAATGCGCATTCACCATTTATTAGAATAAAACATGTATAATTTTTAATTAACTAAATTTAATATTTATTAAACAACCTCAAAAAAAGGGGTTCTGAGCTTGTATGTATATTTGTTTAAAAGTAGAAATTGAAAAAATGTTATAAAAAAACGTGTATGTATTTACTAATAAAAAATTGGTGAGAGCAAATGCGCATTCACCATTTATTAGAATAAAACATGTATAATTTTTAATTAACTAAATTCAATATTTATTAGACAACCTCAAAATAAGGGGGTTCTGAGCTTGTATGTATATTTGTTTAAAAGTAGAAATTGAAAAAATGGTAGAAAAAAACGTGTATGTATTAACTAATAAAAAATTGGTGAGAGCAAATGCGCATTCACCATTTATTAAAATGAAACATGTATAATTTTTAATTAACTAAATTCAATATTTATTAAACAACCTCAAAAAAAGAGGTTATGAGATTGTATGTATATTTGTTTAAAAGTAGAAATTGAAAAATGGTATAAAAAAACGTGTATGTATTTACTAATAAAAAATTGGTGAGAGCAAATGCGCATTCACCATTTATTAGAATAAAACATGTATAATTTTTAATTAACTAAATTTAATATTTATTAAACAACCTCAAAAAAAAGGGTTCTGAGCTTGTATGTATATTTGTTTAAAAGTAGAAATTGAAAAAATGTTATAAAAAAACGTGTATGTATTCACTAATAAAAAATTGGTGAGAGCAAATGCGCATTCACCATTTATTAGAATAAAACATGTATAATTTTTAATTAACTAAATTTAATATTTATTAAACAACCTCAAAAAAAGGGGTTCTGAGCTTGTATGTATATTTGTTTAAAAGTAGAAATTGAAAAAATGTTATAAAAAAACGTGTATGTATTCACTAATAAAAAATTGGTGAGAGCAAATGCGCATTCACCATTTATTAGAATAAAACATGTATAATTTTTAATTAACTAAATTCAATATTTATTAGACAACCTCAAAATAAGGGGGTTCTGAGCTTGTATGTATATTTGTTTAAAAGTAGAAATTGAAAAAATGGTAGAAAAAAACGTGTATGTATTAACTAATAAAAAATTGGTGAGAGCAAATGCGCATTCACCATTTATTAAAATAAAACATGTATAATTTTTAATTAACTAAATTCAATATTTATTAAACAACCTCAAAAAAAGAGGTTATGAGATTGTATGTATATTTGTTTAAAAGTAGAAATTGAAAAATGGTATAAAAAAACGTGTATGTATTTACTAATAAAAAATTGGTGAGAGCAAATGCGCATTCACCATTTATTAGAATAAAACATGTATAATTTTTAATTAACTAAATTTAATATTTATTAGACAACCTCAAAAAAGGGGGTTCTGAGCTTGTATTTATATTTCTTTAAAAGTAGAAATTGAAAAAATGGTATAAAAAAACGTGTATGTATTAACTAATAAAAAATTGGTGAGAGCAAATGCGCATTCACCATTTATTAAAATAAAACATGTATAATTTTTAATTAACTAAATTCAATATTTATTAAACAACCTCAAAAAAGAGGTTATGAGATTGTATGTATATTTGTTTAAAAGTAGAAATTGAAAAATGGTATAAAAAAACGTGTATGTATTTACTAATAAAAAATTGGTGAGAGCAAATGCGCATTCACCATTTATTAGAATAAAACATGTATAATTTTTAATTAACTAAATTTAATATTTATTAAACAACCTCAAAAAAAGGGGTTCTGAGCTTGTATGTATATTTGTTTAAAAGTAGAAATTGAAAAAATGGTATAAAAAAACGACTATGTATTTACTAATAAAAAATTGGTGGAAGCAAATGCGCATTCACCATTTATTAGAATAAAACATGTATAATTTTTAATTAACTAAATTTAATATTTATTAAACAACCTCAAAAAAAGGGATTCTGAGCTTGTATGTATATTTGTTTAAAAGTAGAAATTGAAAAAATGTTATAAAAAAACGTGTAGGTATGTAGGTATTCACTAATAAAAAATTGGTGAGAGCAAATGCGCATTCACCATTTATTAGAATAAAACCAGTAGGGGGTTATGAGTCAATTACAAATACATATGTAAATTTAGGTGAAAGTTAACCTCGTAAAATTATCATTATTTTTCTTTTTCAGGTGTTCTCCATAGTAGTAATTCTATCATGTGACAGAGTGGAAAAACGAGCAGAAGATTTAATTCGTACGTGTACTTATATTCAAGCTGTTACTGGTGATGAAAATGCACTCAAATTAGCCAATTTGGCAAAAGAACTAAGACCAAAATTTTCAGCAGCAGGATTTTTTGATATCAACCAGAGAATTTTGCCAACGTTCTTTTCAAATTTATCCACATATCTTATCATTATCTTACAATTTAAATTTTCTTCATCGCAATAATGGTGTTGTATTTAGATAAATACGTTTGTTTTCTGTTGACTTTTAATAAAATATACGTACTGTGTGAAGTTACCATCAGCAATTTTAATCACCTACCCGAAGGCAATAGGTACTTATGTTTAAAATGATAAAAAATATTTAAAATCTCCATATAATGTTAAAAATCGTAAAAAATTATGTTGAGATTCTAAAAAAAAAATCTTGCAAATCGTGAAAAGTTTATTAAAATCGTAAAAAGTTGTTGGCATCTTAAAAAATTGTTGAAAATTATAAGAAATTTTTGATAATCTTGAAAAATTGTTAAAAATGGTTTAACCTATCTCGAAAGTCATACAGAAATCATGAAAATAGTGAAAACTGATAGAAAATTATAAGAAATTCTTTACAATTGATGAAAATGGTTAAAAAAATGTCAAAAATTGGGAAAAACAGCTGGAAAAAAGAAACTTCTAAAGCTATATCATTATATACACCACATCTGGAAAACCGCTAAAATTTTACCGTTAGTGTTATTCGATCTAGACCAAAATTAATAGGATTTGTGCCCATAACATAAAGATTTCATATACCAAAATTCATGATAATGTGACCTTTTGTTTAAGAGTTATAAAGCACACAGACGGAGGGGCACAATATACCGATATTACTTAATAATACCAAAATAATAAATAATTTCTATCGACCAGTGTATGTATTAAAGCAACGTTTATTCTGACGATAAATTAAACAATTATTTTAATTTCAGTTTGTAGTTCAATTATCTAATAATGCTATTAAGCTTTTGTTTGTATTCTCATATTGTCTCAATTAAATTATATGACTATTCAGTCAGAATTATGTCTTCGGAGAAAGTTGTGTCGAATTTACAAAAAGATACTGTCCTTCTAGATATATTTTATAAAATTGGAAATTATTGGGGTGTTTATCCTATTTTAAACCAAACCAATGGAAAACTGGTAATACAAAGAATAGTTTTTGGGATTTACGCTACAGTTTTTACATTATTTGAAATGTATAAATGTTTTTATTTATCTGCACAACGAGATATATCTTCTTTGGTTTATTTACAAATTTTAATTGTTATCCCATGTCAGTTGGTTTATTATTATGGCTTATTTAATACAAAAACTTGGACTTCATTTTATAAAAACCTAAAAACGTCAGATGAAAATTTGGGTGTACATTACGTAACTAAAAATTACATTCTTAGAAGTGTAATATTTACAATTTTATGTGCAGTACTGTTAGCTGGTTATAATATTTTTACATTCTGTTTTATGTATCAAAATATGAACCGTTATATATTTGTTATCTTATTCATATTAAATTTGAAGACTCCAGTTGCTCTTTTGATCATAGTCGTCACTTTCATCAACATAACATGTATTATCGAAACTAGATTAATAAAATTCCAGAAATTATTAGAAAAAGTTGTTCTCAGAAGATCATTAAATAAAAAATCCACTGAACAGTTTAAAAACTACTATACTACTATATTTGATACAATTACTGATTTCAACGGATGTTTTGGTCAAAATGTATTATTTTTAGTTTTACTGCTATTTGTGTACTTTATTATTAATTGCATTTTTGTGGTACATGCCTTGATGAAACCTGATGACCAGAGCAACTTCAATTTAGCTTACATGCCCGATTTGATACTCTTTTGTGTAAGTATTTTTTATGCAATAAATGTCAATTTGTGTGCTATTCTGCGCTGCTCTCAGGAGTGAATGCGAATCAAATCCTGCATGTCCAGTTAAATTCAACTTATCATTTTCTGTTAAATTATTTTCTCTTATAACGTCTGTTATAGTCGTCTCTTATTTTTTTTTTCTTCTTAAGTTAATTTTTCTAATTAAATATTAGAGTCAGTGATACCATAACAGTATATTAAAGTATCCATAACTTGTCTTTGCCACTGTTTTCGTTATTGCGTTTTAAGAGGTGCGTTTAAGAAGTGTTTTGATGGAGCCGTAGAGCAAGATTAGGTCCGAAGTCCTTTCTTATTTTGTCAAATATAAAATGTGTGGCATAAAGAAGTGAATTAAAAGTATGTATAGGTGTTGTCACTGCAAACAAAAGCACGAAAAGTAACTTAATTGTAATTATACTTAGATGTGTTTTTAAATTCACTCTATATCTGGTTTAAAGTAAGCTCACAGCAACGCATTCCAACAAGTTTTGGAGTCGAGTCAAATGTGTTGTAAGTACCTATTCCATTTTGAATTCTCATTTTATACAAATTTCAAGCAAAGACAGTAAAAAAGTATCCTTGTGGCTTTAGAAGCTAATATGTAGCACAGATTCCTCAAGTTCTTCGAATCTGGATGCTTACAAATATGATAAAGCTTCTAGAGACTTTCAACTTATTATCTGCTAAAGCTCTCACGATGTTTCCCACTTCTTTTTACTAACCAGTAGATTTGTAGAAGTGGATGAAAATACCAAAAGGTATGAAATTTCAAGAAAAGACAGTAAAAAAGTATCCTTGTGGCTTCAGAAGCTAATATGTAGCACAGATTCCTCAAGTTTTTCGAATCTGGAAGCTTACAAATATGATAAAGCTTCTGGAGACTTTCAACTTATTATCTGCTAAAGCTCTCACGAGGTTTTCCACATTTTTTTTACTACCCTGTATGTAGAAGTTGATGAAAATACCAAAAGGAATCAAATTTCAAGAAACGACTGTAAAAAAGTATCCTTGTGGCTTCAGAAGCTAATATGTAGCACAGATTCCTCAGGTTCTTCGAATCTAGATGCTTACAAATATGATAAAGTTTCTAGAAACTTTCAAGTTATTATCTGCTAATGCACTCACGATGTTTCCCACTTCTTTTTACTACCCAGTATGTAGAAGTTGAAGAAGAAAATACTAAAAGGTATAAAATTTCAAGAAAAGATAGTAAAAAAAGTATCCTTGCGGCTTCAGAAGCTAATATGTAGCACAGACTCCTCATGTTTTTCGAATCTAGATATGTACTTACAAATATGATAAAGCTTCTAGAGACTTTCAACTTATTATCTGCTAAAGCTCTCACGATGTTTCCCACTTCTTTTTACTACCCAGTATGTAGAAGTTGATGAAAATACCAAAAGGTATAAAATTTCAAGAAAAGATAGTAAAAAAAGTATCCTTGCGGCTTCAGAAGCTAATATGTAGCACAGACTCCTCATGTTTTTCGAATCTAGATATGTACTTACAAATATGATAAAGCTTCTAGAGACTTTCAACTTATTATCTGCTAAAGCTCTCACGATGTTTCCCACTTCTTTTTACTACCCAGTATGTAGAAGTTGATGAAAATACCAAAAGGTATAAAATTTCAAGAAAAGATAGTAAAAAAGTATCCTTGTGGCTTCAGAAGCTAATATTTATACAGATTCCTTAAGTTTTTCGAATCTGGAAGTTTATAAATATGATAAAGCTTCTGGAGACTTTCAACTTATTATCTGCTAAAGCTCTCACGATGTTTCCCACTTCTTTTTACTACCCAGTATGTAGAAGTTGATGAAAATACTAAAAGGTATAAAATTTCAAGAAAAGATAGTAAAAAAGTATCCTTGTGGCTTCAGAAGTTAATATGTAACACAGATTCCTCATGTTCTTCGAATCTAGATGCTTACAAATATGATAAAGTTTCTAGAAACTTTCAAGTTATTATCTGCTAATGCTCTCACGATGTTTCCCACTTCTTTTTACTAACCAGTAGATATGTAAAAGTGGATGAAAATACCAAAAGGTATGAAATTTCAAGAAAAGACAGTAAAAAAGTATCCTTGTGGCTTCAGAAGCTAATATTTAACACAGATTCCTCAAGTTTTTCGAATCTGGAGGTTTACAAATATGATAAAGCTTCTGGAGACTTTCAACTTATTATCTGCGAAAGCTCTCACGATGTTTCCCACTTCTTTTTACTATCCAGTATGTAGAAGTTGATGAAAATACTAAAAGGTATACAATTTCAAGAAAAGATAGTGAAAAAGTATCCTTGCGGCTTCAGAAGCTAATATGTAGCACAGATTCCTCATGTTCTTCGAATCTAGATGCTTACAAACATGATAAAGCTTCTAGAGACTTTTAACTTATTTTATTATCTGCTAAAGCTCTCACGATTTTCCCCACATCTTTTTACTACCCAGTATGTAGAAGTTAATAAAAATACCAAAAGGTATGAAATTTCAAGAAAAGACAGTAAAAAAGTATCCTTGTGGCTTCAGAAGCTAATATGTAGCACAGATTCCTCAAGTTTTTCGAATATGAAAGCTTACAAATATGATAAAGCTTCTGGAGACTTTTAACTTATTACCTGCTAAAGCTATCTCGATGTTTCCCACTTGTTTTTACTAACCAGTATGTAGAAGTGGATGAAAATACCAAAAGGTATAAAATTTTAGGAAAAGACAGTAAAAAAGTATCCTTGTGGCTTCAGAAGCTAATATGTAGCACAGATTCCTCAAGTTTTTCGAATCTGGAAGCTTACAAATATGATAAAGCTTCTGGAGACTTCAACTTATTATTTGCTAAAGCTCTCACGATGTTTCCCACATTTTTTTTTTACTACCCTGTATGTAGAAGTTGATGAAAATACCAAAAGGAATCAAATTTCAAGAAACGACTGTAAAAAAGTATCCTTGTGGCTTCAGAAGCTAATATGTAGCACAGATTCCTCATGTTCTTCGAATCTAGATGCTTACAAATATGATAAAGTTTCTAGAAACTTTCAAGTTATTATCTGCTAATGCTCTCACGATGTTTCCCTCTTTTTTTTACTAACCAGTAGATATGTAGAAGTGGATGAAAATACCAAAAGGTATGAAATTTCAAGAAAAGACAGTAAAAAAGTATCCTTGTGGTTTCAGAAGCTAATATTTAACACAGATTCCTCAAGTTTTTCGAATCTGGAGGTTTACAAATATGATAAAGCTTCTGGAGACTATCAACTTATTATCTGCGAAAGCTCTCACGATGTTTCCCACTTCTTTTTACTACCCAGTATGTAGAAGTTTTGATGAAAATACTAAAAGGTATACAATTTCAAGAAAAGATAGTGAAAAAGTATGCTTGTGGCTTCAGAAGTTAATATGTAGCACAGATTCCTCCTGTTCTTCGAATCTAGATGCTTACAAATATGATAAAGTTTCTAGAGACTTTCAACTTATTATCTGCTAAAGCTCTTACGATGTTTCTCACTTCTTTTTACTAACCAGTATGTAGAAGTGGATGAAAATACCAAAAGGTATAAAATTTCAAGAAAAGACAGTAAAAAGTATCCTTGTGGCTTCAGAAGCTAATATGTAGCACAGATTCCTCAAGTTTTTCGAATCTGGAAGCTTACAAATATGATAAAGCTTCTGGAGACTTTCAACTTATTATCTGCTAAAGCTATCACGATGTTTCCCACTTCTTTGTACTAACCAGTATGTAGAAGTGGATGAAAATATCAAAAGGTATGAAATTTCAAGAAAAGATAGTAAAAAAGTATCCTTGTGGCTTCAGAAGCTAATATTTATACAGATTCCTTAAGTTTTTCGAATCTGGAAGTTTATAAATATGATAAAGCTTCTGGAGACTTTCAACTTATTATCTGCTAAAGCTCTCACGATGTTTTCCACTTCTTTTTACTACCCAGTATGTAGAAGTTGATGAAAATACTAAAAGGTATAAAATTTCAAGAAAAGATAGTAAAAAAGTATCCTTGTGGCTTCAGAAGTTAATATGTAGCACAGATTCCTCATGTTCTTCGAATCTAGATGCTTACAAATATGATAAAGCTTCTAGAGACTTTTAACTTATTATCTGCTAAAGCTCTCACGATTTTCCCCACATCTTTTTACTACCCAGTATGTAGAAGTTAATAAAAATACCAAAAGGTATAAAATTTCAAGAAAAGACAGTAAAAAAGTATCCTTGTGGCTTCAGAAGCTAATATGTAGCACAGATTCCTCATGTTTTTCGAATCTAGATGCTTACAAACATGATAAAGCTTCTAGAGACTTTCAACTTATTATCTGCTAAAGCTCTCACGATGTTTCCCACTTCTTTTTACTACCCTGTATGTAGAAATTGATGAAAATACCAAAAGGTATAAAATTTCAAGAAAAGATAGTAAAAAAGTATCCTTCTGGTTTCAGAAGCTAATATGTAGCACAGATTCCTCATGTTTTTCGAATCTGGATGCTTACAAATATGATAAACTTCTAGAGACTTTCAACTTATTATTTGCTAAAGCTCTCTCGATGTTTCCCACTTCTTTTTACTATTGATTGTACAAGGTTGCTATATGGGATAGAGCCGCCCATAATTGTATATTTTTTACAAATTTATGTTATACTTTATTACTCTATGAGTAATATAAATTGTTTGAAAAAATGTATATTGCAGATAATAGTCCTTCATTTACATATGTTTGTTTTTAGATATATATAACAAGTATGGCTTTTTCAAGTGAAAAAATACCAAGATCCGCTGATACTTTAGTAAAAACTTGCTATTTACTACATCCAAATACTAATGATCAATATTTAACTGAAGAATTAACTGCATTATCAAAATTTATTAAAGATCTTACACCAGAGATATCAATGGCCGGATGGTTTACCATGAATAAAAAATTTATACTTGTTTTAATATCGAGTCTCACATCATATGTTATTATAGTAATACAATTTCAAATGGGATAAAAATGCACCTGAATCAATGTTGGTTGATCTCATCAAAATCTATTTTTGTCGTAAATTAGATAGGAGGAAGTAGAGTAATTAAGCATTTTTTGAAGATAATAGAGTGCATAAGTATTTAAAAATCAAAGAGATTTAATTGCATAACACCATAAATTAGTTAAATAGGAGAATTTCAATATTTTTGATAAAGTTAACATCTTATTTTCTGAATTTAATTTAATTTTTAGTCAAAAATTTCATGATTTCTTTTGCTGTTAATTTGGGTAATCAATTCGAATTTAAATTACAATAATATTGCAACTAAAAGAAGAAGATATAATATCCTACCCATCATCTCTAAAATAGGATTAGAACACCTTGTCTAGGTCTTTTAATGAGACTTAATAGCCTTGATAGTGACCTCTCCAGGTAACTTGGAGCTGTCCGATTCTCATCTCCCAACACCAGATACCGCGTCCTTGCAAAGCCTCCACATTGGCGTAGGACATAAAATTCGATTTCCTGCAGCTCTTGGCAGTATTAAAAGATGTCTTCATTTACCAAGTTTAGCTGTCTGATGTGTTTTCTGAGCCAACAATGTCCTGGCAGGAGACTGATAATCATTCTGACATCGTTTCGCCTGTGTGATAACAGCTCTGCAGTAAATTTGTCCGAGTGGCCTTTTATGAAGACTTTGGCTTGTCACTTGGCTGGTGACTTTTCCCACCAATGCTGGGGCTTCTCTAACCTCCATTTCTCAATAACTGCCTTTCTGAAAGTATCAGCAACCCCACGGATGGTTCCAATCATTGGGATATTAGTTCTCGCTTGGGCCAATTCATCGTTGCCCCAAAACCCTGAGATGCTTGAAATTTTTGTCCTAAACTCAGGTATATTACCAAATTTTATCTAAATCGGTCCAGTAGAAAATACTTTGGATTGCGTATTATACCTAATAACAAGACAGAAAAAAATAAATGCCAAAATTGGTAAACTTAAAAATTTTAAGTTTATAGATTTTAGAATTATTAATATGGTATGTACCATTAACCAAGCTTAATAGCATCCTTATGGGTGCATAATTTCTTTTTTTTTTTTAATATACGCTATATTATCTATCGTAATTAAATAAGTGTTTTACTATTTTAATGTTTTTTGACCATGCTTTGTGTGTAAATAAAATAACATGTAACATTGTAGATACTAACGATGATAAAGCTTTAAAAGAACAGATAGAAAACTTTATGCAGAAGGAACTTAAAATCAATGTAAAAATAAGAGATGCAAGAAAAGTGGGGGATGAGATCTGTATAGTCGAGACAGAAACCCTTAAGGAAAAAATTGATGTATTACGGAATAAAAGTCAACTAAGAATGTTACCCCAAAAAATATTTATAGATTCGGAGCTGACAAAAAAGGAGCAAGACATTCAGAAACAAATAAAAATAATTGCTAAGGAAGAAAGGGAAAAAGGAAAACAGACGAAAGTTGGGTATAGAAAATTGAGAATTAATGATAAGGTATGGAGATGGGATGATGAGCAAGGACGTCTGCTAGAAGAAAAAGGAGGGGACAGCTCAAAAAACTAATACGTACTAATAATCAGGAAGGCAATGAATCAGGAAGCGAGCAAAAGGGATAACGAAGATGATAATATAAATATTAGAGACAATACAAGGAAATGCAAAACAAACAAAAAAAGGAAACGGAAGATGCGAGATGATATAGTAAAAGTAGGTACTTGGAATGTAATGACGACTTTTGAGGAAGGAGCCCTGTGGAATCTAGTTGAAACAATGAAGAAGTACAGAATTGATGTTTTAGCCTTGCAGGAAACAAAGCAAAAAGGTAAGCTCACAATGAGTATAGACGGGTATGGGTTTTTTAACAGCGGAAATGATAACAACAGACTTTTCGGAGTAGGATTTATAATAAAAAGAGAATTAATGAAAAGTGTTATCAACTTTGAAGCAATTTCGGAAAGGCTATGTAAAATAAGGTTGCAGGGCAAGTACAGGAAAATAACAATAATAAACGGGCACGCACCGACAGAAAATAAAGAATTGACAGAGAAATACGATTTTTATGAAGAGATGGCAAGCGTACTGGAGGGAACCCAAAGGTATGATATAAAAATGGTGGTAGGAGATATGAATGCTAAGGTGGGAAGAGAGGCGATTTACAAGAAAGTAACAGGAGGAAGAAGCAAGCACGAGCAAAGTAACGAAAATGGAAAGTTATTGATAGAGTTTGCTACGGAACAAGATATGAAAATAGCTAGCACAAGCTTTGATCATAGAGAAGTACATAAAATGACATGGATTTCACCAGATGGAAGAACCAAGAATCAAATTGATCATGTTCTAATAGAAAGAAAACATCAAAAGTTAGTGAAAGATGTTAGAAGTTACAGAGGTGCAGACGCAAATACAGATCACTTTTTGGTGGTAGGAAACGTCAAGCAGCAGCTGCCAAGAATACAGAAGGTAACCAACAGAAGGAAAAAGTATAATGTAGCAAGAATACAGGAAAACGGGGTAAGAAAAGAAATGCGGGAGTATTTTAGAACAAATTTGAGTATAATGAAGGAAGAGGACAATGTTGAAACGGAGTGGATGCAACTAGAAAAATTAATGAAAGATGTGGCAGAGCAAAAGCTAGGTTGGGAGAAGACAACAAACAAGAATGGATGGTTTGATGAGGAGTGTAAAAAGAAAATAGCGGAAAAGAATTTAGTACGACTAAGGGCACTAGAAACTGATTCGACAGAAGTCAAGAGCAAATACTCAGAAGTCCGAAAAAACACCAAAAAGTTACTCAGGCAGAAGAAGAGAAATTATATGCGGAATAAATTACAAAATATTGAAGAACACTTTAAAAACAAACAATTAAGAAATTTTTACCAAGAGGCCAAGAAATCACGAGAGGGCGCAGTTAATTACCAAGTACCTTATATTAAGGATAACGAAGGAAGGATATTGGCAGATCCAAGAGAAAAAGCAAAAAGATGGGCGCAATACTTCGAAGGAGTGCTAAATGGTCAAGAAAAAGAACCAGAGCAGGAACAAGAAGTAGAGGAGGAAAGAGAAAATGTGGATCACGTGGAGGAACCAACAGATAAAGAAATCTTAAAACAGATGGAAAATTTGAAGAGAATGGGATCCCAGCAGAAATTGTTAAATACGGGGGAGAAGAGATACAGAAAAGAATATGCAGAATAATACGTAAAATATGGAACGAAGAAAAAATGCCTGAGAGATGGAACAATGCAATAATATGTCCAATCTTCAAGAAAGGGGACAAAAGTATATGCGAGAATTATAGAGGGATATCACTTCTAAATGTGGTGTACAAAGTTCTGGCTAGAGTTTTGAGAAACAGATTGAATGTGTACCAAGAAAGAATAGTGGGAGAATACCAAGGAGGTTTCAAGAAAGGAAGAGGAACAACAGATCAAATATTTACCCTTAAGACAATAATGGATAAAAGCTACGAGCGAAATTTAGGACTACATGTCATGTTTGTAGATTTTAAGCAGGCTTATGATACAATATATAGAAACAAAATGTATAATGCCTTGAACTTACTAGGAATACCAAAGAAAATCGTGAAGCTAATCAAGATGACATTAGACAATTCATACAGCAGAGTAACGAGCGAAGGAACTACTGTATCAGACAAATTTAGAGTCCAAAAAGAATTAAAGCAAGGAGATCCAATATCGACAACGGTTTTCAATCTAGTGTTGGAAAAAATTGTACGAGATAGCAACATACAAACAACAGGGCTTATTTATCACCACAAGCAACAGATAATTGCATATGCAGATGATTTAGCTTTGCTAACCAGAACAAGGAAGGAACTGGAAAGAGCGTTCTGTAAGTTGGAAGAGGCTGCAAAAAATTACGGACTTAGTATAAATCAGAAGAAATCAAAATATATGGTGCTAAACCATCAGAATGTGGACGGTAAAAAAGAATATATAGAGATTAAAGCGGGGGAGGACAGAAAATATAAAATTGAAAAAGTCTGTGAATTCGAATACTTGGGTGCAACGCTGACAAATAAAAACGAAGAATGGAAAGAAATAAATAAAAGATTAGTGAAAGGAAGTAAAGCTGTGGGATCTTTAAATAAGTTAATAAGATCAAAGGAGTTATCTAGAGAAGCCAAAATTAAAATTTATCGAACAATAATACGACCAACAGTGACATACGGAAGCGAAACATGGGTTTTAACAAAAGCGGAAGAAACAAAACTGGATATATGGGAAAGGAAGGTACTAAGGAAAATTCTGGGGGGATTAAAAACAGACGAAGGACTCTGGAGAAGAAGAACTAACCAAGAATTAAAAGATCTTTATAAATACCCATCAGTAACAAGCTTCATAAAAGCTCAAAGGGTGAGATGGTTCGGGCATACTAGGAGGATGCCAGAAGATAGATATGCAAAAAAGGTCATTAAAGAAGGGGAAGGAGGTAAAAGAAAAAGAGGGAGACCAAAGAAAAAATGGTTGGACGCGGTGTTGGAAGATATCAGAGAGGTAGAACCAAATTGGGGTGCAAAAGTACAGAATCGCAACCTGTGGAGAGAAATTGTTAAGGCAGTTGAAGAACGATAAAGAAAAAAAAAAGTCATGGGCCTCAAAGGCCTGCAGTACTGTACTATATATATATATACATTGTTGTTTAGGATTCAAATACTAATATAGATCTTAACCACGAGTTTTAGTTTAATAAAATTGTTTTCCAATATTTTTATAAAAGCAATATAAAAAGACAAATTTTTAGGTGAACGTTGTCCCACCATGTCTGTTGATTTGACCTACCCTGATTTCGAGATTAAAAAAACATTTTTTACAACTTTAAAAGCTCATAACTCCAAAACCTCAATATATTTAGAGCGGCAAAATGATAAGAAACCTTCTTTAGCTCCCCTCTACAAGGTACAATTAGTCTTATCCATTTCTGAATTACATCCCTAAATTTCGATTTCTTTTTTTTTTTCTCTTTTTCTTGGACTAATTTGGCTGACTTTCTACTTAGAGTAACAAGGGTAGTGATGCACTATTTATTTTTGCAAAAACTATACATTATTTTGTATGTTTAAATAATCCTTGAGTAATTATCTGAATGATAATATAAAAGGAAATAAATATTAGTTTGTTATAAAAAATAGTAATAGTCATACGTTATTTAACTAATCTTGTTGTGATAGTGCAATTCTTTGTGTAATATTACTGGCATAAAAGGATGACGATATGTTATCTCGCCTCATCTGGCTGGTAATAAACTGTATTCAAATCCTTGCAAACAGCGATAGTTTCATCCTCACGGCCCGGCAATATTATAAAGCAAAAGGCATTAGCTTAAACTCTGGAAAGCGGCAGGTCCGGGAAACACTAGAAAGAGACGTGTCGTGCGGATCGTCTCGGCATAAGAGCGCCCTAAATTGTAGTAAAGGTGTCAAGATAGGGCCAATTTAGTGGGCAATTGGACGCGAGTAATGCGCCCTTTAAAGGATTGACCAAGTTGAAACGACTTTCCTGACATTATCCGACGTCGGACTGGCCATCACAAGATACCGTTCGGCCCTTGGTGGCCATTTTGTGAGGAAATGACTCGTACTGGACCAAGGGCTAATTAAATCCGATATAACTAACCCAGAATGTATCGGGACGAGATAAGATTCTCGCGTTAAATTTATGACTTGATCAAAGTTTCGGGGCTCTATGTACCGGATTTCACTTCTAAACTAACCCCAAATGGTCAGTTAATCAATACATAGATAATTTATTTTTATTAAACTATATCCAAACCAATTCTGTTGATATTAAATTTCCTAATACTAACTAATGCGTTTTTTATTTAGAGTAATTTTATTAATATATGCAATTATTTATCTTACAAAATACTTTTAAAATAGCAGTTATTTGAAATGTTAGAAAGTATAGAAACAAGTATCTATTAAATGACATTAAGAAGAAATTGAAAAAATGTCTCTACGCGGCAACGCACTAACCACTAAGCTATAGATACTAATTGTTAATCACTTTCTCCTAAAGCAGCTATAACATAACGTTTATGAGTTTATATGTCAAATCGACAATTGAAATTTTGTGCCTTGTCTTATATATTTATTCGGTTAGAAGACCGGAATCATTGATTTTTATAATTTTAGAAAGAATACAAACAAGAATTTATTTATGTCGTTTAATATTTGGATCATAATCAAGATTGTCGGAGCTTAGGGTTAGATTTGGTATACCCGTCTTTATAATACCAAATCTATCAGGACAACTAAAAGTCGAAGGCAGTTAAGTCGGGAAACCGAGGAGGTCAAACGATATCTCCCTTTCGAGCGACGATACGTCCTGGGATCAAAGCATTTAAAGCATTCATTG
Source organism: Altica lythri (assembly GCA_964028335.1). NCBI lineage: Eukaryota > Metazoa > Arthropoda > Insecta > Coleoptera > Chrysomelidae > Altica > Altica lythri. The sequence continues at coordinate 6,034,952 of OZ034807.1, read as the reverse complement.
AAATTCTTGCATAATAGCGTGTGGCACCTTCCTGTTGAAAAAGCGTGTTTTCATTCATTGAAAAGTGGTCAAGTTTCTCTATGAAGAAGTATTTTCAGCCTCGTCCTCAAAAAAATATGGACCTATGATTCCATTTGCCGAAATCGCACACCATAATGTAACTTTTTGTGCATGAAGTGGTGTTTCATGGAGCAAACGAGGTTTTTCGTCGGCCCCCCACAGAATCCCGTACAGATTTCTTGAAAACATTGGCATATTTTTTTACTGGATTGTTAAAAAGAGTGTTAACTTCAAGAAAACAATTTGGCTCCATAAAAAGTAAATGATTAAACTCGTTCATTATTTTTTTGCACTTTTTGAACAAATTTTGTTCATTATTACAAAAATTAATTCATTTTTGAAATTATTTAAACCGGTTACCAAATATCTACTATTCTGCAACAAAACTTTCTATTCTTCTGACATCAACTTGACAATCCAATAATAAAACCAAAATAAAAAAAACTCACAAATTCCTCTTTTTTACCAGCACGCGACCGCCGCTTGAATAGATAATGTAAATATTTGTACCCTTTAGAGGGTAATCGAGTGTAGAAGGGTAATTTTTAGTGGTGCATTCGAGTACATCAATCGGCGTGTCGCGAGCCTGATATGCGAATATCTACTTTATGGGCCACTTGTTGATTCACCCCTATACAATTCCACCTCCTTCACCAACCCCCCAATTTCCACTCCTAGCTTGCCGCCGCCGACGCGATCGCAGCTTTACGCCGTGCCACGTTTTAACCCTGCACTTGACGAAAATCTCTGTTAAAAAAAATGTTAAAACATGAAAAGTGATTTTTTAAAATAAGCTCACAGTGGCGTAGCCAATAAGGTAATGTAATTTAGTATATTAAGTATAAGCTTAAAACAATTATTATGTTTTAAGACAGCGACTTGTGCAGAGATGAGAGGAAAATTGTAGAATATCATAAATTTAATCTGCAATGTAGTTTTCCTAGTAAGCATTGTTTTAAAAGTAAAATTAAGTAATTTCAATATTATCTTATTTCGGTTGATAAACGTACCCTCACAAAATGTTTACAAGGGTCTAATTATACTTTAAATATCAAGAAAAACTAAAACAGTTTCAGAAACGAATATAGACCAGAAATAGATTTACAATAAATCTATAAACAAAAAAAAACAATTTAATTTAAGTTGCTATATAAAATGATATCGACAGGATCCGCTTTTTTGGAATTGGCAAGTCGGTCGAAAAATGGATCCGAGAACATTTTGGAGAGGATTATCGAAACAGATATTTCTCTTGGAAATGGTTTCTGTGTTTGGAAATAAAGCACCACACCAATCAAATATTTCTCGCTGGTATTGCGAATTTCAACGTGGTCGCTCCAGTCTCAGCGACGAATCCAGGCTAGTTCCAGCCAAACCAGCAGTAACACAAAGAAACATTGATGCGGTGCGTCAGCTAGTTAAGGATCACCTCCGTGTAACATACTGGAAGAAAAAGGCATTTCAAAGACCTCGATCCAAAAGATCATACATAAAGAACTGGGTGTTATGAAGTTGGTTTTCCGTTTGATCCCTCATTTCCTCACAGAAGAGCAAAATGTGGTTTGCGTCAATTAATATCGAAAATTGTAAGAACTGGGTGTTACGAATTTGGTTTCCCGTTGGATCTCTTATTTGCTCACAGAACAGCAGAAATTGGTCTCCATTGAAACGGTTCAACAAAGGAAGCCCAAAAAAAGTTTAAAGTTTTGTTAATGTCGATAAATCTTTGATTTTTATCTACAAACCGGTCATGTGGCAGTAATTGCTTTAGAATATCGAATAACGGTTACTTCCGATTGGTATATAAATGTTTGTTTACCAGAAGTTATCGCGACACTCCGATAAAGCAACACACACCGGCGAATCATCCTTGATCAGGATACTGCAAGTACTCACAGTGTCCAAAAAACAATTGAGTCGAATTGTTTCATCATTCTCTGTATAGTCCTGACTTTAGTCCCAACGACTTCTTCGCTTTCCAAAGATCAAGAATTCAATGCGTGGGCAGAAGAAGCCATCGATGTCTTTAAAACAGCGATTTTGCAGGTGTCAACTAAAGACTGGAATAACTGTTTTACCAATTGATTTGAACTTATGCAAAAGTGTATCGATCTTGGTGGGACATTTTGAAAAGCAATAAAGTTTTTTAAGTCTATATATCTTTGGCTTTATGGCTATATGCAAAACGAAAAAGACAACCCTATAATCAATAGGTTTTTGTTGTTCTTTAAATAAGGTTTTTGTTCTCTAAATAATTAGCTTTCAGAAGTTAAGGAGTTCACTCGATATAAAATATACGGATGTTTCATATAATTACAGTTACTCTGTAAAATTATGAACATATTTTCCTAGACAAGTGAATTTTCACAGTATTGTATTGTAAATTGTTGTCTTTTCATTTAACCTCACATATTTGTTGCATTATCTAATACTAAACGCTTTCTACAACAAGAGCTCTTCTACTTAGCAACGACTATGAATACATTTGACTTCCTGAATCCTGAAATCCAGAAATGCAAACAGCATTGGAACACGCCATAAACTTGTAGCTTATAGGAACCGCATGACTGGTAGGTAAATGTCGAGAGAAGCCCTGAAGCGAGTCGGCCCTATTTGCGCTCTAACCATTTCTCTATGTTCCTGGATTTATTATTTATTATGAACCAAACGGTCGGAAATCGTTTCTGCCTAATACTATGTATGCATCATAGTAATTATTGCTTCGAGATTGCAATCTCTGAATCTTAATTATTAGTGTTTCCAAAATTACTTGAATGTTTTTAACAATTTCTAATAATTTTTCACTTTTGATTTGCTTCTATTGGTTTAACAGACTTTTTCCAATAATTATTAAGATATTTAAAAAAACTGGTTGAATAAATGCTATTTAATTACATAAAGTGGTCTAACTTAGGCTAACTGATGGTTTTTAACCCAAGTCTAACTGCGTTTTATCTTAATAAAAAACAGATTTTTAGATAGAATTAGCTTCAATCGCTCATAGCAACTAGCACTTCAGTAAACAAAAATTTTGAGTCGACGCCATACGTTAAGGGCGCTGTTAGTTATTTTTTTTTATATTTAGGATATTTTGCGTTGCATTGTTAATTTGATTTGGTTATTTGTTTAAATTTAGGGTCATTTAGTAATCTTCGTTCATTTATTGTTTGGCGCCGACTCAAAATTATTGAGGTATACTTAGATTATTTTAAAAACTTATTGGAGATACCAAAAATATCTGAGAGATAGATATATTAGTAAAATTACTAAAATCAACAATTAGACCCCTAAGACAATGTGCCTGACTAGCAGAGCCAAGAATCCTAGAAAGAAAAATTCTAAGCAGAATCCTCGGACAGCGCAAATGAAGGGAAAAGATATGGTCCGATACATAAAAACTTAAATGTTGAAATGGTAGGCATCTACAAACACGGGAGGAAGATGAATTAATAAAGAAAATACAAAGGTGGAAACCTGTAAATACGAGAACAAAGGAAGACAAAGTAAGAGAAGATATAAGCAAGATGTACATTTGTGACTGTAGGACCAAGGTAGGAAACAGAAGAGAATGGAATTTAATATTCAACCAAGCGAGATCACAAAGCGACCTGTGAGGACAAGAACAAAAGCAAAGAAAAAACAGACCAATCTCCTGTCAGAACCAGATCATAGGAGCTCCTATCATTGGGCCACCTATACTACTATTCAGGAGTGTCTGGCAAAACAGAATGGAATTTAATATTAAACCGAGCGAGATCACAAAGCGACCTGTGAGGAGAAGAACAAAAGCAAAAGAAAAACGGATCAATCCCCTGTCAGAACCAGATTATAGGAGCTCCTATCATTGGACCATAAATACAGGCTATTACTTCATCCAACATGGGTAGCCCTACTAAAACTGTTGCTTGTAAGAGAAAATACGAGCGAAAAAAGATTAGAAACAAATAAGGTACTAACTTGTGATAATAATATTTATATACCCTATCTAATTAAAAAAGAATTTTCAAAATGGGACTGCTCTCTAAAATGTTATGGGTGGTCATACATAACAATCAGTAAGTAAACCATAAATCAACCATTTAGTTTGACAAAATTATCCTAAACGTTCGCTTTTTATTACAAGAAAATTAAAAAAAACAACTAAGGAAGTTATCTAGAGTGTAAACATAAAATAATCCAGGCGAATTACTTAAGAAACAAAGAGGAATCAAAAGACGTAGGTACAAAATACCAACAGCTAACAATAAAAGATAAGGAAAGCGCAAATGCCGCATGTAAACTACGCTATAATATGTGCAAGTCGGGCATATATACCCTCTAGAATATTCTGATTGGTATTCGAAATGCAGAAAGTCGATTGTTTTAATTGTTTCTCTGTAGTTGCAAGTCGAAATGTTTCGAGTGGTAAGCACGTACATCCTAAATGTCCTAAATGTTGTAATTTGAACATTATTGCACCCTACGAAACAAGAAAACGAGATGTTGTTTTCTTTATATGCTTCTATGCTGGTATTTAGAAACATTTCATTTAAATAATTAACTCGACTTTTTTTAACAGTGTTAAAATAAACAACAATATTTGGATAGAACTAAATGAGTTTGCTAAACGTTTAATAAATTATTAAATTAAAAAAAAAAAAAGAAAAATTTAATCAAATTATAACCATTAGCATCATTTAGTTAAGAATAAGACATATAGTCCATTTCACCGATTTTGGCCGATGACAGAAATCATACTCGACGTAATTTTAGAGTTACATCTCTCTCAGATACAGGCAAGTTAGAAATTTAAATAAGAACGTATGTTTTTTAATATAACACTTACGTAACTGCATCTTGTTTCACCGGTAGATAAAAAGTATTCAATACGGAAGTCTTGACTTAATTCACATTCCTAGTAACCGTTATGTACGGCTCGTTTTTGAAGGGTTGAATTTAATAATTATTAATGTCATATTTTTGTAGATGTCAAACCACACTGATAGTTTCAGAATCTTACGACCTATTTCAGTGGTTTCTAATATCAAATCGGCCAAAAACGATAAAATTGACTATATTTGTTAAAGAAATATTTATACCTAATTACCGTCTGGGAATACATAGGGAAACTAAATGAACTAGGACACCTAAGAATAGAAGGAGACGAAACAGCAGATAAGCTGGCAAAAAAGAAGCTGAAACCCCATATTTGGGACCAGAACCATCCTGTGGCATCTGCAGTAGTGTCTTGATACAAGAAATGAAGTGGATAGAGGAAAATCCAAGTACTGGAAGGATCCAGAAGGACTAAGACAACTGAAGACCTTAAAAACCTTAAAAAAAATCTTGTAATGTCTTTATCTGCTTGTGATTTGGGTTTATAATGTCAGTAAAAGTTCTTCCTCCTTCTTTTCGTGATAGTATGGTCCTAAGGAGTGATGACTTCTGGTGATTACATTTGTGTTTTGTCAACATACTTCGTGTCAATTTGCTGAATTTCTTTCAATTCAGTCTTTGACCATTTTAGGACACCAAAAAAATATGTCAAGACCGGTACAGCATGGGTATTAGCTTGCTTTTGGTCAATCATCTTAACCTGGTGAAACTCTTGGTATTTGTAGGTATCACCATTTTCCATGGCATCTATGATATCTTCATTTGGCAATGCCCCCATCTTAACCACTATTCCTTCTTTGATATTTAAGGTTTTACACTTTTAGTCCAAATTCCATTTATATATCATTGGAAAATTTTTCAATACACTTTTATGTCGTCCATATAAAGAAAATGGAAGATATTAAAGTTGGTTTTTCTATAACCTTTGATATTAAATCCATATCCTGAGTCATTAAGCAGCCGGAGAGTGAATTCATTGCCAAACAAAACCAAAGTGGACACCTTGATAGATTCCTCCACGGATACGAATTTTTCATTAGTCCAAAGCAGTCTGTATATTGCAGCTAATCTTCTGTGCTTGGTTCAAAATCTTATAATCAATAATCAATTGTTGTTTGCACCATTGATATCCTTGTCTGCACCCTTTCTGTTCCTTCGTAAGAATGCTATTCTGATCCACATGCCTGTAAATGCGATTGGTAATTCAGGATGGTAGGAAGGCAAGTAATATGTATTGGTAATGTATTTGGTCGGATCGTGGGTTTACGAAGCTTTGGATCGAGCCGAGCGTAGGAAAGTTGGTAGTGTTTTTTGAATAATGAAGGATATACATTAACCTCACTGCTAATGCTTCGTGCAGGCTACTAAATATCTTCAACCTTGAGTTCTGAATGTTGTCAACTCTTGGTGCTTTCCAGTTGCTGGTGCTGTTTATGTCTTCGGCTACCTTTCCTGCTGTTAAGGCGTCAAAAACCATTGGCTCAAAGGTTTCTTTTTCCTCTTCGGGTCTTATCCATTGAGCGTTATGTTCTCTTTGATTAGACCATATTGGGGACCAGTAGTTTATCAATTTTTTTTGCTCGGAAGTTTTTGATCATTACTGTTTGAGGTAAGGCTTAGTTGCGTGTAAAAAAGCTTTTGGCTTTTGTCAAATATTAGATATTAGTATCACTATAACTTGTTCATTAGCTGTAAGACTCTTCTTAAAAAAGAACTACCTACTAAATATAATCTAACCTTGGCCAAAAAAATTTTATTTATATTTAAGAAGCATAAAAAATTTTGTTATTAGGTATAATAAAAATGTATTTAAAAATTACAATATTTGGTAAAAAAAATAAATATGATCATATGTTTAGATGCGTAATACTAATATTATTAGACAATAGTCACTTGCTGTCAAGCAATATAAAAATACATTAGTAATTTCATTAGAGTTTGAATTTATTAGTAAATTACTTTGAGTATGAACACATTTTCAGATGTTTATCAAAAACATTTCATTCATATCGACTTTACTCACTAAGTACATAACAGACATGTATAGCAATTCTAACCCAATTGTGGGTAAAAATGATATATACTTTCTTAAACTATACTATAGAATTGGATGGTTTTTTGGTTTAACATCCTGGAATATGGAAAAAATGATCAATTTTCAAACAGTTTTTTATTTTATTGCTCATATTTTATCTACTGTCTGTATAGTTACATACTGCGTGATATCTTTAAAAAGTGTTTTTTGGTATGTGCAGCTTTACATTTTTCAAGTAATATTCATCATAATCGATTTAATTACAAAATGGGTTACTCTTTATGGAATATGTAAAAATAATTATCAGTGGAAAATATTTTTTGAACAATTTTCTTTAATTGAAAGTGTACATGTTGGTAAGATTACTTATTCAAAAATTATTAAAAGAACTTGTTTTTTTATACTAACGATAGCTGTGAGTATTTATATGAACTTAAAAGTTTTTACTCTCGACAATATACTTTCCTTATTTCTGACACTGAACGAAGCTTTCACTGTAATAACAAAATTTCTAATTGTTCTCCTAACTCTAGAAACATCCACAGTAATAATAGAACATATCGAGCAAATCAATAATACTTTACCTACAATATTCTCTAATTTTTTGATACAAAAAGATTTATTGAAAATTAAAGAAAGATACAGATGTCTACACGAAATAGCCACTAGATTTGGTAACATTTTTGGAAATTTAATCTTCCTGATTTTAACAACAACTGCTATCAACATTCTATCTGTAACCAACTGGGTTGTAGGTCATTATCTAGGAGATGCAACTTCACCATTACTGGCAGCTCTACCGTATCCACTACTACTTTGTGTAAGTATTTTTAAATCTATCAAATGATCTATACTAATAAATGGAGAGCCTTTTTAGGGTTCCATAGCCAAACGGCAAAAAACGGAAGTCTTATAGATTCGTCATGTCTGTCTGTCTGTCTGTCTGTCTGTCTGTCTGTCTGTCTCTCTGTCTGTCCGTCCTTAAATTACAGACACTTTTCCATGAATCGCATTAAGATTTTACACAAAAATAGAAAAAAAAATTGGGGGATCCCCATACTCAAAACAGATAATCAAAAAAATTATTTTCATCAATCCCATACGTGTGGGGTATCTCTGGATAGGTCTTCAAAAATGATATTTAGGTTTCTAAAGTGAATCGTTTGCGCGAGAGATACTTCCAAAGTGGTAAAATGTGTGTCCCCCCTGTAACATCTGGAATAAGTGAATAATAAAACTTAAAATATATGATGTACATTACCATGTAAACTTCCACCGAAAATTGGTTTCACCGAGATCTAGTAAGTAGTTTTTTTAAAACATCGATCAAAGTTTCAACGAACTTCAATAACTTTTATATTGTTACTTGCTGCTACGAAACCCTTCATGAGCGAGTCCGACTCGCCCTTTTTTTGTTCGGTTATACTGCAAAAACTACTAAACCGATCGGAATAATAAGAATCACTTGTTTAAAATAGATATTTTAATTCTAATGGTTATGTTTATCTTAAATATTTAAACCAGCAACTCTTACTGTGACGCCACCGTAAGGTGGCGCAGTTGATATCTAATATAGCAGTACGAAGTTCGCTGGGTCAGCTAGTAGTTACATTATTTAACGGGCATATGAGTCAATAATCAAAGGTGGTAATCTCCTTACAATGACATTTTCCACAGTGAGATATAAATCAAACTGTCAACTTATCACTTACTGCTTTTAATAACTTCTTAATATTGGATTTGCTTTACCTAACGGTTTTCATTAGTTGTAACGAGTTTCTTGCTACCCGATCAGGCATAAAAGAGTGACCAAACACATGATAGATGTCCTAGTCTCATAAAACCATTTGTGAATCATAGTATCAACCGACGATTAGAGAAGATGCGACACTTGTTGTTTTTATGAATGAAAACAACAATTTCGTTAAGTGATCTTAAAAGAACCAATCAGAACGTTTGTCAAGGCTATTTTTTGACATTTCTGAGTGGTCATTCATAAATTTCCAATACAAATATATAGTATTTTGACATTCCAGAATGAGAGCTTTTGAATGGTTGAAAGCAGTAACCATCTCAATAACGGTGCCCTTTACTAGTTTTCTGAACAATCAATAACCAACAAGGTATGGTACTTTATGTATTAAGGTCTGTTCCTACAGACCAAAAAACCGTTCTAGAACCGTTACGAAACAACTTAGTACCTACATCAAATGTATCGAGATTTCGTATGCTGCGCAGTTCACGGACGGTTCTAGAATGGTTCTTTGGTCTGTTGGAATAAACCTATAATGTCACTGCTTAACAAGAAAGTAAAAAAGTATTATAGACTGTCTATTTTGTCAGTGACATTTCAACTATTTTTTTCTACGACTGCTATAGAATATAGCTCTATTCTCACATTTTCCGATGCTACAATGTTAGACTTTTCCAAAGCCGTGGGATAAGTGAATCTATCCCACGACTTTAATCATTTATCCCACGATATGTACCATGGAGACTAGATATGTACATTTAAATGGAGAATTGACATTTTTTTAGTCATAACATAGGTGGCTTTCAGTCTATGTTCTTGAGTTTTCTGTCATAAACGTCAAAGCTTTTATAAATTCTAATTTGTTTTTTGATTAAGCTACCAAAAATAGGATATAAATTTATAAATTTTATTATATTTGTTATTATGAATATAGATGAAAGTGATTATGATAGTATCCCGCCAGAAATTATCGAAAAAGCGGCAAATGACACTCTGGACTTATTACCAGTAACTTCCAGAAAGAAATATGAAGTAGCTTAAGATAAGTTTATAGATTGGAAGAAAAATTGTAAAGTGAATTCCCTTTCTGGAACGTTCTATTATAGTTTATTTTGAGCATTTATCTAAAACTTTAAAGGCTTCTACAATACTCGATGTTAAGAAGTGCCTACAATGAATATAAAAATAACATTGATATTTCTAAATATGCGAAATTGTGATGTTATTGGAACGAAGTTCCCTTTCGCGCGTTACGAACGCTAGGAGCTAGCCCAAAAAAATTCATACCAAAAGTTGTCACGACACTATGCACTGACACAATGCACCTGAATGCACCGACACACGCATGTTTCTCTCTCTCACAGACCAAAAAATAAATACTCTCTCTCTCTCTCTCTCTCATAGATAGATATATTACGAGACACTATTTTAAATTAAAAGAAAATGTACATTAAAAAGAAAATACTGTAGAAAAAAACATAATTACCTATAATAGTATTATATTTTGTTTCATCCTGTTTTTATAAATTAATAAATTCATAAACATTTTAAAAATAGTTCGTAACTTGACTACGTCAAATTACCTTAACTGTCAGTCACTGTCAAATATTTTAATTTTAAATTTTTTGTATTGAATTGTTAATTCCTGTTTTAAATTATAAAAAGTAATTTTAAAAAGATGTGTTATTTAAAGCTCTGGTATTGTATAAATGGACACTTTTGTTAAAAGAAACGAACTGTTAGGTAAGTAGAGATTTTATACAGACAATAATAAATGCTTATGTATGTATAAACACTCTGTTATGTTTACAAATTACTAATTCCTTCACTAATTAATCGAAAGGAACTTCGTTCCATCCGGGTGTCCCTTGACACCTCACACTTTTTTTTTAAAAAGAAAATCGAAACAATACTTTTCTAAAGTTTGTAAAATATTATCAGCGGAAAAGCTCCAAAAATTTTTAAACGGGGCTCCGGATAAAATATACTTATAAGAAAAGGTAAGTTTTCGTTAAAAGCATCCAACAATATCAAAATATTTTATTATTAAATTTGACGGTGAGTACATAAACGTATTTTTAGTTGCAGTAGTAGAAAAAGTATAATGTGCAACACGTGGGAAAAGCACTTTTCTTACTCGTGTGTTGCGGCACTCGCTTTTTAGGCTCGTGCCACAACTTTCACACTCGTAAGAAAAGTTCGACTTTTCCCACTTGTTTCACAATATACTATAGTATTCCCACTATTTAGTATTATTGAGTAGTTGATTTATCTAAAAAAGAACTTCATTAAATAATCAGTGAGAAAGAATGGGCATGGGGGTTGGAAAGTAATTCTTTTGATTTGTTTTAACAGCTTTTTGCCTGGTCGCCTTACAGCAGCTTTACTTGTATGAAAACACGTTAAGATACTAACGTGGTCACTCTGAGCTGGATTAAAAGACATGGGAACACTAAAGGTATTGCGGATAATTTAGCAAGGAGGACTGCGGGCTCCAAATATGTGAGCCCTCGCCCATATACCAAGCTAACATTGTCTGCTGACGTGGACCTTATCAAACAGCACTCTCACCAAAACTTTATACAGTGCTGGAATGAAACTACAAACTGTAGACTGGCTAGAGAGATATTACCTAATCCTGGCAAGGAAACAGCAAAAAAATTTAAGGCATTGACCAGACAAAATGTCCGAACAGCTGTGGGAATCTTAACAGGTCACTGCCAATTGCGAAAACATCTCTCTAGGATGAAATTAGCAGAATCGCCGCTATGCAGAGGCTGCGAACAAAAACAGTAGAAAATATCATGTATAACTGCTTTGCTTTTTCTGAAATTAGAAGATCCGTGTTGGGCGAGTACTGGGTCACACCAGCCGATGTCAGGGAGATCCCACTTGGGAGCCTCATCATCTATTTTAAATCTCTAGGCCTGGTGACAGCCTGAGGTGAGGATATCCCTACACACGGGAGGATGCACAATGGGCCATATGTGCCCTCAGTGCTGGCAGAGTACTTGCTCATCCGTCCCGAAATTTCTAGATCCAGATACAGAACTATCGTATGTGGAAAAATGATTTTAGGTAAAAAAAATGAAAATCGTTAGAGCCGTTTTCAAGAACCTATTGGAATACATGCAGACAGTTGCAATAGCTATCGGAAAAATTATTTTAATAAACAATTGTTAAAAAAAAGCATTAAAACAGTTGTTAGATTATATAACAGCTATTTTTTTATCATTTTTGCATTTCCTGAATCTATCTTTTATCTTCTTCAACATCCTGAGTATTTTTTAAATGTTGTTAGTGATAATGGAATACACATAACAACACATTATAAATTCAATTAACACTTAATCTATTAAATTGAGTATTGATCTATAATCATATATTTAGTCACTTCATTTCAATATCGTCAATTCTGTTTCTAAGTTATATACTACAAAGATGTATTATCCTTGTAAAATTAAAAGTGTACATTTTCTTAAACTTTATTACAGCATTGGATTATTTATTGGTTTAACACCATGGAATATGGAGAAAACTGGAACTGATTTTCATACAATATTATTATTTTCTATATACTTTTTAATAAATGCAAATGGAATTACCTCTATTGTAAAAAGTGTAAAAGTATTGCATGTGTCTACTTACATTTTTCAAATGGTTTTTATTATAATAACTTATATAATACACAACTGCATTATTTATGGATTAGTTAAGCATAAGTATCATTGGAAATGTTTTTTTGAAACAATTACTCGAATTGAAAAGATGCGCAGTCGTAGATTAACCTATTGCAATATTATTTTAAGGATTTGTTTTTGGATATTTACATTTCTTGCAACTGTGTTTTTGCATTTAAATATGATACTTCACAATTCTGGAGATCGGTATATTATAATCATAATTAGTTTAATTACTGCTACACTAACTAATTTCTTAACAGTACTATTTACTTTAGAAACCTCTTTAATTATAACACAACACATAGAAGATATCAACCAAACATTACCAACAATATTTTCAAATAATTTAAACCAAAGAGATGTGTATAAAATTAAAAAAATATATAGTGATCTACACGAAATAGCTAATAGTTTTGGTAACATTTTCGGTCCCTTAATGTATTTGGTAATAATTTCCACAGCTGTCGAAATTCTAAGTGTAACCAACTGGATTGTGTGTCACTACTTGGGTACAGTATCTTCAGCAATACGAAATAATTTATCATACTCTTTTTTATTTTGTGTAAGTACATTTAAATTTAGTATTTATATATGTGTTAACTTTTTAATCCTAGAAGACACATGGCTTCACTCATTAATTTTCCAATCTGCTCTATTTGTTGCTTTTGTTTTTTAGTTATTGGTATTTAAAACGCTGTGATCTTTACTAAATTACTAGCTGTTTTGGTTTTGTTGTTTTGATTGTATTTTCTCCTTGATTTACACGTTTTTACTATTTTTCGTTGTATTTTCTTACTTTCGCCATAGTACTTAATTTGGTAAGTATTTTCTTGATTCTCATTTGCGTTTTGTTATTCCATGTCAGATGAAGTTTTGTTATACCATGGTAGATAATGACTTCACGGGCACGCAGCCTAAAGTTCTAAGTATCCGTCTCCTGGTTTTGAGCTACGTCCCTAGCTATTCTCACCAAAATCGGTTCAACCTTTCTTGAGTTATAAATAGTGTGACTAACACTTGACTAACACGACTTTCTTTTATGTATATTGTAACGGAACAACCGAATAAGAAAAGGACCTTTAGTTAAAAGACTGTTTCTAAAATTTCTGGTACCTTGGGACCACTATTTGCTTCCTTGTTTCTGTGCCCTCGGAATTTAGTCTTTTAAGGAGGTCACCCGTCTACATCCGTACATGATCTTCCTGTCCGAAATCCTTGTTGTTCCTTTTTCAGAGTTACTCGTTCGTTTATTTTTTCGCTATTATTTTTGTTGTCAATTTAATTGTTGTATTTAAAAGTTTTATTGCTCGATAATTATTAGGGTCTTTCTTATTTCCTTTCTTGAAGAACATCAGCATGATCGCTCTCCTGTATTCATCTGGTATTCTATTCGTGGTGCTTATTTTTTAAATAAGAAGTTGAAGTTCCATTATTTGAGAGTACATTTCGTCAGTTATTATAGTTAGCGTTTCTGGTAAAGATTCTTTGTTTTCTTTTTTAAACATTACTGTCAGAAAGGTGACCCATGCATCCTCCTATGTGTTCTATTTCAACTAGATCTTTCATTTCGCTTCTTTGTTGTCTCAAGAAGCGCCATACTTGTTTCTGTATGTTTCAGAATATTTTTCTTAAGTTTTCTTTATCTAGTTTCTACATTGCATTCATTTTTGATATTTTCCATTTTTAACTTCTGTTCCAGCCTTTTTTGATATAATGATTTTATGAAGTCATCCCCTAAATTTTCTATTTTTATTATTGCCTCTGAATTCGTTTGCTTACTCTTCTCTTTCCATCTTTTATTTTACCAAGTACCAAATAGTGATCGCGTCACACATTGGGTGACGTCAAACTTCTCACATATCCGCTATTCATTCATGGAGACTATTTCTGTTTGTGACCACATAATCTATCATTGATCTATGTCGTCTTGTATTTTCAAACGTGTATGTGTGTTGAATTTTATGATCAAAAATTGTGTTGGTTATTCTCAGTTCGTTTGAAGTGCAGTTCGTTTTTTTTATTCCTATAATATAAGTAATTCATCTTGCTTTACTTCTTCTTCCACTAATGTTTGGAGGTCATCAGAGAACTCTTCTTTATCGCTGTAAGGTTTGCAGTTAACTGATGCATATATCCCTATTATGTTTGCTGTTCGCCCTAATCTTTACTAAAAGTATTCTCTGAGATATGTAGGTACTGGCAATCTTTAATTTGATATTTATATTTTGTTTTGATCATTACTGCTACACCTTCCTTTGCTCTCTCTTGTTTCGGAACCCCAATAGGTATAAATTAGTAAATATTCTTTAAGCAGCGTGTGTTCCTTACATTTCCTGTTTGTTTTCTGTAGGGCGCAGATATATATTTGGAAAACTCTCGCAACCTATTAAGTATGAAACTGGCATTAGACAAAGAGATTCGCTGAGCCCATTAATATTTAATCTGATTATGGATGAACTTACAAAGAACAATAATAAAAGAAGAGGATATAGAATGGGAGAAAAGGAAATATAAAAAATATGCTATTCCAACGATGCCATAATCATAGCCAAAAATGAAGATGACCTACAAAAAGCTCCGGAAAAGTGGAAAAAGAAGTAATAAAACAAGTGAACATTGTGAACAGAGCAGCAGAATGCCTCAACAACACAATCTGCAGAAACAAATATCTCACAACAGAAACGAAAACTAGGATATCTAAATCAAGAATAAGACCGATATTGACATACGCAGTGGAAACAATGGGGAAACACAAAGATTACTGGAAACAGCAGAAATTAAAGTCTTACTAATAATAACAAACCAAACTCTAAGAGACAGAGTAAGAAGTGAGAGAGTTGTGCTATAAATAAACCTGTGTAACCAACTGGATTGTAGGTCACTACATGGGAACAGTATCTTCAGCATTACGAAATAATTTAGCAAACTCTTTATTATTTTTTGTAAGTACATAATATAAACTTAATATATGCTGAAGGTTGCGGGTTCGAGTCCCGCTGGATACGCCTTTTTTTAATTTTTCCCTAATGTCATCTAATATGTTCTTGTTTGTATACCTACTTTCTAAAAACTTTTTTGGTGTGAGTGTGAGTATATGTGGATGTGTAACCCACGTGGTGCAATGTGGGGTTCGGAGATTGACGCTGTGGCGAGTATCCTCCGTCGTGGAGCCCTTCCATTTGTCAAGGACGAAGGGAACCACAGAAACCTTCGCCAAGGGCTCCATGGCATTGCACGAATGATGCCTTTTACGGTACCCCTCCATACCGAAAATTTGTTTCCCTTTCACTATTTGAAAATTTTTGGTCAGGGGGTATTTTTATTCCCCATCCATCTCTAAAATTAAACATCTATATTTTGTAATACCACGCAACATTTGTGTAAAACAATAATATATGTATAAATTTAATAACAGAAATATATTTTACATACAATTTTCCTTGTTGTAGATTTTCACGGTGATCCTAGCAGTATCATGTGGAAATATTGAAGAGAAAGTAAAGGAATTAAGAAAAACTTGCTACAAATTGCAAGTTGGTACATGTGATCCTGTTATAATCAACCAACTATCTTTATTATCAACATTTTTCGATGAATTGGAACCCAAATTATGGTTTTCCGGATTTTTTAACGTCAATAAACATTTTCTACCAGTGATGATATCAAATCTAACTACATATATTATAATAATTATTCAGTTTCATACTCAGTAGAATGTTATTGTATTACGATTTTTAAGAGCTTCAAAAAAAATTTTTAGTAAATGCACTCTTCTGTATACATACTGTGCTAGCAAGTCACTTGCCTCCTCGTGTCTTTTGAACAATTATACATCCCAACTTGCGTCTATCTGTGAAATCAGTCAAAGGACAGTACACCAAATATAGGTAGGATAAAACTAATTTCATCTAAGTATACAAATTAAAATAGTTCAACTATCTAGGAGTAACACTAGGAACAAACAGCAAAGAGAGAATACAGGAGAGGATCCAGAACGGTAGGTATGCAAGCTTTTGGAAGGAATAAACAACAACTCAGATCCAAAAATCTCAGCAGAAAAACAAAAATCAAAATGTACAAGACATTGATTAGACCAGTCATCACCTATGCAATGGAAACCACGAAACTAACAAAAAAGATGAAGAAGATCTAAGAATAGTGAAAAGAAAAATAATGAGATCAATATTGGGACCAAAAATAACAAGTGATGGAGAAATAAGAATGAAGACTAACAAAGAAGTTGAACTAGAAATGGGAGGAGAGAACATGGCAGGATACATAAAAACAAGGCGACTAGAATAGGCAGGTCACATAATGAGAAGAACACCTATAGAAATGATAAAAAGAATCACGACTAGGACCAAGAAGAAGAGGAAGACTCAGGTTAAGATGACTGAACCAAACAGAGGAAGACGTAAAAATAATGAAAATAAAAGACTGGAAGGCGAAATGCAGAAACAAAAAATATTGAAAAAAGATAATCAACGCTGCAAAAAAAACATGCAGACCTATAAAGAAATAGACTAAACAGGAATAATCCACCTGGAAAATCGGATTACGATAAGCCTCGGCATTGCCATAATCCACTAGAATTGAACGGCACTGATGATGATGATGATGATACAAATTAAAAATGGTGCACCAACTTACAGATGACGACCCCGACCGATTAGAATTCTGTGAAAATATCAAATTAACCAACAGCAGATTACATTAAAACAATTTGTTTTAGTGACGAAAATACTTTCTTCCTCAATGGAAATGTTAACACACAAAATGTGATTTATTGGAGTAACACAAATCCTCACGTCTTTCGTAAAAAACATACTTAAATTCCAGAAAAAGTAAATGTTTGGGCAGGTATTTTGGGAAACCACATAGTTGGTCCTATTTTTCTCAACGTTAACTTAAACGGTGAAGTGTATCTTAAGAAGATTGGAAGATAATCCAGATGAATTTGGCAATTTGGTAATAACGTCTCTACAAGATGATAGTCCTGCACATTATTACGGTGCAGTTACCTAAATGAGGAATATTGTAGTAGATGGAACGAGCGACGAGGCTCAATAGAATGGCCACCTCGGTTACCGGACCTAACACTATTTGTTTTTTTTTTCTGTAGAGGTCTTGAAATGTAAGGTTTACGCTACAGCACTTGACAGAATTGATACTTTGAAACAACGAACTGTTGAGGAATGTAGGAGAAGACATATAGCAAGAAGAACCGATGGAAGGTGATCTGAACGAGTAATAGACTGGTGCATACGAGAACACCGTAGACCCCGGAGAAGACCGCGTGATTGATGGGTTTCTTTGTTTTGCAGAGCCCTGGGCCAAACATAGAGAAGAACTGCGCAGGATCGACAGAAATGAAGGGCATCTGGAGAGGCTTTCATCCAGCAGTGGATTGATAATGGCTGAAGATGATGATGATGATGATAATGATAACGAATTTCCCCAGACTCATACGAGATATCACTTGCCATAATGTCCCATTTAAAATTATCGGTCACAGTGGCTCTGTAACGTCATCTATGACTATTACGTCACCAGGTATGACTATAATAGCCGGAAAGCCTACATCCGTTTCTTTCCTCCCTTAAATTTTATTATTATAAGTATAACCGTTTAAAAGATTCGAGGGTGGTAAGGGACTTTTTTCTAGCACTGTATAACGGCACAGCTATACTGCAGTTTGTAATAATTATAAAGTGAATGTACCTCTATATTAAAAAGATAATGTACGCTTCTTATTTTATGCAAAAAAAAGGAATTTATCCTTGTTCTTAAAATATTTAAATAAAGAGGACCAGATAATAAAATAAACGTTAGTAAATTTTTGATACAAGAAATAATGTTTAGCGAACTAAGACAATAACAAACTTTTAAACTAATTTCACTAAAATTGTTATCGTTACGTATGATGTATCAGAAGTTACCATAGAGAATAAGTAGAAGGATAAAGATCGACCTACTCTTTAATTACAATCAAAGTTATATAATATCATCTCCAGATCTAAATGTAAATTACATTTAACTCACTCTTCCGTTCAAATTCGTTATAAAATATGCATCCAAAGTTCATAAAAGTCATTAAAATAACAAATTGGCTAATTAAACGACGATATTTCCACAATTAGAAGGTCTCTATTATCAAGGGAACTGATAACTTGTGTTACATGTACTTTTGAATGTCTTATTCGTTACACCGCGAGAATCGCGTAAAAAATATAACTAGATCTAAGAATTACGCAAGAAGTGGAGAATTATATCATATGTATTTTAACCACAAACGGGTTCAGATTCCTCACACAGGACACAGGTAAATTAACACTTCTGTACTCATTATTAAACAACCAAGGTGTCAATTATTCGTAAAAATTCATAAATTGTGTTAGTTTGATCTTTATATGTAGACTCCTTTTACATTCACCAACCATCTCTACATGTAGGAACTTTTATTTATTTAATTTGTCCACTTTCTTGCTTTTAGATTTCAAAAATTTATATTACATAAAAACAGAGAGAAATACGAAAGTAGAGAAACCTTTGAACAAATTGAAGAGTAGATGATTCTATTATGATTAAATTCATGCGATTTTTGCTAGAAAAATATAAATTTATTCGTCGAAGTAGTCACTAAAAGGTCTCCAAGTTCAGATATCTCGGTAGTTGGATAGCTGAAGATCTAGATCCAGACATAGAGATACGTAGCAGGATTGAGCAAGCCAGAACGGCATTTACTAATATGAGCACCTTGTTAAGCAACAGTGGCCTCAACTTAACGCTTCGATATCGCTTTATAAAGTATTACATTTACTCCATACTGCTATCTATATGGTGTAGAAACCTGGACCATAAAGGCCAACGTGATGAAGCGATTGGAGGCCTTTGAAATGTGGGGATTACTTAAAATTCCCTGGACAGATCACACAACAAATGATGAAATATTAAATGGAATGGGCAGAGAAAGAGAGTTGTTGCCAATAATAAAAAGAAGAAAAACTGCTTATCTGGGACATATATTTCGAAATTCCAAGTACCAGTTCTTAAAGCTTATAATGGAAGGGAAGATAGAAGGAAAACGGGGCATCGGAAGAAAAAAACACTCATGGCTTAAAAACATCTGGGATTGGACAAACCTCGATGCCCATGCAATCTTTAGAGCCACACAAGGTCGAGAGGAGTTTGCCAGAATTGTCGCCAACATCCACTAATTGGAATAGGCACCTTAAGAAAAAGAAGAAGTCGCTGAACACGAATATCATATAATGATTTTGCTAAATCATTACCATACAAATTTATGAATCCGGGCACGTGTTTAGAAGTATAACTTCTACCGGCAGTCCCACTGACTGACACACTCCTTTTTTTTATATTATTGCATTACCATTCGTCCTTGATAAGTGTGCAAAGTTTCAAATTAATCCAACATTTCAAAGTTGGTCAAAATCACGTTCAAAATTTCAGTTACATAAAATAAACTCCTGATATTTCTGAACAGTCTTTTCTCGTTAATTTCTGTTATATTTATTTGAAAAAAAACAAATTTTTCACTAGTTTTAAAAACTTTTTTATTTTTTGGAATAGTGCAACTAATTTTTGAAGTTATACTTCTATTCGTGCACTCGGCGGAAGAAATTTGTGTGGAGTTAAATGGGAAAAATCATTACATATGTAATGGTGTGAGTAAGAGAGAGACAGAAACACATATAAGTTATATTGGTCGGTAAAAACAAAGATGAAATATTTACTATATTTTATTAGTCATGAGTCATAACTATAAGTCCTTCGAATACCGTTTAAACAATTAGTACAAGTAATTAGTCTTCGAGACACCTGGTGCTTAGGACGAACCTCGTCTCCAGGAGTTTTACGCAAATTCGATACAAAATGAATGTACACTCGGTACTAGTAGGTTTTTGGGATCCTTGAACAAGAATATTATATAATGAATTTGCTAAATCATTCCCATAAAAATTTCTGAATCCGGGCGCGTGCATAGAGGTATAACTTCTACCGACAGTACCACTAACTGCCACATCCGTTTTTTTTTTAGTTTTTTTAAGAATATACCCACTTTTCTCGACTTTTTTTCGCATTCTTTTAGAATTATTCACTTTATTTTCAGAGTTTTTATGCTAATTTTTTACTTTTTTTTCTTTTTCTACAACTTTTAGTGATATTTTTCTTATTGTGACGTTTTTTCATTTTTTTATTTTTTTCTATATTTTATGTGTGATTCGATTTTTCTCATGGTTTGTTTGTAATATATTTTGTAATTTAAAGCATAATAAAGTAACCATTAAAAATTAGAATAATGCTCTCAGTGAAAAATGAGACTGAAGATGGAAAATTGGATAACTTTATTACTTTTGATTAAAAACATACAATAAAAGGTAAATCATAATTCATCAAATTGTGTTTGGTCCCACGACAGATGCTGCCGTTCTCCAACAGATAAGCATCGAACACAAAAGAGAGCGTAGAAAACAAAAGGTCCCAACAATAGAGAGGGTAAGTAAAGTTGGCTTTTTGCGTTATCTCCGACCCCTGTGCCGTTCCCTTAAAACCCCACCGGATGACGGTCGTTGTGAGTGACAGATCTCGACCTGGCTAGATGGAAGACTCTTCCTGTGCATAGGAATGGCCTACTTGTAGCGATACCCTGTCACGCGTCCGTATTTATGGCACCATTCAATTTCGTAGCTGTTCTGTGTGTTCTATACTTCAGAGGGCCTTAATCTCGATGAGTTTTTTTTGTCGTGAAAAGGGTAGATCAAGGAGTGGGTTTGATGCATCATTTCCATCGAACGTTCCTTTGAGCTTCGGATTTATGTCATTCCAAATAGAACTGATATAGAATCGATAAGAAGTTCTTTGTCAAGATATATAGGATACATCTTCCACTTTAACTATTTTTACTTTTTCTTAATCTTGATGATTCTCAATTAGAAACTCTGCATTGTTTAACCAAAACCACATAACTACAACTATTATAAAATATCCCAAAAAGTTCTAAAAATCAGTCTGAAATTTCAAAACTAACATTTGTGTAAAAGAATATAGAAAAATAATTAGCTCCCCAGCCATTTGGATATCCCGGACCTAGTAATAATCCGGCTTCGATCTAGAAAACACCAATTTTATCAGCAAAAAAACTTGCATCCAATAACCTCAGCTCCGAATGGCAGACGTTCTCATTGAACCAGTCGTAAAACCCGGATGGCTTCGACCAACCACGACATATATGGAAGTCCTTAAACCGCATCAGAATAGGCCAAGGTGTGTGTGCCCATAACTTCCATAGATGGCAGAATGTTAATTCAAGATTTGAAGGACTTTTTCCATACCACAAATTCAAGCCTTGAATGGCTAGCTGAACTAGATCTTTTAATATAATAAATTTATATCTTTATATATATCTAAGTCCCGTGACGCCACCGGAAAGTGGAGCAATTAATATCTCTCTCTCTCCCTATGTATATATATAAAGAGATGTTCCCACTTGGGATTTATGTCATTCCAAATAGAACTGATATAGAATCGATAAGAAATTTTCTATCAAGATATATAGGATACGTCTTCCACTTTAAATATTTTTACTTTTTCTTAATCTCGATGATTCTCAATTAGAAACTTTGCATTGTTTAACCCAGGACTACATAACTACAACTATTATAAAATGTCCCAAAAAGTTCTAAAAATCAGTCTGAAATTTCAAAACTAACATTTGTGTAATAAAATATAGAAAAATAATTAGCTCCCCATCCATTTGGATATAAACCGGCTTCGATCTAGAAAACACCAATTTTATCAGCAAAAAAACTTGCATCCAATAACTTCTTCTCCGAATGGCAGACGTTCTCATTGAACCAGTCGTAAAACCCGATGGCTTCGACCAACCACGACATATATGGAAGACTTTAAACCGCATCAGAATAGGCCATGGTGTGTATGCCCATAACCTCCATAGATGGCAGAATGTTAATTCAAGATTTGAAAGACTTTTTCCATACCACACATTCAAGCCTTGAATGGCTAGCTGAACTAGATCTTTTAATATAATAGTTTTATATCTTTATATATATTTAAGTACCATGACGCCACCGGAATGTGGCGCAATTAATATCTCTCTCTCCCTTTGTAGGTATATATATAAAGAGATGTTCCCACTTGGGATTTATGTCATTCCAAATAGAACTGATACAGAATCGATAAGAAGTTCTTTGTCAAGATATATAGGATACATCTTCCACTTTAACTATTTTTACTTTTTCTTAATCTTGATGATTCTCAATTAGAAACTCTGCATTGTTTAACCAAAACCACATAACTACAACTATTATAAAATATCCCAAAAAGTTCTAAAAATCAGTCTGGAATTTCAAAACTAACATTTGTGTAAAAGAATATAGAAAAATAATTAGCTCCCCAGCCATTTGGATATCCCGGACCTAGTAATAATCCGGCTTCGATCTAGAAAACACCAATTTTATCAGCAAAAAAACTTGCATCCAATAACTTCAGCTCCGAATGGCAGACGTTCTCATTGAACCAGTCGTAAAACCCGATGACTTCGACCAACCACAACATATATGGAAGACTTTAAACCGCATCAGAATAGGCCATGGTGTGTATGCCCATAACCTCCATAGATGGCAGAATGTTAATTCAAGATTTGAAGGACTTTTTCCATACCACACATTCAAGCCTTGAATGGCTAGCTGAACTAGATCTTTTAATACAATAAATTTATATCTTTATATATATTTAAGTCCCGTGACGCCACCGGAAAGTGGCGCAATTAATATCTCTCTCTCCCTAAGTATATATATAAGGATATGTTCCCACTTGGGATTTATGTCATTCCAAATAGAACTGATATAGAATCGATAAGAAGTTTTCTATCAAGATATATCGGATACGTCTTCCACTTTAACTATTTTTACTTTTTCTTAATCTCGATGATTCTCAATAAGAAACTTTGCATTGTTTAACCCAGGACTACATAACTACAACTATTATAAAATGACCCAAAAAGTTCTAAAAACCAGTCTGAAATTTCAAAACTAACATTTGTGTAAAAGAATATAGAAAAATAATTAGCTCCCCATCCATTTGGATATCCCGGACCTAGTAATAATCCGGCTTTGATCTAGAAAACACCAATTTTATCAGCAAAAAAACTTGCATCCAATAATTTCAGCTCCGAATGGCAGACGTTCTCATTGAACCAGTCGTAAAACCGGATGGCTTCGACCAACCACGACATATATGGAAGTCCTTAATCGGCATCAGAATAGGCCAAGGTGTGTTTGCCCATAACTTCCATAGATGGCAGAATTTTAATTCAAGATTTGAAGGACTTTTTCCATACCACAAATTCAAGCCTGGAATGGCTAGCTGAACTAGATCTTTTAATATAATAAATTTATATCTGTATATATATTAAAGTCCCGTGACGCCACCGGAAGGTGGCGCAATTAATATCTCTCTCTCCCTATGTATATATAAGGATATGTTCCCACTTGGGATTTATGTCATTCCAAATAGAACTGATATAGAATCGATAAGAAGTTTTCTATCAAGATATATAGGATACGTCTTCCACTTTAAATATTTTTACTTTTTCTTAATCTCGATGATTCTCATTTAGAAACTTTGCATTGTTTAACCCAGGACTACATAACTACAACTATTATAAAATGTCCCAAAAAGTTCTAAAAATCAGTCTGAAATTTCAAAACTAACATTTGTGTAAAAGAATATAGAAAAATAATTAGCTCCCCATCCATTTGGATATCCCGGACCTAGTAATAATCCGGCTTTGATCTAGAAAACACCAATTTTATCAGCAAAAAAACTTGCATCCAATAATTTCAGCTCCGAATGGCAGACGTTCTCATTGAACCAGTCGTAAAACCGGATGGCTTCGACCAACCACGACATATATGGAAGTCCTTAATCGGCATCAGAATAGGCCAAGGTGTGTTTGCCCATAACTTCCATAGATGGCAGAATTTTGATTCAAGATTTGAAGGACTTTTTCCATACCACAAATTCAAGCCTGGAATGGCTAGCTGAACTAGATCTTTTAATATAATAAATTTATATCTGTATATATATTAAAGTCCCGTGACGCCACCGGAAGGTGGCGCAATTAATATCTCTCTCTCCCTATGTATATATAAGGATATGTTCCCACTTGGGATTTATGTCATTCCAAATAGAACTGATATAGAATCGATAAGAAGTTTTCTATCAAGATATATAGGATACGTCTTCCACTTTAAATATTTTTACTTTTTCTTAATCTCGATGATTCTCAATTAGAAACTTTGCATTGTTTAACCCAGGACTACATAACTACAACTATTATAAAATGTCCCAAAAAGTTCTAAAAATCAGTCTGAAATTTCAAAACTAACATTTGTGTAAAAGAATATAGAAAAATAATTAGCTCCCCAGCCATTTGGATATCCCGGACCTAGTAATAATCCGGCTTCGATCTAGAAAACACCAATTTTATCAGCAAAAAAACTTGCATCCAATAACTTCAGCTCCGAATGGCAGACGTTCTCATTGAACCAGTCGTAAAACCCGATGGCTTCGACCAACTACGACATATATGGAAGACTTTAAACCGCATCAGAATAGGCCATGGTGTGTGTGCCCATAACCACGACAAATGGCAGAATGTGAATTCAAGATTTAAAGATCTTTTTTCATTCCACACATTCAAGCCTTGAATGGCTAGCTGAACTAGATCTTTTAATATAATAGTTTTATATCTTTATATATATTTAAGTACCATGACGCCACCGGAAGGTGGCGCAATTAATATCTGTCTGAATGAAAAAAAATTAACAAAATGGGTATATAAATTAAAAAACGAGTAGGTAAAAAAATGGAGAAAACTCGAAAAAAAAGTAAAAACCTGTAAATAGACAAAAACAGTAATAAAAATATGGCAATCAATCGAAAAAACCTAAAAACTGTCAACTGTTAAATGCCAACTGTCAACTGGTAAATGCCAACTGTCAAATATCAAATGAAAAAAATTGTCTGACGGTCATTTTATTTTAACTGTCTGACACCTCAAATATGTCGGAAAAACGACTTTTTCAGAATACTTTCGTTAAAACTATTAAAAACAACTTTTTATGTTGTCTAAGGAAAATAGTTTTCCAAAATTACTGTCTGATGCGTCAAAGTTGTCGATTTCATAAAACGCGAGTTGTAACAAACCTTATCCGCTGCGTGCGAAGGATAGGGCGGGAGAACCACGAATCGATCGCAGCGCTCACCGTGGCTAAAAAAGGAATTTACGGCGGACGATTAAACACTTTTTACTAAGGATTTTACATGGATTTCACTTATCCATGCGTCGATTTAAAAAGTAAATAAACCTTCGTCACGAAACCTGCTGTACAGTCAACTGCAACAACAATGGCAAAAATAGTGATCAGAAATTCTATAAATTTCCACAAAAAGTTGGAAACGAGAACAACGTGTGAAGTAGTGGATAATCGCTATCAAGAGGAAAAGGCTAATAAGCTAACTTAAAAAGCAACATTTTAAATATTTGCTATATTTAGTAGATACCTATGTTGTAGGAAGCATCACGTTTTATTTTTACGTCTTGCACATGTTAAGCCAAAACTAATTCTTTACCTTTGTTGGTTGTTTGAGGTTGGAAAGTTATGTCGTGAGTGATTGCTTGAAAAACAGTTTTAATTATTAATTTGGCCATGTTTAACTGAAAATACACAAAACGTCTGCATTATTAACGGCATTATAATCATATTATTATCATCTATAATGCGATAATCGATTACATTTATTTATTTTTTTAATTACTTCACGTGAAGTCCGCCGTGATATAACCCATCTATACTACCTAAAATTTAATGATTTTGACATTTTAGACGGAAAATAAAAAAGATAAATATTATTATCGACGCTATAGATTTATATGATCAATACATTTGGGTAGAAAACTAATAAATTACGATGTTTCATTGGAAATAATTATTTGTTAACTTACTTTTCGTAATGACAGTTAGCCATTTGATATTTCAAAGTCCGCCGTAATTGTAAACGCAAGGTGCCGCTGTCATCGCGCACCCAGCGGATAATATGTCGTAAAAATGACATGTTTCGGAAAATTTAGCGGAAAACGCCCCAAAACCAAACGAAATCGTATAGGTCCAATGGTTTATATTTGTTAAAAATTTGAGTTATTCGAAGGTTAAAATAGCAAGTAATGTTCTACTGAAGCCGACTTCAAGGAAATTTAGCTAGATTTTAAAAAGAGGATAGATAAACTCACACACGAACGTCTTCTTTATAAATTGACGCATTTTAGTGTAAGAGATTCATTGTTGTTTTGGATTCGTGCCTTTTTATCTGAGACAGTATGTCAAGTCAGAATTAAAGATCAATTATCGTATGAACTTCTGATAAGCAATGGTGTACCGCAGGGTTATGTTATCGGGCCCCTGCTCTTCAACTAATATATTAGCGATATGGTGTTAGTGTTTTTGTTCACGGTATCACTATTTGCAGATGTCACTAACTGTAAGTATAAGGTCAAATGTCAATCGTGTCACTTTTCACACTCAAATGTCAAACTCAAACTGTCAATATAAAGTCAAATGTCAATCTTGTCAGTTTTCACACTAAAATGTCAAACTCTAACTGTCAATATAACGTCAAATGTCAATCTGTTACTTTTCACAATCAAATGTCAAACTCTTACTGTCAATATAACGTCAAATGTCAATCTTGTCACTTTTCACACTAAAATGTCAAACTCAAACTGTCAATATAAAGTCAAATGTCAATCTTGTCACTTTTCACACTAAAATGTCAAACTCTATCTGTCAATATAAAGTCAAATGTGAATCTTGTCACTTTTCACACTAAAATGTCAAACTCTGTCAATATGAAGTCAAATGTCAATCTTGTCACTTTTCACACTAAAATGTCAAACTCTAACTGTCAATATAAAGTCAAATGTCAATCTTGTCACTTTTCACACTCAAATGTCAAACTCAAACTGTCAATCTAACGTCAAATATCAATCTTGTTACTTTTTACACTCAAATGTCAAACTTTATCTGTCAATATAACGTCAAATGTGGATTAGTGACATCTGAGTGCAATTGAACAATGGTCTTCTACTTGGCTGCTAGAACTCAATGTAGAAAAATGTAACAATCTTTATCTACGACACAATAAACCACGTATACATCAATGTTGCCAGTTCTTACCAATAGAAAGATCTAATGTAATTTCGATTGATCTAAAGTGGGTTCCTCATATTACGTCAATCGTCAAAAAGTTAACCAATCTTTCAGAAATCTGTCTCCACAATTGTTATTTACAAAACCTACATTTGTCCAATCTTGGTCTATGCTTAACCAATATGGAACCTTTAATTTGCAAAAGACATTCATGCTCTTGAGTAAGTTCAAAGGCGAATCTCCAGACTTTCACCAGCCATTCATAATATCTACTATGAAGAACGTCTTCACATCTTGGGATTATGCAGCCTCCAAGAAAGACGACTCCATGGGGATCTAATCGAGACATACAATTTTCTACATGGTCATTATTCGTTTGACCTTAGTTTATTTGTGCATGGTGACGATATACGGAATCGTGGTTATCGATATAAACTAGTTCGCGAAAAGTTCCGCTACTATTACAAATATAAAATATATAATGTTCCATAAAAAAAAAAATAATAATTAACTCACTTGGTTAAATGTTCCTGTAAAACTCCCTCGTCTAGGAACCTCATATTACACAGAGTACAGACAAACTGATCTAAATGTTGTGTCACGTGATTTTGAAGATTTTTCTTTTTATCACCATGTACATTCTTCTTGTGTTTCCTTAAACCATCTTTTGAAGCATAAGTTTTTAAACAAATTTCACAAATAACTGATTTCGGTTTATCTTTACTGGGTTTCGATGAAACTAAGGGATTAGAACAAAAAATTGTTAGATGTACAAGAATAAAGAGAAAGAGTGGTGAATATTTCCAGGTTGAAAAGTTTTGAAAGGAAAAATGAACGAATATATTAGAATTTAAGAACATTCTTACCATTTTTTTCATTTACATCGATATTCTCTTTAATACTGATAGTAACAGCACCACCATCAGTTTCAGGTAATGACATGATTTGTAAATTATTTTCAGCAGAATTTAAATCTAAGAAATTAACATCATCTAATATCAAAGAAGCTACTGGTTCAGTTTCGTTGGTTGTAAGTACCATATCAGTCATTTGAAGTTGTTGGAAAATATTTGATGGATCTACTTGTAATTGGTCTTCAGATATTGTTGATAATATTGCATCTGTAGGTATATCAAGATTAACTATTTGTGATGGTAGATCTAAAGTTTGAACTGGTGGCGTTAACTAAAAAAATATCTTATAAGTAATTAATCAACAAATATTGCAGAATGCAGAATATTAATTATTCCATCCCTTACGAGTTTTTGAAAAACATTTTCAAAGATACTGACCATTTAACTAAGAAGAAACAACTACTTCCCGGGCTATGTGCCCCGACGGATATTAAATTACACTTCAAAGTCAAACGAGGTTGGTATATCTACAAGATATTTAAACCAACCATTCTGGTTTATTGTTAGAAGTGACAACATAACTTGTAGACCGGTTTCGGTCTATTTGCACCTCGTCAGTACAAGGTATGTCCGTCAGCGATCTTAAAGCATAATCGCTGAGTGAAGACTACACTAAAATCACAATCAATATATATCTTTCCATAACGAAAGTGTAAAAGATGTGATAGTAGTGACATCTTCACCTCTAACGGCAAACCAAGTAATTACTTTAAAAACATGGAAAAAAAGTCTACTAAGACTACTAACTAGCCTGTTTTTACTTACATTATTATCATTTATAACTAAATTATATCCATTAATAGATACAAACTCAGATATATCATTCTTCTTGGTTTCATTACTATTAGAAACAATATCAGATGATAATGATGTTAAAAGATCGTTAATAGCTTTATTAGATACTCTATTTGATTTCTTTTTTGGTATTCGACGTTGATGTGATGCCTCGTGTGATTTTTTTGAAGCCAACGTTCGAAATTCTAATTTACATGTTGCACATGAATAAGGCATTTGTCCTGAAATTAATTTATCATAAATATCAACTAACTAAGATTATATTTCATAATAATTGTAAATAAGTAAAGTTAATAATTACCTGTATGTATCCTCATATGAATTTTTAAGCTGTTTTTAGAAGAGAAGAAATGATTGCAAATATCGCAACCGAATGGCTTATTAGTAGATTCATGAGTTCTTATATGAGATTTTAAAGTTGATTTTAAATTGAAACTTTTCTCACAAATTTCACATTGGAAAGGTTTTTCTCCGGTATGTGTACGAACATGTCTTTGCTGAAAATATATAATAATATTCTTTTCAATTCATTATTGAAAAAATCTAATTAAACTAACTTCTGGTTTGTAGTTTTTTGAAGTAACAATAAAAATAGATGCTAATTAAAACAGTGGCGATTCGTGGATTAATATATCAACGAGCAATGAAATAAAATGTTTCAAGATGCAATTATCCATAAATAATGTATTTAAATAAATTTCACTATATTATTTGGTTTCGGCACACAGAAATATAAATCTAATCTAATCTAAATAACCTGGCATGGTCCCTCCTGTGGAACACCATGTTTTAAACACTGTTTCCTATGGAAATATTGTGAGCAGGTGCGGCAATAAGAGTCCTTGCATGCACCCGATGCGTGCAGGACTCTAGTTTGTTCAGCTGAAGATCATCACCACCGCTGATCTTCAGGTAGGCATAAATCCAGGTGTCCCAAATTCTTGAGGATTTGAATGACTATCTTTGAGTTACTGTTGCCACAGGGCAGTTCCCTTTATAAGAGATCTGAGTCCTGTGACTAATTCCTCAAGGTGGTGATAGGTTTCAGGGTTCGTGTCACCGAAGATGAGGAACCGTTTATGGTCCAAGGCCTCACATTCAAATAGAATATGAGTTGCCGTCTCATCTTCCATAGCGCACAGACGGCACGAGGTGGGTTCCTGTGTCAGAATCCCCATCCTTCGAATGGTCCGTGCCCAGTGAGCAGGCCCACCAGTACTCTTATCTGACTCCTGCCAAGATTCAGTATGTCAGACGTCAGTTTTTTGGAGTAGCCTTTGAGCGTCAGCCCTACAGTATTAATCCAGTGTTTGGTCGACTCTCCCCAGACCCAGTTCCTGACTTTGGTCCTTACCCAGGCTCTAGGCAGTCCCAGTACAGGTTCTGGACCAATGAATCGTGTATCCGCTCCCTTCTTGGCCAGAAGGTCCGCGATTGCATTGCCCTCAAAATCCTATGTCCTGGCACCCTCTCCAAGAAGACCTTGTTGTGTCTAGCCAGTTCATTGAGGTTTTGTATGCACTCCCAGATCAGCTTGGAACTAACCCGGAATTGTTTTAAGGCCAGCAGTGCAGCCTGACTGTCTAAGACGAAAGTTATTCTCTCCCCTCTCCAGCCACAGCCTCGGGCGTGGTCAGCAGCCTTTAGTAAGGCATATACCTGAGCCTGGTACACGGATGACTCCGTTCCTAAGCTGAAGTGCCAACTAAGGTTGCGTGGACCATAGACCCCAGCACCTGTTCCTTCTGAAGTGCGAGATCCGTCAGTAAAGTACTTGATAAATATAAAAGTAAATAATAAAATTCCCATCTTTGGAACAACATAGATATTCTTCTTTGGTTGGTGTTTCATGTTAATTCGTATTCCAATTGAGGGTTGAAAATTAAATAGTGTAATAAATGTTAAATTTTAATCTTAGACCATGAATTCCGGATATAGTAAATACGAATACAGCAAAAATTTAAAAATGATAAATCTATTTCTGGAATCATAAAATATTTATTTTCAACTTACCAAATCTGACGGTTTCTTAAATTTCTTAGAACAAAAGACACACGAATACATATTACTTCCATCTGTAGCTCGATGAGTAGACAAATGTAGAAAATATCCAGTTTTTTCTGAAAAAACTTTTTTACATTTCGAACATGTGCAACTAGAGTGGATTTTCATGTGTCTTCTTAATAAACTATTTTTCTTGAATATTTTTTTACATATTGAACAACTTATATCTTTATTATTTAATGTTTTATTTAAATTCACTTTATGTATCTTCTCTTGTTGATTATTTTCTTCTGGTATACTAGGTAATTTCTCCTGAGTATTTATATCTTGAGTATTATTAATATTATTATTTAAATTTGAACAAACATGTTTTTGAAACTGGATAAAATTAGGAAACATTGTATGACAATTCATACAAATAACACTGGCATCATCAAAAATGTTCCTAGCATCATTATCGAATATATCTTCTGAACTACTTACTGGTTGAATAGAATTTGGAAATGTTATAACAGAATTTTTATCAAAAACTTCTGGAGTAGTCGGTAGATTCTCAGTAGTCTAAAATCAAAATTATATTCAAAAATTTACATAAATAAATTATTTAATTACCCTTGACTTATCAACCAACGAATTTAAGTCTAATCCAGGTACGTTAAGAAACTGAAGATCATCTAAGTTTATATAAAAAGTCTGAAGAGATGCATTTGGGTCTGTTATCTCATTTAAGACTTGATTATTCGAAGAAGTATTTTGAGTGCTTTCGTCAACTGTTGGAGTTTCAATGTTTAGAACCTTAAATAAATATCAGATTTTTATTAATACATAAGGTTAAAGGGCGTAGACCAATAGCTCTCTTCTCTTATTACTAGACAACACAAATTTAAAGGAACTAGCGAGACTATAGTAACAACACAAATATTATTTCAGAATTGCTCAGATCTGAAGAAAGATGTCACCCTCCTTTGGGTTCAAGGACACACAGGAATAGAAAGAAACGAAACATCAGACAAGCTGGCAAAAGAAGGAGCTGAAACCCCATACCTGGGACCAGAATCATTCTGTGGAATAAGCAGTAGTACATTCTTACAAAAACTAAGGAAAAAAATGGATAGCGAAAAATCCAAGTACTGGAATGATCTAGAAGGACAAAGACAATCGAAGACGCTCCTGGAAAACTATAACCAAAAGAGATCTCTCAGCTGTCTTAACCTGAGTAAGAAGAACCCCCGAATTATAACAGGAATACTAACCGGACCCTGCCGATTAAGAGGACACATGAAGAAACTAGGATTGGTGGATGAAGCAAACTGTAGATTCTGTGAGGTAGAGGATGAAACCTCAATACACATACAACGCGTTAAGTAATTCTAGGGTCAAATAGCTAGGGTCATACGAAATAGAAAAGGAAGAACTACCCTACTTAAAACCCATTAATATCCTAAACTTTCTAAGGAAGATTGGACTAGAAGAGCTGCTATAAGTCTGAGAAATCATCAGAAATATAGCAAGAAAAGGGGGACACAGATCTTATAGGTCGCAGGTGTATCTGTTACCCCTAATTGCTCATACATACATTCAAATCCTAAGGAAGATGGATAATAGACCAAAAAGAAATCCGTTGTATAGAAAGTCTATACTGGAATCAAACAGCAGAAGTAAAGGTAGGTAACGAATGTACGAAGCAAATAAAATACTTAAAGGATGCGTTCTCTCCCCACATCTTTCAAGAAGTGCTGGCAGAACTCAATGTAGGGATTAAAGTAGAATATGGATCAATAATATAAGATATACAGACGACACAGTTCTAAGCTTCATAAAGTCATAGGTAGCAGCAGCCAAAACTTAGGACTCAATATCAACACCAAGAAGTCAAAATTTAATACAGTTTTACGCAATCTGGAGGAACATCACGATGCAAGTTTAAGATAAAGGTTGCCCAATAGAACGAGTACGCAATTTAAATATTTAGGCACGTGGCTGTGTAATAAGTGGACGTCCGATTTGGAAATCAAATTTCAAATAGAGATAGCCAGAAGTACTTTCATGAAATTCAAATACCGAATTTGAGCTCAACGTACGAATCAGATTTGCAAAATGTTACGTGTGGTCAGTGTTGCTTTATGGAATGAAGGGCTGGACACTAAAAGTAAACTCCATGAACAGACTCGAAATATTCGAAATGTGGATATACTAAAAGTCCCATGGACAGCTAAAAAAACAAACGAGGAAACCCTACGAAGAGTTAAAAGAGATCATGAATTACTAAACACCATTAAGTGCAGGAAAACAACATATTTAGGACACGTAATAAGAAACGAAAGAGATCAAATATTACAAGTGGTGATCGAAGGAAAGAGAGGAGTTGTTAGAAAGAAGAAAGAAAATATAGCTCAGAAATGTGAGACAATGGATAGGGCTAAGAACAATAGCGGATTTGTTCAACGCCATCAGATACAGGGAAGAGTGGACCCTTGTGATCACTAATATCCCATAATGAAAAAGCAGAAAAGGAAAAAGAAAAAAGCAATGTGATTTGTAGATTTGTTGTTGAATTTTGCTAAACACATGCAACAAAAAATTTTCGAATATAGTTCCAAGAGCAACATTACACCTACTTTTCGTTCCTTTTTCTATATTTATACTTACAGGAGTCACATCGTTCATAATAGAGTTGGTTGTATTATTAATAATCACACTAGTAGCCTGGCCAATATTATTGTTTAATTTATTTAACTGTGCAAGTTTAGAATCCTAAAAATAAATGGTTTAATCATATATGTATATAAATAAATCGAGTATTATTCTTACAATTTTCGGTAATACATCTTTTTTATGAACAGACTTAATATGTCGCCTACTTAAATCCAATGTTTGAAAATGTTTAGAACAATAAGGACATGTATATGGTCTTAAATTATTGTGTGTTATCATATGTCTTCGAAGATTTGTTGATGTACCAAATCTTTTATTACAAACTTTACATACATAATTTTTTATATTGTTGTGGATGTTAATGTGTTCTTTTAGTCTATACGAAGTTATGAATGACCTAAAATAAAGAAATTAAAACAGTATTCTAGAAAAAAAAAATGAAGTTTTTCTTACTTTGAACATAAATGGCATTTAAATTTCTTATCTCCTTCATGTCCTTTCAAGTGCCTTTTTAAATTAATTTTTCTAGTAAACTTAGCATCACATAAAGTACAATGAAAACGTCTTGAAATGGAAGATTCGTTACCTGTATTTGGAATTTTATGTTTTGGTGGTTTAAATGTTAAATTACCTTAAAAAAAACACCAATCAAATAGATGTAAAGTTATTTTAAAAAATATCACAATATTAAAAAACATTTACCATAAACAGTTTCGTAAAGGGGTTGTTTCATTACGGTATTAACAACAGATTCAATAATATGAGGTTGTTCTTGAGCCATTTTGTGTTCTAATGCTTTTTCGAATTCATCAAAAACTGTATTACAGGTGATACATTGCCATTTTGATAATTTATCGTATTCGTGTTTTTTTAAATGAATATTCAATAATCTACTGGATGTATGCATAGATCCGCAAATTTCACATGTAAAATTTTCCTTTACACCATGGGTACTCATATGAGACATCAATATAGATTTTAAAGAAAATTTCCTATCACAGAGTTTGCACTAGAAGAAAAAAAAATATAATAAAATCATAATAATAATAATAATTAGTTTTTAATTACAGAAAACGGTCTTTCTTTAGTGTGAATTCGAATATGCCTAATTAAATCAGAAGGTTTTTTCCACATTTTTGGACAATAAGAACATCGATAAAACCTAGAATCTCCCATCATTTTCATCTGAACAAAATACTTCCTTTCACCTTCTTCATTCATTAAATTTTCTGTCAACGTTACATACGAATCAAAAGATTTTTCCTCCAAATATTTTAAATTTTTGATAACATTATCTACAGGATTTTCCTCAGTAAAACGAAATTTCAAATGAGCTTTAGTTACATGACCATTTAATGATGCAATTCGTTTAAAAATACAGGAACAATGTGGACATTTAAACATTTTTTGTTGTTCTTTCGGTGCTGTGTGAGTTTTAGTTATATGAACTCGAAGATTACCTAAAATTAAAAATGCGCTATTAACTTCAAAACTGATTTTTTATAATTTTGACAAGTAAAGTGACATTTTTCAAAACTGCTGTCAGTTTTGAAAGTCATTACTTTTCATAACTAGTTTTGAAAAGTAAAACTTTACGTAACTAGTTTTGAAAACTTCATTTCAAAACAAGTTACGAAAAATATAAAGCAAATATAAACAACTAAGAACTATTTTATACTAACTTTATTAAAGAAATATTTAAAAGCCGACATTTTTAAACAAAAAATTAAATAAGTATACTTAATATTTAAGTCAGAAACTTACCTTTTAATTATATCTGTATTAAATAGAATTGTCATTAGAAAGCTATCAATGCAAAATAAACACGAGAACTAGATGTATTGTTTTTAATTATTATTAGATAATTATGATTTTTTTTATTTATGGAATTTCGTCAAAATTATAAAAAATCTTGTACGGAACTCGTTATAAAACGTCATTTTGTTTAACTCGTGTTCATTTGCAGCACTCGCTACGCTCTTGCCGCAACATCACACTCGTTAAACAAAATTGGACTTTTCATAACTCGTTACGTAAATAACTATTTCAGTAATCTCACCTTTCTGAATAAATTTAGCTGGACACAAAGTACAAGCAAATGGTTTGTCTCCTGTATGTTTCATGACATGTATTTGTAGAGACCCTTTCTGTGTGAAACTATGATCGCATATGGTACACTAAAATTCAAAATTAAAAATATACAAGAAGTTTTAAAAAAAGTTTCCTCGTAAGAGGAAAGTAGGAAAATGTCCTCTGTCACATAGCACAGACAGAACTGAACTAGTTGGATTTAATATCAACCCCAACAAGACCACTTTAGTAGCCTTTACAATGAAAAAGAAACCTAACTAAATTATTTAAAACCAGGTATAGATTTTCCACTATACAGATATAAATTTTACTTAACATAAAGTGAATTTAACAGTTCTGGTACTAGTTCTACATGCTTTGAAAGTTTTGTATTTAAATATTCTTTGAACAATAATTTTTTATAATTAAATTATTTCGAAAACTGATTGAATTTATATTTACCTTAAATGGTCTCTCGCCACTATGAATTCTTAAATGTCGTTCTAATAATGACTGTTTAATAAAAGCCTTGCTACATATCTCACAAGTAAATTTCCTATATTGTGTAATTGTTTTCTTAACTTTTTTTCGCTTAAAATACTTCCACGCTTTATTATGATCTGACATATGAGTATTGAATTGTGATTTTGTATCAAATTCTAGCTCACAATACGAACATTTAAGTGAAGGCGACTCTTCTTTGAGTTTTGATGCATGAGTTATCATATGCTTAGCAAGTGCATCCTAAAATAAATACAATTAAAATTGAAATAAATCACAAAATAGATATCTCCACCTCTTCTTCAAATTCTGCTTCACAATCATGGCATGAGAGGATTTCCTCCACTTGATGTACTATTAAATGAGACATTAAGCTAGCTTTTCTTTTAAAAGAAATGAGACAAATACAGCAACTATATCGTAGACGATCATAATGCTCTATCATTTTATGAACTTTTAAGTTATTCTCTATATTATATCCAGCAGGGCACTTATCACATTTAAATTTTTTATTGGCATTATGAGATTTCAGATGCTCTTTGCAATCTTTAATTGTTAAAAAATTCTTATCACATTTATTGCAACGATACTTAATGTTTACTGAAGTAGTAGATTTATTTACAACATTGTCAGTATTTACAGGTTCAGGTGTAGTAGTATCAGCGTTTACAGGGGGTACTTCTTCAATACTAAAAACATATTTACGACTAAATATTTATGAACTTTTTTTTATTTTTTTAATTTATATATGCATACTAACCTACATTCTTTTGTATTAATATCAGTAATAGGTTCTTTCAATTTTTCCAGTTCTGGCTTATCATTAGGTTCCTGCAAAGACTCAATTTCTTAATAATAATAATAAACTTTACCTTATACATACCTGATTATTGGGTTGAATAATATACACCGTACCTTCGGGAAGGAGTTTAATTTGTTCATATTGAAGAGGATCATTAGAAGAATCAAATGGTATAATTAAATAACTCGATAAATCAGTTTCTTCTGCATTAGAATTTAAATGACTGGTAGTTAACATATTTAAGTATACCTACTATATTCTTAAAGTTTTTTGAAATACCATTGTAACATTTCTTTCCATTATTGTTTTTTTATATAAAGCATATTCGTTTTTATTAATTATATTATTGTTTTCAACAATTGGTTGTCAAATACATTGACATACTGTCCAAATAGTCCAAATGGAACATTTTTCTTCTGCTACTATACTGGTCTTGTACTCTATGTGTATACGATTTAAAATTAATTATGAGAATTTAAATAAAAACAAGGAACATAACTTATTTAAAATTTTATATTAGAATAAAATTATCAACAAGAATAAATTTAAATTGCTGTGAAAGTTGCAGCTACTGTATTTATTTATAACACAAGAACTTTAGGTGATTGAATACATAAGGAAACCTAGATACTTATTAAACGTCAAACTGTTAAGAGTCAAAACAATAGGATTTTGGTTACATCATACAGTTTTTTACAAATATTATAGTATTTCAAAAAAATGGCCTCACAAGCTATAAGAAAAGGAATTAAAGAAGTAAAACCGATATTATCTCTTGACCGTGAAGAAGCCCGTAAAAGGGTTTTAAATTTATATAAAGCTTGGTACAGACAGCTACCTTACATTAGTAAGTAGTACTACCTACTATTTTTATATTTTTTTAGTATTTTCCTAAAAAGTCAGTAGTTTTTAATTATTATAATTGCAGTACGAAGCTTTGATATACCTAAAACTCCAGAGGATTTAAGACAAAAACTTAGACAAGAATTTACGAAACATCAAGATATAAGAGATGTGAGGTTAATTGATATGTTGGTAATTAAGGTAAGTATTTTAGATGTTAACTTGCTACGGATACCTATACCAGTACAATTAAATTTTATTAAAATAATTTACTTAAATGTGGCATATTTTAGGGACAAATGGAACTTAAAGAAGTAGTAAATGTTTGGAAACAAAAATCGCATGTAATGAGTTACTTTAAAGACAGTGTAGAACCAAAACCTAAAGATTTCTTGTCCAAATTTTTCAACGGAAAGGATTAAATTATTATTGTTTTGTAGAAATATATATGTAAATAAATCAGGTAGTAATACTTTTTTTTATGATTTGTATTATCAAATCCCACCAAAAAAGTCTCTATAGTGCTGCTTATTTATCTCTAAAAAGTAACGAAATCTCTAGACCAAGTTGAGGTAAGTCTATAATCTATTTCTTTGATATTCTTTTGGCTCCACCATAAAATTAATCACTAAAATAGAATTGAAATGAATCCACCGAAGGTTAAAAAAACGGGTATAAACTATTTGAGTTAAACAGTTTTTTTCGATTTCACCGTTTATAGTTTTAATTGTTTATGGACAAGTGTTAAACTTTTTTTTTTAATTAATTAAAAGTTATAAAAACTTTTAGTTCTATTATTAAATTAATTACATGTATTTTTATACAGTGCTAAATATTGGTTTATTCCTTGTAAACTGGGTAATAAGATGCAAAGCTGCTTGAGGTTGGTCATGAGGAACCAAATGTCCAGCATTTCTGACTAATACTTCGGTTAGATTACCAGCTTCTTTAACATATCCAGCAATATCTTTTCCGAGTGTCCATAAATGTCTCTTTGCTGTTTTATATTCATTAGCAGAACTGAAATTTAAATTCTTTAAAAAGTTAACTGTTAGAGGATATGGGACAATAATATCTAATTGTCCATTGTAAAAAAGTACTCTAATGTTATTGCTTATTAGTTCTGCAATCCACGGGTTAACAGAATCCATTATATCAGTTACCAAGTTGTTCCTAGCTTCCTCTAAATCATTAAATGTTAAATTTCCAACATGAATAGCTTTACGAATGTTCTCTTGTGTTACAAATTCAAATAAATAATTATCACTATTTGAAGGATTATTTACATAAAGGTAATTAAAATGATAACTGAATCCTGTTAGATCGCTAAGCAAAGTGTTACCGCCATTCAAGGCTCCGTTTACTAAATCGTCAA
Organism: Altica lythri; assembly: GCA_964028335.1. Lineage (NCBI taxonomy): Eukaryota > Metazoa > Arthropoda > Insecta > Coleoptera > Chrysomelidae > Altica > Altica lythri. Next base: position 5,995,336 of record OZ034807.1, on the reverse strand, counting down.
ATATTAGGAATGCTTCGTAAAATTGTTTTGTTTTTATATATCCAAAAACTAAAAAAGTGTAGTACTAACATAAACACGTTTATTACATTAATGTGTAAACTTACCTTCTTGTTCTAATTCTAAAAATTCCTGCCTACCGTTGGAATCCAATAATCCGATTTCATATAAATAACTACTATACATCATTTTATGTTCCGGATCACATAACCCATTACCTATAGCCATTCCTTTCAAATTAATTTTTAAGTTATTGGGATCCTGATTTTTCTTGTAAATTGCATATGATGCAGCTGGTACTTATTTTCCAGCGTAAGATTCACCAGTTATAAAAAAGTAATTGCTTTGTAATTCTGTGAATATAGTAAAAAATTGAGTTAAAGCCTGGTAAAGGTCTTCTCCTACTTTAGTTTCATTTATAGCAAAACCATCGTTTGTAAGACTGAATCCTGATTGAACAGGATTGTCTATATAAATTACTGAATGTGATTTTGTCCAAGAAAATGGATTTGGTGTAAGGTCTGTTGCACTTTTTAGAAAAAAGGTCCGTTTTCTTGAAAGAGCCCAAAGAGAGACGTTACTCCAGGTCCTCCTGTAGTTAAAAATTAGATTGTATATGTAGCTACAATTTTTTATCGAGAATATTATACATACCTTGTAACCATAATAAAACAGGAGCATTTTTATAATCTTCTTGTGCTGGGAAAAACCAAAAGAATAAATTTGAATTAAACTTTTTATCTATTGTAAAAAATCCCGAATAGCTTGTAGTATTAAGGAACAATTCTGGTGGTACCAATGCTAATTGTCGAGCTTCATCAATTCTGTTCTCTTTTATAAGCGGTGTTAAAAATAAATGCTCTCCGGCATCTTTTATCGGTTTATTAAAGCCTTTATTACGCTTAGGATAAACATCTTTAAAGATGAATGATTCTACCACAATTACTAATAGAAAAAGTACAGAAATTGATTTGTACATCATGTGGAACAAAACGACACATTAGTATAATTGTAATAAGTTTATCCATTTGCTTGAAGTGGTATAGGATGTTAACCAAAATAATCCGTATCAATTAATGTCATAAGAGTTTAAAAGAGCAAGATAATTTGTTAAACATATTATAATTATGGTATTTACAGATAAAAATACGCAAAAAAATTCAAAAAACAATGTCAATCACAACCGAATAATTGTTATTAAGTTACTTATATAGTACAAATATTTTTTAGCTTTTAGCTAAGCATAAAAGACTTTCAGAGATCTGGTGTAATAGATAAAACTAATCTATCATTTCACTTCCAATAACATATCGGAAGTGTAGGATTTGTGTCAAACTGAATTAAGAAGTGGAGTGTATTATCATCGACTCGGCAAATCATTATTGTCTGGAGACACCCAAAAAAAAAACGGGAATATTTTTGTATCAAATTTCGATCACCTTCAAAGTTTTCCTCATTGAATACAATGCACATCTTGGAACGATACTTCCTGTACCTGATTTATACTTCTGATTTTCCGTCCACCTTATTATCTCTGCACGCTATTTATGCCGATAACTCAAAATTTTTTAAAAACCCACTTACGCAATACAATATATTATGTTCTGACTTACTTAAATTCAGCGAGTGGTGCTCTCAATGGTTAATTCCTGTCTTACATATTGGCAAATCAAATACCGACTATCAGTAGGTATAGTTTAAACGGTGTAGTTTTAAAATCCGTTAACAGTCAGATTGATTTGGGAATAACTATCAACAACAAATTGGACTGGTCAGAACATATATCCAACATTTCTAAACAAGCCAACTCTGTATCATATCTCTTTCGAAGATCTTTTCAATCACCCAATTCTAAACTTCTTGGTCAAATATATAATACATTTGTTAGGCCGCTACTAGAGTACAACACAATATGCTGATCTCCACACTGTATCAAAGATATCAAGACATTCGAGAGTGTACAAAGACGCTTCACAAAATGGTGTCCACAGCTGTCCAACTTCTTTTATGAAGAAAGATTGTCTGTTTTCACACTTCCATCATTAGAGGACAGAAGAAAAAGAGGGGAACTCATACAGTGCTACAGTGTTTTGAACAAGTTTTCCATCGACATGAGAAACCTGTTCAGTTCAATAGTGACCTAAGGTTAAGAGGTCATGGCTTGAAGCTATCCAGGGAACGATTTTTCACAACCACGAGACAATTTTTCTTTACGAACAGAATATGCGACCAGTCGAATTCGCTCCCTGCTGATAGAATAGACGCATACCTGAATACTATGAGACACTAACTTTTACTATTATGTATATTATTTAAATTTGTTTTTACTTTTAAGTTTCAACACGTATTGTATTTTTTTTTTATAAGTCATTTATTGTGTTCCATTTTGAATTTTTGTACTACGTCGGCATAATAGGCTTTGCCTCTACCATTACTTATGTATAATAATAATAATTGTTCGAAACATTTCATAAATTCAATTTATGTTTTACCTCCTCCTATCGGTTGCAAAACGCTTTTCTTTCATGTCTCTTTTAAGTCTGGGAAACAAAAAGAAGTCACACGGTGCTAGATCCGGTGAATTGGTATAAACAATCGATGTCATGAAGTTTTTGCTTAACAATTGCGACTAGGAGAGGGAGGTGTGAGCCAGAGCGTTGTTGTGATGGAAGAACCACAAAGTTCTGACCTTTCCTTCTGGATACTCACCCTCAATCTCTTCTGGTTAACAGTTTGATCTGATGGAACGAACTCCGGTGCACAATACCTCTCCCATTTAAAAACAAATAAGCATTGTCTTAAATTTGGATTTCACGTGACGAGATTTCTTGGGACGAAGAGTATCACTAGTAATCACCTAGTAAAAATTTCTGGGTCCTTTTCGAACTAAACACGCCTGAAGTCGACACTCTTTTTGGTCGTCTGTGAAATGACGAGGGACGAATTTGACTGCAATCCTTCTCATGTGCAAATCCTCAGATAAAATCCTCTAAATTAAACTCCATGTCATCTCACAAAGTTGATCAATGATTCTGTGACGGTCTTTACGAACGAGGGCATTGATTTTGTGGACGTTTTCGTCAGTTCTTGATGTCAAAGGCCGTCCTGGACGGTGTTGATATTCAATTGACATTTCTCCATTTTTAAAACAAGAATACCATTCGTAAATTCAGGTTTTAGTTAGGGTAACTTCCCCATAAGCAGTCAGCATTGCAATAGTCTCCAAGGCTGATTTCACCAGCAGAAAACAAAATTTCACAGCAGCGCGTTGCTCTTGAGAATCCGCCATCAAGTTTTTCGCCAAAATGGAAAAAAAAATTTACTGACTCAGGTAGCGGGGCTTACCACAGTGCGATATAAGTTTTCTTTGGGTAATGTAATTTATAAGTATAGAAACCCAATATTGAAAGCAAGTGAGGCCTTATCCAGAGGACATTTCTTGAATTCTCTTTACTTGACAACTTTCATAAATCCTTAGGTGCTGCAGTCGACTATAGAATGGTTTTAAACAGTTTAACTGGAAATGCTTGTACAATTTAAACCTTTCTCCTAAACAGTACCATTTGGTACCCTCACGACAGAATACTTTAACTATTTGTAGACTAGCAAACTGGTATTCATTCCTAAAGCTTACGATGGCGAGTTGACAAACAAAAACTAAACAGACATTTGTAAAAGAGACATTAAAATGCTAACGATTTTTGCTATTTCGCTAATACTTAGTATGAGTGGCAGTGAACGAAAATGTAGTCGATTTTGATCTTGTTCTAGTTGATAACACACTTCTTTTTATCAATTTATAATAATCCAAAAAAAAGACATAACACTTTCGTAAATATGTTCCCCAATAAATATATAATTAGACCTATACGACCTAGTGTTCTAAAATAGCAATTTTTACGGCCACTTTCTGAACAGATTTTTTTATTAGGCACATACCAATAATAATCTGAAAAAATTAGAAAATGCAGGATGGTTGGCTCAGTCAAAAACGGAACCAACGAGAATTAAAAATTTCCAGTAGTTACTACTTTTTGTGGCGATTTGTTTATTTCAACACTTCTTACAATGCTAACGTTAAAAACTTAGCCATAAAACTAGTAAATGTTTGGAAACAAAAATCGCATGTAATGAGTTATGTTAAAGACACTGTATAGAACCAAAACCTAAAGATTTCTTGTCCAAATTTTTCAACGGAAAGGATAAATTATTATTGTTTGTAGAAATATATATGTAAATAAATCAGGTAGCAATACTTTTTTTGTTATTATCATCTGTAAAATCAAATCCCACCAAAAACATTGTGTAAAAAAAGTCAAGTTGAGGCAAGTCTAACAGTTTTCGTATTGCCCATTATCGTTCATTATTAATTCTTTTAGACGGTTTGGATGCAGCCCCCAGATTTTTCAGTGTACATTGTCCAAAATTTTTGCGCAGAATACAGATAATTTTCTTTTTAATCTCATCAGGGTCACCTGGTACTCCAACCTTCTGTGATCCCAGTTTTGATAGTTTTTCCTTTATGTGGGCGTTAAACTCTACCTCTTTACCAAAGCGCTCTAGGTCTATGGGAAGTACCAGTTGTATTATGATGATCATGAGTCAGTGTCAAAAATGAGAAACTTCACATTAGCTTAACTTCGGAACTGAATGATCCACCAACTTGAAATTTTGAATTTCTAGTGTGTGATTATAGAGCTCACTAGATAACAAAAATTTCAGCTTCTAATCCTAGCCAGAGGTTGTCAAATAGGAACCGAAAAATACCAAATGAATCCACCGAAGATAAAAAACGGGTATAAACTATTTGAGTTGTTTACAATTTCACAGTAATCATTCGATTTACAGTTTTAATTAAAAAGAATACAATTATGGATAAGTGTTAATTTTTTTTAAATTTATTAAAAGTTATTCAAAATTTTATTTCTATTAATAAATTAATTACATGTATTTTTATACAGTGCTATATATTGGTTGATTCCTTGTAAACTGAGTAATAAGATGCAAAGCTGCTTGAGGTTGGTCATTAGGAACCATATGTCCAGCATTTCTGACTAATACTTCGGTCAGATTACCAGCTTCTTTAACATATCCAGCAATATCATTTCCGAGTTTCCATATATGTCGCTGTGCTGTTTTATACTCATTAGCAAAATTGAAATTTAAATTCTCTAAAAAGTTAACTGTTAGAGGATATGGAACAATAATATCTAATTGTCCATTGTAAAAAAGTACTCTAATGTTATTGCTTAGAAGTTCTGCAATCCATGGAGCAACAGAATCCATTACATCAGCTACCAAGTTTTTCTCAGCTTCTTCTCCACCATTAAATGTTAAATTTCCAACATGAATAGCTTTACGAATGTTCTCTTGTGTTACAAATTCAAATAAATAATTATCACTATCTGAAGGATTATTTACATAAAGATAATTAAAATAATAATTGAATCCTGTTAGATTTTTAAACAAAGTGTGACCTCCATTTAAGTCTCCGTTTAGTAAATTGTCAAATACTTGGAATGCTTCGTAAAATTGTTTGTTTTGTATATATCCAATTACTAAAAAAGCGTAGTACTAACATAAACACGTTTATTACATTAATGTGTAAACTTACCTTGTTGTTCTAATTCTAAAAATTGCTGCCTACCGTTAGAATCCAATAATCCGATTTCATATAAATAACCACTATACATCAATTGATGTTCCGGATCACATAATCCATTACCTATACTCATTCCTTTCAAATTAATTTTTAAGTTATTGGGATCCTGATTTTTCTTGTAAATTGCATATGATGCAGCTGGTACGTATTTTCCAGCGTAAGATTCACCAGTTATAAAAAAATCGTTGCTTTGTAATTCCGTGAATATAGTAAAAAATTGAGTTAATGCTTGGTGAAGGTCTTCTCCTACTTTAGTTTCATTTTGAGCAAAACCACCGTTTGTAAAACTAAATCCTGTTTGAACAGGATTGTCTATATAAATTACTGAATGTGATTTTGTCCAAGTTAATGGATTTGGTGTAAGGTGTGTGGCACTTTTTAGAAAAAATGGTCCGTTTTCTTGAAAGAGCGCATATAGAGACGTTGCTCCAGGTCCTCCTGTAGTTAAAAATTAGTTTGTATGTAGTTACAATTTTTTATCGAGGATATTATACATACCTTGTAACCATAATAAAACAGGAGCATTTTCATAATCTTCTTGTGCTGGGAAAAACCAAAAGAATAAATTTGAATTAAACGTTTTATCTACTGTAAAAAATCCCGAATAGCTTGTAGTATTAAGGAACAATTCTGGTGGTACCAATGCTAATTGTCGAGCTTCATCAATTCTGTTCTCTTCTATTAGCGGTGTTAAAAATAAAGGCTCTCCTTCATCTTTTATCGGTTTATCAAAGCCTTTATTACTCTTAGGATAAACATCTTTAAAGATGAATGATTCTACCACAATTACTAATGGAAAAAGTACAGAAATTGATTTGTACATCATATGGAACAAAATGACACATTAGTAATTGTAATCAGTTTAGGTTCTCATATTTATCCATTTGCTTGAAGTGGTATAGGATCTTAACCAAGATAATCCGTATCAATTAATGTCATGTATTACATATTTTGATTTATCAAAATTTTATCACGTTCTAATAAAATTTGAATGTGCGTGGTTCATTTAAGAGTTTAGAAGAGCAAGAGATAAGTTGATAAACATATTATCAATTATAGAAATGAAGCTTTTATTATTATTGTTATGGAATTTTTTAAATAAAAATATACAAATACGGAAAAAATTCAGAAAACAATGTTGACAAGATGATGATCACAACCGAATAATTGTTATTTGTTATTAAGTTATTTATATGGTCCAAATATTTTTTAGCTTTTATGCTAAGCATAAAAGAGGTTCAGGGATCTAGTGTAATAAATAAAACTAATCAATCATTTCACTTGTGTCAAACTGAATTATTATCATCGACTCGGCAATTCATTATTGTCTGGAGACATACGAGGGGTACCCAAAAATTATTACATAAAATTTTGATCACCTTCAAAGTATTCCTCATTGAATAAAATACACTTCTCCAAACAATGCTTCCATTGTTCGAAACATTTTGTAAATTCAATTTTGATTTTACCTCCTCCACGGGTGCTAAATGCTTTCCTTTCATGTCTCTTTTGAGTCTGTGAAACAAAAAGAAGTCACACGGTGCTAGATCCGGTGAATAGGTATGAACAATCGATGTCATTCCGTTTTTGCTTAACAATTCCGACACGGAGAGGAATGTATGAGCCAGAGCGTTGTCGTGATGGAAAAACTAGTTGTCTGTGCGCCAAAGTTCTAACCTTTCCTTCTGGATACTCACCCTCAATCTCTTCAGGTTAACAGTTTGATCTGGTGGAACGAACTCCGAGTGCACAATACCTCTGCTATTTAAAAACAAATGAGCATTGTCTTAAATTTTGATTTCACGTGGCGAGATCTCTTCTTGGTCAACATTGAATACAGTACGTCTTCCCAGCTTAGGAGAGTTTTTGTAGCTTCTATCGTTAGCTTTCGCTAAATTGTATCTTTTCTTTAAAGTGCTGTAAGGACTGCCGGTTTGCTGAGATATTTTGTACACCGATATGCCTCCCCTGTTGAGAACAGATATGTACCGCATTTTCTAATGAATCCACCGTCCAAGATGAGGCTTTTGTGGTTGTTCGATTTCTTTTACGTGGCATCTAAAATAAAAAAATAAGGTATTTCATATCTCTTAAATGAATAATAGGATAATGGGAGCTTTTTTAAGGATATCCTCGTAGTTATAGACCTAAATACAAATGTACCAAGAACATCTATTGAGGTAGAAGAGAAAAATTATTAATTTGGGATTTAAAGGCCTGCAAGTTAGGACGATTAGGGAAGACGTAAGAAGGTAAGGAGTTCCACAATCTGGAGACCCTGGGGATGAAGGAACGATCGAATCGATCCGTTCTCGATGTCCAGCATTGAACAGTATAAGGGTGCATGGAGTTGGCACGTTGCGTTGCTCTGGCTGGTCTGACAAGTGGAAGCATTATAGAGCGGAGTTCTTCTGAGCCTAATCCGTTTATGTATCGGTAAAACAAAGATCAGTCACTAATTGGAATTGTTAGTTAATGAATCTAGGGTTATAATAAGCATAAATAAAATAAAATAAGAATATAATTTTAAGCTTACCTGGATGCTGGCAATTGGCAATTTTTTGTAAGCGCGGAGCGAAAAACACACAACCTTCCCTCGTGACTAAACGAATATCATTAACAGTTCGAGCGCGTCAGGCGGAGTTTGCCGATAATTTTCTTTTTAATAACGCTTTCTCATCAGGGTCACCTGGTACTCCAACCTTCTGTGATCCCAGTTTTAATAGTTTTTTCTTTATGTGGGCGTTAAACTCTACCTCTGTACCAAAGCGCTCTAGGTCTATGGGAAGTATCAGTTCTATTATGATGATCATGAGTCAGTGTCGAAAATGAGAAACTTTGCATTAGCTTAACTTCGGAACTGAATGATCCACCAACTTGAAATTTTGAATTTCTAGTATGTGATTATCTATACTAATATTATAAAGAGGAAAGGTTTGATTTGTTGTTTGTTTGTTTGTTTGAAATGAATAGGCTCCGAAACTACTGGACCTATTTCAAAAATTCTTTCACCGTTAGCAAGCTACACTATTCCTGCGTGACATAGGCTATGTTTCGGTTTCAAAAAACATAAGGATCCTTACTAAAATGCCATTAATGTAACCAAAAATGACCTTAAAATCCTTACATCGCGTGCGCTGAGAATACTTCTATATACTATATACTAATATTATAAAGAGGAAAGGTTTGATTTTTTGTTTGTTTGTTTGTTTGTTTGAAATGAATAGGCTTCGAAACTAATGGACCGATTTCAAAAATTCTTTTACCGTTGGCAAGCTACACTATTCCCGAGTGACATAGGCTATGTTTCGTTTTCAAAAAAAATAGGGATCCTTACTAAAATGCCATTAATGTAACCAAAAATGACCTTAAAATCGTTACATCGCGTGCGCTGAGAATACTATTGATTATAGAATAAACAAATGTACTACGATTTCGAAGAATATATAAATATCTACAAAAAATGCCACGACAGCATATGTCTAACTGTTATAGTTACGTCACAATAACTATTTTTTAATTTCTTAAAAGTTTTTATCTTGGTATTAATCCTTATCAAAATAACTTATTTCACAATCACAACAGATATCACGAATTTAGAATGGGCAATGGGACGAGGCTACTTATAAAGGAATTAAAGGACAATTAAGTTGTAGCCACCATTATAACTGAACCACCAGCTGGTCAACTAGCTCATACACTGAGGATACCGATGATCCCAACTGATCTACCAAATCCATTTAAACCGCTTCAATTTCCTATCAAAACATCTTTCGCTTTTACTAATAATAAGTCTCCAGGTCAAACCTTCCAATTAGTAGGGATCGGTTTTCCTCATGGCCAACCGCCTAAAGCGGGTCGGAGCACCTGAAAATCAATTTATTTTGCTGCCAGAAAATAAAACAACATGTAATATTGTTTACATAGAAGCGTTGACCCAATAAATTTAATGGCTTTTGTTATTTTTCTTTAATCACCGTGCAAAGCCGGGGCGTGCTGCTAGTAGCTTACTAAATAACAAAAATTTAAGCTTTTAATCCTAGCCAGAGGTTGTCAAATAGGAGCCGAAAAATAGCAAATGAATCCACTGAAGATAAAAAACGGGTATAAACTATTTGAGTTAAACAGTTGTTTTGGATTTCACAGTAATTATAGTTTTAATTAAAAAGAATACAATTATGGACAAGTGTTAAACTTTTTTTAATTATTTAAAAGTTATTCAAACTTTTAGTTCTATTAATAAATTAATTACATATATTTTTATACAGTGCTATATATTGGTTGATTCCTTGTAAACTCAGTAATAAGATGCAAAGCTGCTTGTGGTTGGTCATTAGGAACCATATGTCCAGCATTTCTGACTAATACTTCGGTCAGATTACCAGCTTCTTTAACATATCCAGCAATATCATTTCCGAGTTTCCATATATGTCTCTGTGCTGTTTTATACTTATTAGCAGAATTGAAATTTAAATTCTCTAAAAAGTTAACTGTTAAAGGATATGGGACAATAATATCTAATTGTCCATTGTAAAAAAGTACTCTAATGTTATTGTTTAGAAGTTCTGCAATCCACGGGGCAACAGAATCCATTACATCAGTTACCAAGTTTTTCTTAACTTCCACTCCACCATTAAATGTTAAATTTCCAACATGAATAGCTTTACGAATATTCTCTTGTGTTACAAATTCAAATAAATAATTATCACTATTAGAAGGATTGTTTACATAAAGGTAATTAAAATAATAATTGAATCCTGTTAGATTTTTAAACGAAGTGTTACCACCATTTAAGTTTCCGTTTAGTAAATCGTCAAATATTCGGAATGCTTCGTAAAATTGTTTGTTTTTTATATATCCAATTCCTAAAAAAGCGTAGTACTAACATAAACAAGTTTATTATATTAATGTGTAAACTTACCTTGTTGTTCTATTTCTAAAAATTGCTGCCTACCGTTAGAATCCAATAATCCGATTTCATATAAATAACTACTATACATTAATTGATGTTCCGGATCACATAACCCATTACCTATACTCATTCCTTTCAAATTAATTTTTAAATTATTGGGATCCTGATTTTTCTTGTAAATTGCATATGATGCAGCTGGTACGTATTTTCCAGCGTAAGATTCACCAGTTATAAAAAAATCATTGCTTTGTAATTCTGTGAATATCGTAAAAAATTGAGTTAAAGCCTGGTGAAGGTCTTCTCCTACTTTAGTTTCATTTTGAGCAAAACCACCGTTTGTAAAACTGAATCCTGTTTGAACAGGATTGTCTATATAAATTACTGAATGTGATTTTGTCCAAGAAAATGGATTTGGTGTAAGGTCTGTTGCACTTTTTAGAAAAAAAGGTCCGTTTTCTTGAAAAAGCGCAATAAGAGATGTTGCTCCAGGTCCTCCTGTAGTTAAAAATTAGTTTTTATGTAGATACAATTTTTTATCGAGGATATTATACATACCTTGTAACCATAATAAAACAGGAGCATTTTTATAATCTTCTTGTGCTGGGAAAAACCAAAAGAATAAGTTTGAATTAAACGTTTTATCTACTGTAAAAAATCCCGAATAGCTTGTCGTATTAAGGAACAATTCTGGTGGTACCAATGCTAATTGTCGAGCTTCATCAATTCTGTTCTCTTCTATTAGCGGTGTTAAAAATAAAGGGTGTCCTGCATCCTTTATCGGTTTATCAAAGCTTTTATTAGGATAAACATCTTTAAAGATAAACGATTCCACCACAATTACCAATAGAAAAAGTACAGAAATTGATTTGTACATCATGGAACAAAATGACACATTGGTAGTTTGGGTCCTCATATTTATTAGTATGCTTGAAGTGGTATAGGATTTAACCAAGATAATCAGTATCAATTAATGTCAAGTATTATTGTAATTTATCAAAATGTTATCATGTTCTAATAAAGTTTTAATGCGCGTGGTTCATTTGAGGGTTTAAAAGAACAAGATAAGTTGATAAACATATTATAGAAATGAAGCTTTTATTATTATAATGGAATTTGCAAATAAAAATACGGAAATAGTTCAGAAAACAATGTTGACAAGATGATGATCACAACCAAATAACTGTTATTTGTTATAAAGTTATTTATATAGTCCAAATATTTTTTAGCTTTTAGCTAAGCATAAAAGTGGTTCAGGGATCTGATGTAATAGATAAAACTAATCTATCATTTCACTTCCAATAACATATGGGAAGTGTAGCATTTGTGTCAAACTGAATTAAGATATCATCGGCTTGGCAAATCGAGGGTACCCAAAAAAATGGGAATATTTTTAAATCAAATTTTGATCACCTTCAAAGTACTCCTCATTGAATACAATGCACTTCTCCAAACGATGCTTCCATTATTCGAAACATTTTGTAAATTTAAATTTTGTTTTACCCCCTCCACGGTTGGAAAACGCTTTCCTTTTATGTCTCTTTTGAGTCTGGGAAACAAAAAGAAGTCAGACGGTGCTAGATCCGGTGAATTGGTATGAACAATCGATGTCATGCCGTTTTTTTCTTAACAACTGCGACACGGAGAACGAGGTTTGAGCTAGAGCGTTGTTGTGATGGAACAACCACTCGTTTTTGCGCCAAAGTTCTCACTTTTCCTTCTGGATACTCTCCCTGAATCTCTTTAAAACCTCCTGGTAGAACTTATGGTTAACAGTTTGACCTGGTGGGACCAACTTCGAGTGCACAACACCTCTACTATTTAAAAACAAATGAGCATTGTCTTAAATTTTGATTTCACGTGGCGAGATTTTATGGGACGAGGAGTAATCATCAGTAATCGCTTCTGGGTCCTTTTCAAACTCTAAACACGCCTGAAGTCGACGCTCTTTTTGAAATGGCGAGGGACGAATTTGGCTCCAATCCTTCTCATGTGCAAATCCTCTAAATTAAACTGCATAACATCTCACAAAGTTGATCAATGGTTCTTCGACGGTCTTCACGAACGAGTGCATGATTTTGTTGACGTTTTCGTCAGTTCTTGAAGTCGAAGGTCGTCCTGAACGAGGTTGGTCTTTAATTGACATTTCTCCATTTTTAAAACGAGTACACTATTCGTAAACTCGTGTTTTACTTAGGGTAACTTCCCCATCAGCAGTGAGCATTGCAATAGTCTCTGAGGCTAATTTCCCCAGCAGAAAACAAAGTTTCATAGCAGCGCGTTCCTCTTGAGACTCCGCCATGAAGTTTTTCGCCCAAATGTAAAAAGTTTTTTACTGACTCAGGTGGCGTGACTTTGGTTTTCCTCACTCTAGCTAACCACAGTGCGATTCCCGTTTTTTGAGTAATGTAATTTATAAGTATAGAAACCCAAAATTGACAGCGAGTGGGGACTTTTCCAGAAGACATTTCTTGAATTTTGTTTACTTGACAACTTTCATAAATCCTTAGGTGCTGCAGTCGACTACAGAATGGTTTTAAACAGTTTAACTGGAAATGATTGTGCAATTTAAACCTTTCTCCTTAGCAGTACTATTTGGTACCCTCCCGACAAAATATACTTTAACTCTTTGTAGACCAGCAAACTGGTATTCATTCCTAACGCTTTTGATGGCGAGTTGACAAACAAAAACTAAACAGACATTTGTAAAGAAGGAAATGGCACACAAGTGGTAAAATAATATATTCGCAACAAAAAATAAAAATATTTATTATTGTATTAATGTTTATAAAACATTAAATTTCAGTTCAGTTAACATATAAATCTACACAAATTTTAATGGAAAGGTTTATTTCTAGTAAATCGCATAATTAAATCCAGTGCCCATTGTGGTTGATCAGCAGGCACCATATGACCAGCATTTCTTACCAAAACTTCAGTTAAATTTCCCGCTTGTTTAACATATCCAGCTAAATCAGATCCTACATACCATTGGTACCTCTGTGCTGTTTTATATTCATCAGCTCCATTAAAATTTAAATTCTGTAGATAATTTATGGTCAGTGGATACGCAACTATAATATCTAATTGACCGTTATATATTAACACCTTATAATTGTTCAAAAGCTCTGTTAGCCATGGAGCAATACTCTGCATTATATCATTATATAAATTCAATTCAACATCTTTGGATACTCCATTAAACGGAGTTTTACCGACGTGTATTGCAGCTCTCACATCATCTCTTTGTATGTATTTGCCAGTTAATTTGATTTCGATTCCATTAGGATCATAAGGATATAAGAAATTGTAGTAGTTATCGTAACCAGTAATATTTTTGAATAAAGAACTATGATTGTTGAAGTCTCCATTCAAAAGATCATCTAATACTTGTGCTGCTTTGTCATACTGTTTATTTTGTATGTAATTAATACCTAAAAAATAAATTGATAGATATTTAATAGCAATAACCCACCCCACAAAAAAACGAAAAACAGACAGGGCATAGAAAGTTTTTACTCATTGTGGGGATGATTTTTTTGTTGCAACACCTCTTGTGAAGGTAATGAAGCTTTGCTTTTATAAATGTTGAGATGAAAGTCCTTGGTACTGTGCTGTAATCGCATAAAAAGAGTCAAAGCAATTAATTTTATTTTATAAAAGACGTATTCTGATAGAAAATAGGCAATAGTAAGACCAATCATCACTTATGGGGCAGTAGCTTGGGACGAGAGCTAATCTGACTACTACGAGCACAAACCTCTTGAAGATTCAGAGGCCATGTTTCACTGGAGCAATGAGAACATGTCCCACTGCTGGAATAGAAGGAATCTTAAATCTTGCGCCACTACACAGTAGAAAGTATAAGGAAGAAAACAATAAGTATACGGATGGTTCCAAGGCAGATAAAGAAATAGGAGCAGTTTGTAGACCTAGAGCCAAATACTCAGAAAGCATGGGTCTATACCCAAGCATTTTCCAAGCGAAAATCCGTGACATTGAAAGATGAGTAATATTTAATATAGAAAGAAACTATCGTAGACAAAATATTGTAATCATGTCAGATAGTCAAGTAGCCATCAAAGCTGTGAACTCACACACAATCAGTTCAAAGATGATCTGGGAATGCCTAGACAAACTAAATGAACTAGGATTAAATAACACTGTTGGCCCAATAAGCTGGCAAAAAAAGTAGCTGAACCCCCATATTTAGGACCTGAACCATCTTGTGGAATCAGCAGTAGTACAGTCTTAAAAAATCTTAAGAAGTGGATACTGAAATCGACTAGAAAGGCTAAAACAACCGAAGACGCTCCTGGCAAAATATAACCAGGAGAGATTTTTCAGCTGTCTAAAGCTTAGTAACCTCTGTGCTATAACAGGAATCTTAACTGGGCACTGCCGATTAAGAGGACACATAAAGAAGCTAGGATTGGAAGATGAAGCAAAGTGCATATTCTGTGAGGAAAAGGATATAACCTCAATACACATACTCTAAGAATGCAGTGCATTAGGTAATTCTAGGGTTGGATACCTAGGAACATACCAAATAGAAGAGAAAGATCTACCTAACTTGAAGCCCAAGGCCTTCCTAAACTTTCTAAAAAAGATAGGACTAGAAGACCTACTATAAGTCAGAGGAAGCATGAAATTATAGCAAGAAAAGGGGGCACAATTTCACTCACACATATATACAAAAAAAAATAAGCATATTAAATAAATCTTGTTACCTTGTTGTTCTTGAAAGATCTACCTAACTTGAAGCCCAAGGCCTTCCTAAACTTTCTAAGAAAGATAGGACTAGAAGAGCTACTATAAGTCAGAGAAAGCATGAAATTATAGCAAGAAAAGGGGGCACAATTTCACTCACACATATATACAAAAAAATAAGCATATTAAATAAATCTTGTTACCTTGTTGTTCTTGGTCTTGAAAAGCCTTCCTACCATTTGAATCTATTAACCCAAGCTGATATAAATAATCTCCATATTTTAACTGATGTATAGGATCACACAAACCATTTCCTATACTCAATCCTTTTAAATTAATTTTTAACTTAGCATTTGGATTATTCTGATGAATAGTATAAGAAATAGCTGGAATGTATTTGCCACCATAAGATTCACCAGCAACATAAAAATCGTTTTTTTGAAGCTCGGGAAATAAAGTAAAGAATTGTGTAAGGGCATTATATAGATCCTCTCCTACTTTGGTTTCATTTTGTGCATATCCACCGTTAGTAAAGCTATATCCTGTTCCTGCTGGATTATCTATGTATATTACTGAATGATCATTGGTCCACGTATATTGGCGCATTCGTAATCCTTTTTCATTTTTTACTAAAAAGGGTCCGTTTTCAGCAAACAACCCTATGAAAAAATTATCAAATGTAAAACAGAGAATGTTCAGACTCTACAAATATAGGATGTAACTTTTTATATAAGGCAGCTACTATAATATTACAAAAACCAAAACATTTTGTAGTTAATTTATCTTCGAGCTTCTAGAAAATTTGTGTCGCACTCTCTCCCACTGTCTTCAAGGGTCATTACATGCTGCTAGCTTAAGAATTGGATACTTGCTAGTTATGTGAAACATACATATATTGGTTGCAAAATTTGAAGTTCTTGCCATAAATTTGGACGATGAAAAATTATCTCAAGAAGGTCTGGGAGTTTAAGCGTAATATAAGGAGTACAGGTTGGAAACGAGACTTTCAACAACTTTTGGCGCCACATTTAAGTCTATTCATTAGCTAGTCACAACCACAAAGAATAATTTGTGTATATTGTGTGCGCGTGTGTATTTTCTTACCATGGATAATTTCGAAAATTGGCGATATGCAGGAAGTTTTGTTGGGGTATTTTTTTGCAAAAACGATACCGAAAGTTATTGATTGCTAGTCGAAATTTGTAGTGATGATGCTCTATCTAGACCATGGTGTTTTGAGTAGTTTAAAGACTTCGTAAGTGACAATTTCGATATCACAGACAAACAAAAAATTTGAAGATGCAGAACTTGAGAAATTAGTGGATGGAGATTCCTGTCAAATGCAAGAAGAGCTTGCAGAATCATTGAGAGTAGCCCATCAAACCATTTCCGATCGTTTAAAAGCAATGGAAATGATTTCAGAGCAAGGAAATTGGGTGTCATAGAAAGTGAATCCGAGAGACGATTTTTCACATGCGAATTGTTGCTCGCACGGCAAAAAGGAAAAGGTATTGCATTGGTATTGGCGATGTAAAGCGCAAAAAAATATATGGAAGTCCTAGCCACGCATCTATATCGACGCTTAGGCCTAATTTTTATAGCTGGGTGTGGTGCATTGAATGAAACGATCACAGGGGGAGTGTGTCGATGCCAATTGATGCGTTTGAGCTGAGCATTTAAGTTGAGTGGTTTAAACGCTTCGTTAGTATCAATTTCGATATCACAGACAAACAACGTTCAGGCCAGTAGAAAAAATTGGCAGTAGATGTAGAACTGGAGAAATTAGTAGATGAAGATCCCTGTCAAACGCAAGAAGAGCTTGTATAATCATTGAGAGTAGCCAATCACAACATTTCCGATCATTTAAAAGCCATGAAACTGATTTCAAAGCAAGGAAATTGGGTGTCATACAAATTGAATCCAAGAGACGATTTTTCACATGCGAATTGTTGCTCGCACGGCAAAAAGGAAAATGTTTTTTACATTGCATTGGTACTGGCAATAAAAAGTGCAAAAAAATATATGGAAGTCCTAGCCAGGTATCCACAGCGACGCTAAAGCCAAATTTTTATAGCTGGGTGTGGTGCATTGAATTAAACGATCACAGGGGGAGTGTATCGATGCCAATTGAAGCATTTGAGCTGAGCATTTGAGGATAAACGGCCGCAATAAGACGACAGACATTACAGTGTTGCTGCGGTGGTCAAAACATACTTGGAAGGTCAGAAATGGAAAGTCTTACTTCATCAGCCATATTAACCAGACATTGCTTGGTCCAATTACCACTTGTTTCAATCGATGGCATATGGTCTTGCTAGACAGCACTTCTCCAATTTTGAAGAATGCCAAAAATTTTTCGATTTTTGGACAGCCTCAAAAAGCCTGGAGTTCTTCCAAGACCGAATCCGTAAGTTTCCTGAATTGTTGGCAAAAGTAGTGGCAAGCGACGGACAATACCTTGAATATGCTTTTCGTGGCTTAAATATTTTAAGGGTGCAGTAAATTTGTATATTGCCGCCAAAAGTCGATATTCCTGCCTTAAGTGCATGCAAAGATGAAAGACAGACAATGCACGGAATTTATGTGGTGCAGTAGGTACGAATTTTTGACTGGATAGGAAGAAAAATGGTATACATTACTCGAAACGAAAATCAACTATCGATTTAACAATAAACTTTTTATAGAGTGCCAGAAACTATTTTTCAGATGATTTATAACACTCGTCTGCGACTCGTGTTGTAAACTTCATCTTCGTAAATAATAGCTAACATTATATACGCTCGCTGAATAATATACTATTAATATTAATACCTATTATTTGATTTTTACAGTTAACCTTATTTATTATTAAAAAAAATTTGAAAAGAGGTTGACCTTAAAGGCCATCCTTGCAACTTCCCGCTAGTTTTAACCGCAAAGCTATAGTAACGTGACGTATTTTGACATTTTTGACTTTTTTTGAAATGTTTAAAAAGCCATAAATTTTTAACGCCTTATTCGATTTTGATGTTCAAGATGGCATTCGACGCAGTTTTTTGAGACCTAAAAACGTTACCGAGAGTGCAAAATTGGTTCGTCAAAAAATCTCTAAGTTATTGAAAAAAAAACACTTTTTTGAAATTTTTCGACAACGATATCTCACGAACGAATCAACCGATTTTAATTTGCAAAACGGCATTCGACGTGGCTTTTTAAGCTTGAGAGCTGATTAGGTTATGAAATTGATCAATGCAATAGCCAAAAAGATATGCCCAAAAAACATCATTTTTACCAATTGTTTTTTTCGGTTATTTTGAAATTTCTCGAAATCTACCAACTCGAATCGGTTCAAACTTACAGGGAATCTAAGTTAGATGGAACTCTTTGGAACGCTTTTTATTTCATTCCGATCGGTCAAGCCGTTCAAAAGTTATAAGAGGTTTACATACATCCACACACACACACACACACATCCACACGTACATACAGACATACAGACACCCTCGTAAAAATAGTCAGGGGAGGTTCCTAAGACCTCAAAACGTTAAGATCTGATGAAAACTCGATTTTCGAAAAACGGGGTGAAACCAATAACTTCCCGATTTTAAAAAAAATTTTAATTTTTTTTAGCGGGAAGTTAATAAAAAAATTTTTAATTTTTTTTAGCGGGAAGTTAAAAAATAGCTTCTAGGGTCTTAAGATCAGTTAGCCTAGGGCTAAAGATTTAAAATGAACAAATCAATAAAAGAAGGATGGTCCCATTTAATCCCTCGTCAAAACAATAGTAAATATCCAGTTATAAATTATTCATGTCTACATTAGCATTCTCAGACGATAAGATTTCAATAATTAAATCAAATATGAATCAGACACTTAACAAATCTGCTTATTTGCAACAAAGATATATGCAAAAATAACTGCAAGGTCAGCATCTATTAATTTACGCAATGAACAAATTAAATTGAGAATAAATAACAACTAACGCTATAATTATAATAATAAGATATTTTTTAAAGCTTAAAGTGGTAAAATATATGAATAGGTTATGTAAAGTTTAAAAAATCTTTTCTTAAAATATATATAGAGAAAATACAAAAAAATACCTATTAAGGAACTTGCTCCCGGTCCCCCTTGCAACCACAAAACTACCGGTGCGTTATCATAATCATTCTGTGCTGGAAAGAACCAAAAAAATAAATTCGAATTATACGTTTTATCGACAGTTAAATATCCCGCAAAACTTGTTATCTTTTTAAATCCATTAAAATAAACATGTGATGCTGCGAGTGCATCCTGGATTTTATTTTCTTCTATTAACGGCGTTAATAAAAGGGGTTCCCCCGGGTCATCTCTGATTGGAAGTTGTGGAATTTTCGGATATAAATTCGGAAAATAACTTGTTACGGTTTGTATTAACATAAACACAATATAGAAAGCCGGTTTATTCATTATTGTTTGTTAACTAGAACTAAACACTATCAACTAGGTTGAATTTTTGTTATGATGATTCTTCAATAATACAAGCTAAATATCATCTAAATGTTACCATCTGTGTGTGAACTCCAGATTTAAAATAGACGATAATGTAATAAAGCAGTGATAAAGATTCAAGAATTCAATCGTTTAAATGTAGGAAGTATTTTTATTCCTTTATTCATGAAACAAGTTCCGACATTCTCTACTAGAGGGAGAAACAAATGTCTATTTAATCTTCGTGTCGCCTAACAATTATTAATGTTTTTATTTCATTTTCCATTTTTTACTATTTTTACGGGGTTTTCTTATTTTTTTTTTATTGATTTCCATTACTGTTTTATGTCGATTTTTTAACTTTTTTTTTAATTTTTCTTTTATTTACAATTTTTGTGATATTTTTTCTTTTTTTTTCATTTTTTATTCATTTTACATTTTTATCTATTTGATTTTTTCCAATTTTGCTTGTTATTTTTTTCGATTTATCCCCATTTTATTAAACTGTTTTCATAATTTACCCCCTTTTTTATTTTTTTTTATATTATGGACGATTTCACGACGATTTCACGATTTTCAATAATTTTTTTATGATTTTTAAAATTTTTTAGTATATTCAATAAGATTTTATAGTTTTATACGTTTTTTATGATTTCCAACTATTTTTAACAATTTTTTAACAATTTTCATCAATTTTTTAAGACTGTCAAGAATTTTTTACATAGTTCTACAATTTTTCACGTTTTTTAAGATTTCTGTATGACTTTCGACATTTTTTTAACTATTTTCGACAAATTTTCAAGAATTTGTTATAATTTTCAACAATATTTTACGTTTTTCAACATTTCTGTATGATTTTTAACATTTTTTTCTCCATTTCAACAATTTTTTAGGATACTAAACATTTTTTTACGATCTTTATCAACTTTTAAGATTTTTTAAGATTTTCAACATAAATTTTTAGCAATTATTTAAGATTATTAACGACTCTCACCATTTTCAACTTTTTTTTACGATTTCAAACATTCTTTCTGGGTTTTTAACATTTTTTCAGGATTTTCGTCAATCTTTTACGATTGTCAATTTTTTTTTACAATTTTCCAATTTTTTTATGATTTTCGACAGTTTTTTTACCATTTTCTTTCATTTTTCAAGAACTTCAAGAAATTTTTAGAATTATTCGTATTTTTCAAGATTTTTTTATAATTTTCGATATTTTTTTACCATTTTCAAATATTTTTCATTTCCAAAATTTATACAATTTTTTACGACTTTAACAACTTTTCATGATTTTCAACGTTCTTTCTGGATTCTCAAAAAAAAAAAATTACGATAGTAGGAGCCGCATAATAATTTTCGTAGTAATCTTTAAATATTTTCCATACAAAGTTTCAATCCCTTATTTGCACCCTTAGGGGGGTTAATTCTAATAAACCATGAAACACATGTTCAATGAAATATTTTGAAGGGTCTAAATTTTAATTTTTATAAAATTCGGTGCCGATTTAAATATTTTTCCGTATAAAATTTTAACCCTTATTTTACCCCTTCAGGGTTAAAATATTTTAAAATCCCTTTTTAGTGGGTGTTTACATTATAAAAATAAACAGCTGTACAAATTTCAGGTTTCTACCATCAGCGGTTACGGCTGTGCGTGCGTCTATTACTCTAGTCAACATCTTCAAAAACGTGAAAAATTAAAATAAAGGTCCTAAAAATATCAGCGATAGCTCATTGGATTCGGAATCACCTCAATGTTTTTGTGTGCAGACAAAAAATTGCAATTGTTATTAACAAAATAAGATGAAAAAAAACAGATGTTTATGTTTTTGTTACTAACTCGAAAAATATTAATATTTAAACAATTTTGAAAAAAGCTCGTTAAAGAGGAGGAAATTTCCGAAAAAAAAGTCCATCCTCCCGGAACTCTATCTCCATTATTTATAATTTTAATTTGACGTTGAAAATGGGGCTTTGAGCGGCTTTTACGGCATGCGCGCGCTACCGCTAAACGGTGTTTATCAGATAAAATATTTTTTTTTGACATAAAATGTTATTTTAAAAATTTGAAAAAAATCCAGTTGTTTCCTAACGCTTGAAAGAATCTAAATCAGTTGAAAAAAAGATTTTATCACTGTTTTTCAAAAAGGTATTCAATTGTTAACTAACAAATTTTTTCCTAATCTCTGTTGACATAAACAATGGGATAAAAGGTATAAATAATTGGCCTAAAAATTTGACACTTCGTGGAGCCCTTTTCATATGTATACTTTACAAGATCCTGCGATAAATCTTCATAAAAGTTTATTAATTTGTTAATAATACTTTCTAATATCATACGTCACGTTAACTGTAGCGCCAAATAACTTGCCAATTAAAAAAATGATATATCTTTTAAACTATTGGAGATATGATAAAGAATATTCAGGAGTTTTTCATAGAAAATAAATTTCTCTTTCAAATAATTCTAAGACCAAATTCGTATTTATTGTTTATTAGATATTACATGCATTTATTTGGAAAAATTCTGTATTATTTTTTACTTTTTCGCAATATTTTGCAATAGTTATGAAAAATCATAATTAACAAATTAATAAACTTTTATAAACATTTATCACAGAATCTTGTAAAGTATACATATACAAAGGGCTCCACAAAGTTTCAAATTTTTAGGCCAATTATTTATACCTTTTATCCCATTGTTTATGTCAACAGATATTAGGAAAAAATTTTTTAGTTAACAATTGAATAACTTTTTGAAAAACAGTGATAAAATGTTTTTTCCAACTGATTTAGATTCTTTTAAGTGTTAGGAAACTACTGGAATTTTTTCAATTTTTAAAATAACATTTTATGTCATAAATAAAATATTTTATCTGATAAACACCGTTTAGCGGTAGCGCGTGTATGCCGTAAAAGCCGCTCAAAGCCCCATTTTCAACGTCAAATTAAAATTATAAATAATGGAGATAGAGTTTCGGGAGGACGGGCTTTTTTTTCGGAAATTTCCTCCTCTTTAACGAGCTTTTTTCAAAATTGCTTAAATATTAATATTTTTCGAGTTATTAACAAAAACATAAACATCTGTTTACTTTTCATCTTATTTTGTTAATAACAATTGCAATTTTTTGCTAGCACACTTGTCCTTCAAAAACATTTTTCTACAAGTGATTCCGAATCCAATGAGCTATCGCTCATATTTTTAGGACCTTTATTTTAATTTTTCACGTTTTTGAAGATGTTGACTAGAGTATATAGCTTATTCAGTGGGAAATAGATTTTATACATTTTTATGGTATAGCTTTGAGTACACTTTTTAGAAACTAAAATATAATGTAGAAAAGTTTATTTCTGATATCTAAATTACGTTTTAGTTGTTAAAAAACACAAAAAAATGAATTTTAGATAAAAATATTTGTTATAGTTAATTAACAAGACTTGGATATATGTATAATATTATTCAAATCATATTAATTACACGTCACTCAATTAATCATTAATTTTATACAAGCGTGTCTAATTGCAATTACAATAAATTGATTTAATTTATCCATTATTATTTGTGGTGACAAGTTTGACAAATATTTCCGATGTATTGAAAGGATAATTACATTTGAAGAGAAAATAAATCTATATTTGAATAAAAGTTTAACTTTATAGGTCTAAATTTTGGTGTTTTTGGTGCTTTAAAACATCAAATTCTCTACGTTCCCAAAGATCAAAAATTCAATGCGTGGGCAGCGATTTCAGTCGCCAAAAGAAGCCATCGATACCTTTAAAACAGTGATTTTACAGATGTCAACTAAAGACTGGAATAACTGTTTTACCAATTGGTTTGAACGTACGTAAAAGTGTATTGATCTTGGTGACATATTTTGAAAAGCAATAAAGCAATAAAGTACTTTAAGTCCATCTAGTTTTTGTCTTTATGGCTATATATAAAACTAAAGAGACAAACTATGTGTAAATGTAAACTAGATCTGTTTCATAAGGGATGTATCCTTGGAGTAAGAAACAAAAGTGCATTTGCAAATTTAACTTTTAATGTATGAGCCATACAGTAACGTAGATCGTTTATAAAAATTATAAAGAGAAAAGGCCCCAGAATGGATCCCTGCGGAACGCCAGTGGATATTTTGTAAGGTATGGATACTTTACCTTCACACTCAACATACTGAGTACGCTCCTTAAGTTAATCCTTCAGAAGATTTAAAGGGACTCCCCATATACCAATATACTTAAGCTTACATAATAAGATAAATGTATGTCTGTGTGTCTAATTTCTGAATTTCAAAAAACAGAAGTGCATTTTTCTAAACAAATATTCTATTAATATATGCCACATGTCTGCATATTAGATTTTGTAATTTTAATTTTGTTGTAGTTGACATACCTACATTTAATCAAAATTGGAAAATGTTTAAAATCTTCTTCCACTTTTTATCAGTCTAAAAATAAAATTCTCATGAACTGAATATCGACTACAGCTACTTTTTAATTTGTATGAAGCTGTTCTTGTTGTGTAAGAGTAAAAGAGATACCTCCAATTACAGAGAAAACGTCTCCGCTATTGGAAAATAACGAGCAGGTGTTTGCAGGAACCCAATTTGTAATCACCAGTCGCCAGCAGGCCGCATAGGCATTCCTAAAGGGTCGCTGCGGGCTCTTATAGTTTTTCTTTTACCATTGAATCAACCAGTCAACATAAAACATATTAATTGTTTATATTTAATGTATTCTTGTATAACTCAACGTTAATTTATTAGAACTTAATTATAAATATAACCAAGCAAAATTTATGAGCATCTCATATAATAATCAGGCTTTTAAAAAGATATTTCAGTTATGAAATTAGGATTAGTGGGTATAAATATAAAATCATACTTTTTAATTATGGTGAAGTATGTTAGATTTCTCTCAATAATAGGTACACTCACCGCCATGAAAACCATATTGGCCATATTTAAAGTTTTTGTTTTCGGCCGATTTATAGTTAGATGATTAAACTTTATAATCTATTTCTATATCTATAGTAAAAATAAAAGTCCTCTTGTTCCATTTTAAACGAGAAAAAGCAAAATGTTGTTTTTTTGGCTTAAGTTTGAAACATTCTGTAGAGTCATTTAACAGAGAACGAAATTTAAAAAGACTCCTCATCCTCGAGCTTGGATGACAGTATTTATTCTTCTCGGCATACTTTCCACTAAACGGCTTATATTCTCCTGTGGAATAGCTGCCCATTGCTCCAGACTGCTCGTCGGGTTTCTTTACAGTTCCGGGTACAGTATCCAGGCTTCGAATAGGATTTAGATCTGGATTTTGCGATGGCTATTCCGTCTGGGCGATGTTAGCATTATTTAAGTATTCTCTGACTATCAGAGCTGTATGAGGACGCGCTATTGTACATTAGAAGAAAATTGGCTCCTACCAACTCTGTGTGTGGAACAACATAACCTACTAACATTTTATTTATGTAGCTTACAAAATTAACAGCTTCCCTAGGAAGAAGATATAAATCTGTTTGTGATTCCACAGAAATGTTGGTCCACACCATAACTGAACCTCTTTGAAAGCTTACCTTAGGACTCACCTTTCTTGGCCATCTGGAGGTCTTAAACGATATCTTTACACATGCCTCCAATTATATGTATTCAGTCCAATTTTGGTGATCCCTAGCAAATCGCAACCGGGTGACACGATGCTCTCTAGTAAGTTCTGGTCCTTAAGCAGATCTCTTTGGTATCAGATTTGCTGCATTTAATCTTCGTCTAATAGTTCGTACAGTAAAATGACCATCTCGATTGGAAGTCCTCATACGAGAGCCTGTTTCTGGACGTCTTCTGCATGGACCTGTCTTCGAGTTAACGAGAATAAACACGCTGGACTGTACTTCGTATATACCCAAATTTATCGGCGAATAACTTTTTCTGTACTTAACCATCTTTGCCTAAGTGTTAATTATGATTATAAGGGTGTCTGTAAAGGACCACTGGAAGTGTCAATTACTCCATTAAGACTTATCTCTAGTAAAAATTAAAATATCGAGTTGAAACAAAAAAGAAACTGTAAAAAAAAAGAGTCTTGATGATTACATAGTTTTTAAATTTCGTTCCCTGTTTCTACAGAGTGTTTCAAACATTTTGTTTTCCTCGTATAAACTGCCATTTGAGGTCTTTTCTTTTTTACCTACAGAGTAGGTTAAAATGACGAATAATTTAGCTACAAATTATTGAAAAAATCATTAAATTTCTTAAAAAAGAAAAAAGTTGGTCAGAATTTCCCGTTTTTCGTGCTGGTAACTGTATAAATATCTACCTATATCTACTTCCATAAAATAGGTAGGTATACAGGATATTTTATGTCTTAATTCAAACAATTCATTTGTTATTTATTGCATATGTTAACCGTACCTACCATTCTACAAAATAGCGAGTAATTGAAAATCAAAGGCGGTCAAATTTTTTAACTTTGTAATACTTTCAATCGCATGAATGACACACCTCCAGCCACCAACAGAACTACCTATATTGCTTCATCTTCGAATACATAATATTTCTGGTTTTTCAGCAATATGCTCATTTACAGAGAACCAGTCTGACCTGACTTGGTCTTATAATTAAAAAAGTCACACTGGCTCATTATAGAATCATTTTATTCAGTGAAGTAGCCAGTGTTTATTTTGTACAAGAATTCTTACGTTTACAGTATGCATAATATCGACGTTGGTTGTTACAAGTTAAAAACATAATGGGACGTAATGGTCTCCATGGCCTAAATCTTGGTAATCATATTTACTGGGTGAGCAGAAAAAATTCAAAGATTTGTAGTGAAAGGTTATTATTTTTTATACGAAAACAAAAATGTAAAATGTGTTATATTAATTGTAATTGTAACGTTTGTAATGAGTTCATTTTTTTATTACTAGTTTTTATTGTCTTATCATTTTTATATAGAGTTTTTTACAATTGAAGATTGAAATTTGGGAATCTGATATGATTTTTTGGGGTTTTTCATTTAATACTGCAGACATTATTAACAATATGAAATGTAGGTATATAGGATTGTATATGAGCACCCAAAGTAAGAGGGATGAGAGATAAGGAAGGAAGAATTGAGCATGACCCCATAAAAATAAGTGAAATATTAACAGTACCTTGAATCAACATAACAACCATGAAGATATAAATAAAGAAAGCGTGGAAGAGAATGTAGAGGAGAGGCAAGAGAAGTCTGAGGGAAGTATAAGATGCCAAAACGCGAAATAAATACAAAAAGAAATAAATAGAACAAGAAATGGTAAAGCAGCGAGAGAAGATTAAATAGTAGCAGAACTAATAAAATATAGCGGTAAGCAGTTGCACGAACAAGTACAGGAATTAGTGAAACAAATATGGGATAAGGAAGAGATACCGGAAGAATGGCCGACAGGATTAATCAGGCTAATATACAAAAAAGGGGACAAAGAGAAATGTTCAAACTACAGGGCTATTACACTCCTTAATATAGTCTACTAGCGGCCGCCCGCGACTTCATCCGCGTGGATTTTAGTTTTTTGCCACCGAGTTTCATACAAATTTGCAATCCCTATTTTAAATCCTTAGGGGTGGAATTTAAAAAATCATTTCTTAGTAATCCACTACGTAATAAAACAAATTTATTCTCGATTTTTCAAGACTCTACGCGTCTATCGACAGTTTCATGTCGGCCAGCAGCAGCGTGCTACTGCCTCACCGCTCCACACACCCCACACATTAAAGCGCGAGTGGTATTAGACTATTATTATTTTACAACTATAAAAACTTGCATGCTATATGCATGTAAAATCTTAGCCCGATCGGTTTGAAATTGACAAAGTTTCATACAAACTTTCATCCCCTATTTTATCCCTTACGGGTGGAATTTATTAAAATTCTTTCTTAGGGGATGTCTACGCTATAGTAGCTATATGCATGCAAAATCTCAGCCCGATCGGTTTAAAATTGACAAAGTTTCATACAAACTTTCATCCCCTGTTTTATCCCCTTAGGGGTGGAATTTATTAAAATCCTTTCCTAAGGGATTCCTACGTCACAGTATCTATATGCATGCAAAATCTCAGCCCGGTCGGTTTGAAATTCAAAAAGTTTTATACAAACTTTCAACTCCTTTTTATCCCCTTAGCGGTGGAATTTATCAAAATCCTTTCTTAAGGGAGACGTAGCTATATGCATGCAAAATCTCAGCCCGATCGGTTTAAAATTGACAAAGTTTCATACAAACTTTCATCCCCTATTTTATCCCCTTAGGGGTGGATTTAATTAAAATCTTTTTTAGGGGATCCCTACGTTATAGTAGCTATATTCATGCAAAATCTCAGCCCGATCGGTTTAAAATTAACAAAGTTGTATACAAACTTTCATACCCTATTTTATCCCCTTAGGTGTGGAATTTATCAAAATCCTTTCTTAGGGGATGCCTACGTCATAGTAGCTATATGCATGCAAAATCTCAACCTGATCGGTTTAAAATTGACAAAGTTTCATACAAACTTTCATCCCCTATTTTATCCCTTTGGGAGTGGAATTAATCAAAATCTTTTCTTAGTGGATGCCTACGTCATAACATCTACCTGCATGCCAAATTTCAGTCCCATCTGTTCAGCGGTTTGAGCTGTGCGTTGATAGATCATACAAACTTTCATCCCCTATTTTATCCCGTTGGGGGTGGAATTAATCAAAATGCTTTCTTAGCGGATGCCTACGTTATAACATCTACCTGCATGCCAAATTTCAGCCCCATCCGTAAAGCGGTTTGGGCTCTGCGTTGATAGATCACTATATCAGTCAGTCAGTCAGTCAGTCAGTCAGTCAGTCACCTTTGAGTTTTATATATAAGTATAGATAGATAAGATCGTTGTCAATCTAGAAAATCATCAATTAAAAACGCATGCAGAAAATATAATGGGAGACTATCAGTATGGTTTCCGTCCAGGGATAAACGCAATACACACAGTAGAACAAATAATACAGAAATACAGGGAATATAACAAGAACCTATACCTACATAGCTTTTATCGACTTCAGAAGTGCTTTCGACTCTATAAATAGAACTCAAAAGGGAAGGGCTTTAAAGAAGATAGCAATCCCAAACAAACTGATAAAATTACAGCAAATGTGCCAACAGAACTCCAAAGCAAAAATAAAATTTCAGGGAACAATATCTGACAAAGCAAATGTAAAGCAAGGAGACCCACCCTCTTTAATCTAGTATTAGAACATGTCCTGAGGGAAGCAAAACTAAATGGAAGTACTATAATAATAAATGAAACACAAATTATCGCTTATGCGGATGATTTAACAGTTGTATCAGAGAAAAGGAAAGATTTAATAAAAGCTGTAAACAATTTGGATAAAGAAGCAATAAAGGCGGGATTAGTTATTAATGAAAGCAAAACCAAATATATGAAAGTGAACGGAGATGCTGGAAGGGGACCAATAATAACGGGAAAATATAAATTTGAAGAAGTTACCAAGTTCAACTATCTAGGAGTAACAATGGGAAAAAAACAGCAAAGAGATGAGAAGGGTACACAAGCTTTTGGAAAGAATAAATAACTACTCAAATCCAAAAAAACTCAGCTAAAAAACAAAAATCAAAATCTACAAGACCAGTTATCACCTACG
Source organism: Altica lythri (assembly GCA_964028335.1). Lineage (NCBI taxonomy): Eukaryota > Metazoa > Arthropoda > Insecta > Coleoptera > Chrysomelidae > Altica > Altica lythri. Next base: position 5,965,947 of record OZ034807.1, on the reverse strand, counting down.
CAATGGAAAACACGACGCTAACAAAAAAAGATGAAGAAGATCTAAGAATAGTGGAAAGAAAAATAATGAGATCAATATTGGGACCAAAAATAACAAGTGATGGGGAAATAAGAATGTAGACTTACAAAGAAGTTGAACAAGAAATGGAAGAAGAGAACATAGCAAGCAAGCTATTATTTGAATATAATAGTAAACAAATTTTAAGTAAAATATATTTCAAATGTTGGAAACAGGTGTTAAAAAATAATTATAATGTTTATCTGATATATAATTATTCCAAACACTTTATCTTATATTCTTGATCTGCTAGTAGCTATACAATACCTACCTATTTAAATTACGAATATGCAAAATATTTTCTTTCTCGTAGTTGTTAAAGTTGGTAATAAATTTCGAACTGTACTTAGTTACACTTAATTGCGTGATATAAAGTCGATTAATTTAGACAAGAAAACAATTATTGCTATGCGGAGTTGTGGGCAGTACCAAACAAAAAAAATACAAAAAAAGATCAACGCTTGCAGGTTGATTTACGAGAATAAGTAGTTAGAATACGAAGGTATTTTATTTTTTATTAAGAATCTGATTGGTATTAGTTTTATTTATAATTATTAAATAATATAGACACAATATACATAATATAGAATTACTGACTCACAAAGTAATTAAAATGATTTAATTATAATAAAAAGTAATATAAACCACATAAAATAATTTATTATAGCTTTATTATTTACCTAATAAATAAATTATATATCAGAGTTCTGAGTTAACAAACCAATTCTCTAATTTAAATGCGAAATTAATGTAATTTTATAAAGGTAAAAATCAACAAGAGAACGATTTTTTAGCATTGCAAAAGATTCTATGTTAAGAAATCAACTTTTATTTTCTCTGCACAGAATATAAGAAGTGGCCAAATATAGGAACAATCTAGAAGGACTAAGACTTACGAAGAAGCTCCTGAGTAACTATAACCAGAAAAGATCTTTCAGCTGTCTAAACCCCAGTAAAAACAACCTTTTTATTCTAAAAGGGGAATATTAACCGGGCATTGCCCATTAAGAGGACACATGAATAAACTAGGATTGGTAGGAAGAGGAAGAGCACGAAATCACAAAACACATACTCTCAAAAGGCCATTGCAATACGTAATTCTAGGGTCATATAACGAAGATCATACGAAACAGAAGAAAAAGATCTACCTAACTCGAAGCCCAAAGATTAACTTTCTATAAAAGATAGGACTGAAAGAGCTGCTCTAAGTCTGAGAAAACATCAGAATTTTAGCAAGAAAAGGAAGACGGAATAGATCTTATAGGTCGAAGGTGTATCTATCAACCGTGATTACGCACACACACAACGGAGCCAAAGAGATAGCATATCCTTATATTATTCTTTCTCTCACACATATCAGTCTCGCTTTGGCAATAAAAAAAGCTCTCACATTTAAACTAAAGTTTAAAAAGATTTCTTATGAAAATTGTGCTTTCTTCATTGGAAAGACACTTTACAAGTGAAAATATGTAATCAAAGGTATTTACACTTTTATGTTCACCTGGATTTCTTACTGATTGAAATTATATAAGATTTGATAACTCATATATATATTTTTTATAGTAGCACAAGCGTTTATCAGCATAAATCAATTAAAAAAATATATAAATCTTGTTGGTACTATTAATTCATCAACTCAATTATCTATTACTAATGAGTATTGTATATAGAATGATTTGAAATAAATAAATTCCTTGACAATTAGCTTTCGGCTATGCATAAGAACGATTTATTAAAGGCGTTTACATTCTACTTGCCAACGATTTTTTTTTCATTCTTACTTCTATCATATCCGTTTTATTTATGTAATTGGTTACGGACTATTTCGTTATTAATTTATCGACTGCTTAATGTGACAGATAAAAATCTGCAAACACGATACTGAGGCGCGTAGAGAGAAATTAAACCATACTTATTTGATTTTTTTAATAAATAAATAAACGCATCAATTTTTCATATCAATATTTATAATTCAAGAGCAATTATGAAAGAAACAAAGGTGAGGTGCTTGATTAATGGATGTATAAAGGCCTTCCGTCTACCGGATCTGGAAAGCTGCGAAATGTGAAGGTTCGAATTTGGACGAAGGCCATTATAATGAAATTGTACGAACGCCGATTGTCTATTGCCTCAGTATTTGTCCAAATTGTATTGTGTTAATAGACCAACAGACCAAAGAACCATTCTAGAACCGTCCGGGAACTGCGATAGACGAAATCTCGATACCTTTAATATACTAATGATGTCTTTCTGATTCTGATAAAGAATTATTCTTTTTGAAACAATCTTCTTTGATTCAACTACGTGCCAGACAATATAGACGAAGAAGAGAAGTGTGGATAAATCCAATTTATGCAAAAAACGAGTTTGGGGAATTTGCTCATTTTTGGTACGATAGTCGATAATGACCACCACTTCCCCTATTTTCGAGTGAAGAAAGATATATTCCAATACATTCTTAGCAAAATTTATGCTAAACTCTGTAACTTTCAAGATAACGATTTCTCCACGCTTTCTTTAGTAAAATCCTCCTTCCACAACTGTTTTTCCACATTTCGCATGTACTACTTTGATTCACGTTGATCCCACAGATATTTTCTCTTCTATATGAGCAAAACTACCCGTTCACAGTCCATTTTTTCAATCTCGCGTGATTTAAGTTTCACATGTGGTATTTCAATTCACATTGATCCCACAGACAATACAAGGAAGAGACAATAGATTGATAGGTAGATAAGAGAGGTTTAAAGGAGTGTTGGATTTAAGGACCCTGTTGTAGGACTTATGTCCTTTTCAGGGAGTGGATGGTGCGCCGGCCACGCACTCACAAACTCCCCCATTTGTGGTTGGTGTTGTTTTATTTGTAGCTCTTGTGAATTTTTCTGATCCAAAGTTCCTTGAACGTGCCTAAACCATCATTCCTTTTTTTATGTCAGTGTAGGTGTGTGTGGAAGTGTAACCCACGTGGTGCAATGTGGGGTTGGGAGATTGACGGTGTGGCGTGTCTCCTCCGTCGTGAGGCCCCCCATTTGGCAAGGACGAAGGGAACCTTAGAAACCTTCGCCACAGATATTTTCTTTCCTATATGAACAAAATTAACCGTTCACAGTCCATTGTTTCAATCTTGCGTGATTCAAATTTCGTTCTATTTCGCAATTAGATTTCAATAGGCTGGAATCGGATCAGCATTGTCCGAATGCAGACGAAAACATACGAATAGTATGGGCCCAGTGGACGCATTCCTCTTCGAGTGTTTGAATCTTTTGTCTGTTTTCGGACAAATTGATTTAGCAGCTTTCCGGATCCATTGGACGAGAGGCCTTAGGTGTTTTTGTTTATGTTCCTTTATTGGAACGAAGTTCCTTACGGCAGGCTTGGAGGAGATAGTGATTTTGCTGCGCGACCGAACTGAAAAAAATGTAATAGTAAAACCGTAAGAAAAAGTCCGTGGAATTATTTGCGTGGAATAAAACCGTCAAATGAGACGTGCGCAGGCGCTACAGTCGTATACACAAGCGAGTAGTGTCGATTCTACATTAGCCGGAGGAACTTCGTTCCTACCTGGTGTCCCACGACACCATTATACTTTTTTATTGTATATATTTGTGGTTCGGACCTACCATAGACACCTTATTAAACCACGTGACACTGACCAGTTGAATGTATTTGTCTGCATGAGGTAAATTTTTTGCCCTTAAATTTATACCAGATTTTGATGTCTGATATAGTTACCATAATGCAGGTAAATCAATCTTTAATTGTTGTCATTAGTAAACGTCAAATTGATTCAATAAATGCCTTACAAAGCTGTACCCTATATTAGCGATTCAACTCTATAGAAAGAAAAAAGAAACTATACTTTAAGTTATGCTTTAAGTGATCTTAAGATATGAGTTAGTTCATATTTATAAGGATAAAATTTAAATAATTATTATTATTGTTAACAGAGAGATAATTTTTGCTGTTTATGAGTTATATGAAAAGATCTTCAAGTTGATAACTGTTGTTGTATAAAGCCTTGATTTAATTATTTGAATTCCTTTTTGATATGGAACATTTTTTAAAATAAATGTAGGCGTGCTCTATTGAATACCACTGATTTAATTATATGATTCTAATTTGCGTTACTATGTACTCTATACTTTTTTTACGTAATATATTACATAATTATGGTGGTAAAACATTATGTTATTAATTGTAGATAAATAGTAACATTTAATAGGTTTTTTATAAAGCTTTAGCAATAAACTATCTTGCAAATTAAAACTAATTAGGTAAAGAAACTGTAATAAAGTAAAAAGCAAAAGAAGTGGAAATTTTGAAAAACTAAGGTTTTTGGAGAAGAGCGAGTCGTGGATTTCTAAGCTGTGTAATGAACCAAAAAAAAAAAACTAAAGTGTATGAGGATGTAAAATATAGACATACTACTTATGTCAACCTCATCGTGTTTTGCAATAAAAAATAAATTAAACGTATTTTAACCTTAATATATTGAAATGGATCCCCCTTTCAATAAAATTATCGGTCGTGGATTCCAAAATTTTTAAATTGATTGTCCTAAAAATAATTTATAAAAATTATAAATATAAAAATTTATTTTCTTCCTCTTCTTTCTGCTCCGCTTCCTTTTTCTGTTCTTCAACCCTTTACCTATACTTTCCACTCTTTCTCTATATCTTCCTCTTCCTACTACTTTCCAACTCCTCCTTGCTGCTGCCTTTCCATTTATCTAATACCTTTCTGCTGCTCAGCTCTTTCTCTATACCTTCCTCTTCCTACAATTTTCCAACTCTCTGCTTTTCTGTATCTTTCAAGTTTTGGTTTCTTTGTATTTTATTATTCTTTTAATTATTTATTATTATGTTTTTATTTTAATTTAAATTCAAATTCTTTCATTTACAATCATTTTATTTTCTGACATTTTTCAAAATTAACTTAAGGACAATCTAATCAATAATAACTATAAACACCTTATCAACTAAACAAAAACAATCAAGATACCAAAAAATACTTAACCTGGACAACCAATTTACAAATAATGGATCACGTTCCAACATTTCATTGAAAGAACGTGCACCATGAAGAAAAATCCATATCAATTTCCCCCAAATTTGATTTGACTTGGTGAATTACTTCACCTTGCCAAATCAAATTTCCTTTCAGTAGGAAATTTTTCTTCACCATCAGTTGTCAAGCTTTTAATTTAGAATATTTTAATTTTAATTAATATAGATCGCCCAACGAAAGTTTGGGACAGCCACGTGGCCTCTCGTTCAATGCGCAGTGGTTAGTTTACGAGCGTTACGATAACAACGACCGTTCTGAAAGCTTGTCAGTGTGGTAGCTGGAATGGTTTTGTAAACTGTATTTAGCTACGAATATGCTGAGAGAGTTTCTGAGTTGTTTTTTAAATGTATGTATTTTTTAGTTTAAAGTGGGCAGTAACAAATTTATATAAAATAAATTCTTCTTAATTATGTTAGCATCATACATTAAAAATTAATTTAAGATGTATAATATATTTTTATTTCCGTCCGCCACTGATAGAAAGACTCCGCCTACCTGCGCCGACTAACACGTGGCTGTCACAAACTTTCGTTGGGAGACCTATACACTACCCTTAACATATGAATCCCCTATCATTACATTTACTTTTATATCTACTTTTACATTCTTCTTTATTCAATTTTTCATTTCTATTTTACTTCTTAACATTTATCAAAATATAATTTTTTTTTTAAGTTTTAGATTTGTTCCCCCGCTTTTGGAATTTCCCTATACATATAAATTTTATAGACTCCCCTTTCCTAATATTTTCCTACATATAATTTTTATAAATTTTGTAACCTTAACCCTTTCCTGATATTTCCATATATATAACTTCTTTCTAAATTTAAATACCTTCCCCCTTTCCTGATATTTCCCACGATACAAACTTTTAATAAATTTAAATTTCTTTCCCCTTTCCTGATATTTCCCTCGATACAAACTTTTTATGAATTTAAATTTCTTTCCCCTTTCTTGATATTTCCCTGTATATAACTTTTTTATAAAATTTAGATACCTCTCTCCTTTCCTGATATTTGCAAATATATAAGTTTCTTATAAATTTACGTTTTACCCTTTCCTGATATTTCCTTTGATATAAATTTTTTATAAAGTTAAATTTCTTTTCCCTTTCTTCATATTTTCCATTAAATTTATGCTTAATTTTAATTATTTTCATATTATTTTGATTTTTATTTGTATTTCTTCTTTCCGTTTCTTCTAATAACATTTCACTTTCTTTTTCTTGTACCACCTTTCTTTCTTCTACATTTTCTTCCATCTCACATATCTTCTTTACTGTATTTTGCATTTCTTCTTTTACATTTTTCCTTTCCATATTCTCTTGTTGTATAATTATCTCTAAATCATTTAATTTTTTATTTGTATTAGCATTAAATTCTTTTATTTCATCTTTATATTCCTTATTAATAATTATTAATTTTTACTTCTTGTAATTCCTCTAATTCTGTTTTTCTCATTATCATATCATTTCTTATTTCTGTTTTTGTTTCTTCTAATGTTTCTCTTTACATTTCCATTTGATTCCTCACCTCATCTTTAAATATTTATATGTTTTTGTTCATCTCTTCTTTTATTTCTTTTTTTATAGAATCCATATTCTTGTTCATGTCTTGTTTTATTTCTTTTTTTATTGCATCCATATTCTTGTTCATTTCTTTTTTCATAGAATCCATATTCTTGTTTATTGCTTCAGTATTTTTGTTCATATCTTCTTTATTTTCTTTTTTCATAGCATCCATATTCTTATTTATTGCTTCAGTATTTTTGTTCATGTCTTCTTTATTTTCTTTTTTCATAGCATCCATATTCTTATTTATATTTTTTAACATTTCCATCATTTGTTCCCATGATAAATCCCTTCTATCCCCTATCTTACTATCCTGATTACCCTGACTTCCCTGACTATCCTGACCATCCTGATTATCAATATTATCCCCTTGCTCTAACATTCTATCTGTAGTATCCTTTCCCCCTCTTAATTTCATACAACTATTTATAATTTATCTAATCTTTCACTCCGAATCACACACCTTTTGTTTTCGTAGCTCAGTTGACTAAGTTAGAGACAGAGAGCCTAAAAACCGACATTGCTAGTTCTAACAATTTTTGTTGGTTTATGTTCTAACTGTGAGAAATATGTATAAAAAAATTAATTAACATAAAACAGAACTGAGAAATTGACTGATAATTTTCTTTTGAATTCGATCATTTCCCATTATTGGCTTCTACAGGTTTCTTATATTCCAAATTTTTATTTAGTCATGAATTGATAAGTTTTTATCACTAAGCTAGTTTAGATTACTACATTTACATTAGAAGAAAAGTTTTCGCTTGTGCGTGTATGAATAATATTACATTCAAATAAACAGCTAATAGTTTTTCATTAAGCAATTAATACATTATATTAAAATGTGTTTTTCACATCAGATGAGCTGCAACAAAAGTGTCTCTACATAAAGATATTCGTCGGCGGTTATTTCTCAACTTGACACTTCGCCGATGCAAATCGCTATTTCTATATATAGATATTGCAGTAGGAAGGTCGAGGAATTCGCAACAAGCTAAGTTAAATACGTTTACACGGCATCTAGGGAGGATATTAGTCATACTTTCAACTTAATATAGTACTTCTTTGTGCTGATTTACTTTCCCATAGGAACCGACTAATGTGAGCAAACCATAGGCGTATATCCAAAAAATTCAGTGTTATAAATGAAACTTGAATTGCATTTTTAATACAAACACAAAAAAGGTATCGTAAACTAATTCATGAACTACCTACAACTCCCATAGGAGTTGAGGAGCAATTGATAAGATACTATTTTAACGCGAATATATAAAAGCAAGTCGGATAGTTTTCGTTTACACCTCGTACACGTCGAGATTAAATCAAAGTGTACAAGTAGGGCTTGTTAAGCTAAGCTTGTTAAGAATATTTTTCTCTATAAATGACAAAGCTCAACAGTTTCAGAATTCTAATTTTATAAAAATAATAAAGACGTTGATTATTGTTGATGTGGTTCACATACTAATTATGTTTATTAACTCTTCTATAGTAAGTAAATAAACAGAGCCATTCAAAGTTGACCTCCTAAAACGATTTTCCACCTGTGGTTCCACTTGGAAGTGATCCGTCACGCGACCTGGTGAACACCGTGTTCGAGGAGTATGGGTGCGGTGTCTCTCTGTGTGTGTCCCCTTGGTGAAGATAGTCGGCACTCCGCCGCTGACCTTGTACGACCTTCCTCCGCAGTCAGTGACCTCTGGGACAGACATCCATGATTCCCAATTCTGCATATTAACTAACCGATCCTAGTGACAACTACCTCATAATCGAAGACCTTCACTTACCTCTTCCTTAGTGTTTTATAAACAAAGTATCGATACTCAGTAACGTTACCAAGTTCATAAATGGTATCAATGGCGTGAAGAATTATTTTTAATTGTTTTAAAAGTCCTTAAATTTAAATAAGAAAATGATTTTTGAATCAAAATGTTTGGATATCCAAAAATTGTAATTGAAGATTTTGACATCTTGAAATTGGAAAAATATTGATTCACTCGGTATATGTGTTTCTTATATGATGTATAATTTATTTTTTCTAGTGGTTTCGCCACCCTCTGGTGTTATTTCATTAAATATAACAATTACGAGCTGAACGCAAATATATCACAGAGCAGCAGGGTATTCTATGCGTTAATTCTATAAGGGTTGTAACTACCACACCCTGCAGATCGATGGGAAACGCCTTGTTCGTTGGGGAGCGGCTTTGCTATGTGAAAACACTTAGTTTTTACCCTGAAAGCTTATATTTTTTAATTAATATCTTTGATGAAGGAAGGTTGTGCCACTACATCTTGTCAAGGCAAATTTGACAGAGAATATGAGGGTGGATTAACACTTATATCATTAAAATTTAATTGATTTATATGTTGGTGCCTTTGTTGCTTTCATATCTACATTTATGTCTAATATCAAATTAATGTCTATCAAAAAACATTATGCTTAGGTACTAATAATAAGCATTATACAAATGTTTGCCTTGAGCTTTTTAATTCAATATTTCGTTGAGTATGGCTGCAATTTCTCGTTTCAAGTCATTGAGAATCTACCGCTGGTCTGCATATAAGTACCTTTCCCTTCAAATATCCCCATGGAAAATAGTACAGTAGAGTCAAATTAGGCGAACGCGATAGCCAGTCAAAATTACCATGTTTTGACACTAAACGAAAACATTTCGTTGGAACCAGTGGTCTTCCAGGCCTCTTCACGCAAAAAATGGTTCACCACGAAAACTGGCACCATGCACCCAAATCGCTTCACCATCGTCGCCTTACAAGAAGAACGGCCCAATGATGCAATCTGAGCATATATGGCCATAATTGTCATGGAGAGGTTTCTCACGATATTTTGTGGGTTTTGGGCTGTCCAGGTTTTGTTTATGTTGTCATTCAAATCAAAATGAATTTGTTCCAAACATCGTCTTCACTTCCCTCCAAATTTTTCATCGTCCTACTGTATTGAAAACGTCTGGGGTAGTTTTCTGTCTTCAATTTCCTGCAACATTTGTATCTTGTATGCATTTACATTGTACTGATGCCTAAAGCCTGAGCAGCTATACATATGCCAGACAACCAAAGTCAAAAATTTTGAGAAAAGCTCCTGGGTTATAAGAAGCCTGTCTGACTATTGGTCATTAACGTGTTCCAAACCACAATGAATACAGCTAAAGTTCTGCCAGACATCCTTAAAGCTTTTTTTGCTCATTTGTAATGTCTTGTGGGACGAAGGCCAAAAAGTATATAGCCTTTGGAACTTATTAAATTAAGAGGGCGCCACTGTAGCGCGGGGAATAAGGAGACTTGGATATATGTAAACAGAAAGAAACACTTCTGCTCTAAAATAAGGAGGATTTGACTGTCACGTTTTAGATTAATTTTACTCAATTATTCTAACACTAGCAGCCCGCCCTGGCTTTGCACGGAGATTAAAGAAAAATAACAAAAGCCATTAAATTTATTGGGTCAACGCTTCGCTGTAAACAATATTACATGTTGTTTTATTTTCTGGCAGCAAAATAAATTGATTTTCAGGTGCTCCGACCCGCCTTAGGCGGTTGGCCATGAGGAAAACCGATCCCTACTAATTGGAAGGTTTGACCTTGAGACTTATTATTAGTAAAAGCGAAAGATGTTTTGATAGGAAATTGAAGCGGTTTAAATGGATTTGGTAGATCAGTTGGGATCATCGGTATCCTCAATGTATGAGCTAGTTGACCAGCTGGTGGTTCAGTTATAATGGTGGCTACAACTTAATTGTCCTTTAATTCCTTTATAAGTAGCCTCGTCCCATTGCACAATGCTAAATTCGTGATATCTGTCGTGATTATGAAATAAGTTATTTTGATAAGGATTAATACCAAGATAAAAACTTTTAAAAAATTAAAAAATAGTTATTGTGACGTAACTATAACAGTTAAACATATGCTGTCGCGGCATTTTTTGTAGATATTTATATATTCTTCGAAATCGTAGTACATTATTTTATTCTTTAATCAATAGTATTCTCAGCGCACGCGATGTAAGGATTTTAAGGTCATTTTTGGTTACATTAATGGCATTTTAGTAAGGATCCCCATTTTTTTTGAAAACGAAACATAGCCTGTATCACTTGGGAATAGTGTAGCTTGCCAACGGTGAAAGAATTTTTGAAATCGGTCCAGTAGTTTCGGAGCCTGTTCATTTCAAACAAACAAACAAAAAATCAAACCTTTCCTCTTTATAATATTAGTATAGATTACATATTTTACGTTTTACACTCGGTCAAATTTTGACCTGTAATTTGCTATTTACTAAGGGACACTTTTTCTGCTGAATTCTCATATCAGATGTTGCTCTTTACCCTTTACCTCTACTTTTCATACTGACAAACTATTTTATAAATGAGAAATGGTTTCCTAATAACTATACCTACGCATTTGGCTGACAATCTATAACATTTTGTCACTTTAAAAATATTTAGGTATGATTACTATTTTTGATTGAAATTTATCTACTACGATATATATGTTAATCGTTTTTTTTATCACGTACAATCAAATTTATAGTTTATAAATTAACAAAAGTGCTATTTTTCTCTATAATTTGGTTCTTTAAATTGGCAATAAGCAGATAATTGCGGTGTTTCCAGTCAGAAACGTATGAACTCCTCATAAGATTTTATTGCTAATCCATGTAAATATTCAAATTAAGATTTTTTAATCAGAGAGATATCATTTGAATAAAAGAAACGGTTTTGTTATGGACTTATAAAATTAAAGCCGTGAATTATAAGTTAAATCAGTGGCATTCCATAAGGTACCAACTTTTACCATTATGACAAATATACAATAGTTCATTTATCTTCTTTGTAGGTATTCTTGTAAAAAAAAAAACAAAAAGAAATTAAAATAGAAACACAAATAAAAAGAATAAACAAAAAAATAGAAAAAAAAAGAAAAAATCACGAAAAAGTGTACCTATATGAATTCCCAATAAATAAAATAAAATATATAGAATACCTAATAGGGAAAAAACGAAACTAGACATTAAAAAACCAGAAACTAAAGTAAATGAAAAATAACAGAAATTAGAAAAAGGAAAACCGGAGAAATATTATAAAAATTATAAATAGAAGAAAAAGGCAACTAAAATCTGACAAAACCGGAAAAACTACAAAATACAAGAAAAATAAGTAAAAACATGGAAATACATCGAAAAACGAGAAAAAACACAACCTAAAACAAAGTTTGTAACGCTTAAGACACACGCGACATTAGCTTTATTCGGGTTCGTTTTTTCGGACCGTTCAAGATCTGTTTTTGAATTGAATGTTGACTGTGCAGAACTAGATGCGCTGTGTGTTAAATCCGAAAACCGTTCAAATGTAGTTTAGTTATTAGTATTTCTATAAACCCAAACATCAAAATCTCTTCTTCTTTTTTTTGCGTATTACTTCGACAGCCTGTTACTTTTTATTAATTGTAAATATACACATTTACTGATCTTCAGGGTGTCCCAGAATTAACTACGGAAACTTCGTATACGTATTCCTTGATGACAAATAAGTAGGGTCTTTCCTATAAAAAAAAATTTTTTAGAGACTCCTGTCAGAGTTATAACCCCTTAAAAAGGGGTGGTAAAATGTGCGCTACTTGATCGCGATACACGATACTCAATTGACATGGTCCTACTTTTTATTTTTTTACTTCAAACCGAAACGATTTCGCAAAAAACGACAAGGAACAAAAAAGTTTCTAAATAATCAAAACTTCCTAAAATAATTTTTTGTTATTGCAAATATTAATTGCTAAGAAAGTTAAAAAACAAATATTAAGAGGGGTTCCTTGATTTGCACCCTTAGAATGAGTTAGGGCAGGTGAAAAGTGGCAGGAGAAATGCGTCTATAAAAATGATGTTCACCCAAATTTTTAATTTTTTATCTTGTACCAATCAGAAGATATTAAATTAAAACCGTATTTTACCACCCCTCTTTAAAGGGTTATAACTCTGACAGGAGTCTCTAAAAAAATTTTTTTTATAGGAAAGACCCTACTTATTTGTCATCAAGGAATATGTATACGAAGTTTCTGGGACACCCTGTATAGAGAAAAATACCATTGAAATACCCAGTAATTGTTGTTTATGAATAAAGGAATTATGTAAAAGCATAGAAGTATAATATTTTTTTTAAATTAAAACTTTTGGTAAACTAAATTTGTAAAATAAAACCCCCTTTTATTCAAAGGAAAAAAAAGTATTTAAAATATATCTATATAATAATAATATTCAAAACAAATTATAAGCTCCACTTTCAGGTATAAAATCATTATTACTTTGTAATCAATAGAACTCACAGCAGTTAATAAATATAATAAAATATAATATAATAAATAACAACAAATTATATACAATCAAATATCAAAATGGCAGCAAAACATCAAATGACATGCGAAGAGGAATGAACACTCGAAAACAGAAAATATTGAAAACACGCAAGCGCAGCTTTTTAATCAGAAAACAATTCTTACCCTCGAGCTGGTACTGATTTGACCGTTCGCGAACCATCCTAAGACGGTACTTAAAAAAACTCGAACATGGAATTTCAAATCCAATATCAGTTCAAAAGTAGTTCAAGAAAACCCGAGAGGAGCGATTTGAATTTAAGTTGGCAACACTCGCGTTTGTTTATTGGTTAATTTGGAGGCAAGTTTACACTATAAAAATTTGCCACTTACATTTATCAAGTAATTTGTGACATTTATAGGTTATGTTTTCAAAGTGTGAAATATTTATAATGGTGACTTTTGTTGATTTCTTTTTTTAATATAATTATTGTAAGTTTACTTTGTGACCATCTTAGACCATATATAAAGTGTCCATAAACATTTATTTTCAATTTTATTTAAATGAAAGAAATGTATTTAAATTTGCCGCCTTGTAAATTTTCTAGTAACTTATTTGGCTGTAAGTCTGGCTTTTCAAATCACTCCTCCTAGTTTTTAAATGAAGTATAGTATATTGTAATACAAGTGTTACAATGACAGGTTTCGTAGCACGAGTGCAGTTTGTGAAACGAACCGCGAAGCGGTGAGTTTCGTAAAGAACGAGTACTACAAACCGTCATTGTAATTCGAGTGTTACATACTATTTTTTATAATGAACTTTTAAAAGTATAAAAAAAATATATAAAATGAGAGTTATTTATGTTGGCAATCTGGACACTTTTGACACTTGTCAGTTTTAATGATTTTAAATTTGAATGTTTGTCAAATTTGTATAAAATATTCTGAATTAAGCAATAACGCTGATAATGTAGTTAATAATTTACTACAACATACATACCTCTTGATTTACTACCTGAACTCTTTCGTTGACAATCAGTGCAGTGCAACCAATTGTGTTAAACAAAAAGTTACCAAAAACAGTGTTACAATGAAACTATTTCGATACTGTTTTTAGTGTCGAAATAGAAACTTTGTGAACGTAAATTATAATTTTTTTTATCGATAATTAAAGCGGGACCATAATTCTAATTGATTGACATGCCAATTAAGATTAGAAATACTTTATTACCTATATAGTCTTCCAAGAACTTAAAAAAGTATACGAAATTTGAAAATTAAGGTTCCAAGACTGATTATTTTTAAAGAACACTTGCATAGCGAGAAGAATGAAAGAGGTGGAGTTTTGATCTAAATATATCCCTTGAAATCCGGTTATAATTGTCAAATAAAAAATCGCTCGTGCCGGAAAAATGGCTCAAAAAAATTGAACAAAGAGTGAATTTTAAGTTTTTGTTAAAACTGCGTCGTAAAGCTATGAAACTTTGGAGCGGGTTTACGGGAATAATTGCCTATCCCTTGTTCGAGTTTTTGAGTGGTAGAAACGTTCAAGGAGCGGAGGGAGGATGTTGAAGATGATGAGTGCGTTGCTCGGACTGTGAGTTCAAAAAGTGACCGAAATGGTTAAAAAAGATCGTCGATAAAGAATCAGCTCCATCGATGAAGATGTACTATTAACAAAGAAACTTTGAGACAAATTTAGCATAAAGAAAATGTGTGCCCACACTCCTAACAGTGGAACAGAATATGCATCGTAAAGAAGTTTGTTCTAAAATTCATCGAAAGGGGCACAAACTTGTTGTCAAGGATCATAATTAGCGACGAAACTTTGATTTTTTAATCTGACCCTGAAACCAAGAAACAATCAATCCACTGAAAGTCTTTAAACCGGATCAGAAAGTCCGAATACAAGACGAAAGTGATTGTTTTCTTTTATATACAGATATACACATGAAATGGGTAGCACAAGGCCTGAGAGTTATTCAATCCTACTATATAGACCTTTTACGAAAAATTCGGATGTGGATAGAGATCTGCTGAATCCTACATTTAAGACAACGTGCTGGCTCATAACACGCTGCTTGTTAAGGACTATTTGGCCAAAACTCAGGTCAGTTTTTGAAGATACCCCTATTTGCCAGGCTTAGCACCCTGCGATTTCTACCTGTCTCAAAAATCAAATCCTGCTTAAAGAACACCAACCACGAATCTTCTTCTTTTCATGTACCTTCTCCATAGGTTTGCTTCTAATTGGCCAAAACCCAGGTCAGTCTTTGAACATGTCCCTATTTGCCAGACTTAGCACCCTGCGATTTCTACCTGTCCCAAAAATCAAATCCTGATTAAAGAACACCAACCACGAATCTTCTTCTTTTTCATATACTTTCTCCATTCCATAGGTTTGCTTCTAATTAGCCAAAACCCAGGTCAGTCTTTGAAAACACCCCTATTTGCCAGACTTAGCACCTTTCGATTTTTACCTGTTCCAAAAATCAAATCCTGCTTGAAGAACACCAACCACGAATCTTCTTCTTTTTCAGGTTTGCTTCTAATTGACCAAAACTAGACATTAAAAAACGAGAAACTAAAGTAAATGAAAAATAACAGAAATTAGAAAAAGGAAAACCGGAGAAATATTATAAAAATTATAAATAGAAGAAAAAGACAACTAAAAACTGACAAAACCGGAAAAATTACAAAATACAAGAAAAATAAGTAAAAACATGGAAATAAATCGAAAAACGAGAAAAAAACACAACCTAAAACAAAGTTTGCAACGCTTAAGACACACGCGACATAGTATATTGTAATACAAGTGTTACAATGACAGGTTTCGTAGCACGAGTGCAGTTTGTGAAACGAACCGCGAAGCGGTGAGTTTCGTAAAGAACGAGTACTACAAACCGTCATTGTAATTCGAGTGTTACAAACTATTTTTTATAATGAACTTTTAAAAGTATAAAAAAAATATATAAAATGAGAGTTATTTATGTTGGCAATCTGGACACTTTTGACACTTGTCAGTTTTAATGATTTTAAATTTGAATGTTTGTCAAATTTGTATAAAATATTCTGAATTAAGCAATAACGCTGATAATGTAGTTAATAATTTACTACAACATACTTCTTGATTTAATACCTGAACTCTTTCGTTGACAATCAGTGCAGTGCAACCAATTGTGTTAAACAAAAAGTTACCAAAAACAGTGTTACAATGAATCTATTTCGATACTGTTTTTAGTGTCGAAATAGAAACTTTGTGAACGTGAATTATAATTTTTTTTTATCGATAATTAAAGCGGGACCATAATTCTAATTGATTGACATGCCAATTAAGATTAGAAATACTTTATTACCTATATAGTCTTCCAAGAATTTAAAAAAGTATATGAAATTTGAAAATTAAGTTCCGAGACTGATTATTTTTAAAGAACACTTGCATAGCGAGAAGAATGAAAGAGTTGGAGTTTTGATCTAAATATATCCCTTGAAATCCGGTTATAATTGTCAAATAAAAAATCACTCGTGCCGGAAAAATGGCTCAAAAAAATTGAACAAAGAGTGAATTTTAAGTTTTTGTTAAAACTGCGTCCTAAAGCTATGAAACTGTGGAGGGGGTTTACGGGAATAATTGCCTATCCCTTGTTCGAGTTTTTGAGTGGTAGAAACGTTCAATCAAGGAGCGGAGGGAAGATGTTGAAGATGATGAGTGCGTGGCTCGGACTGTGAGTTCAAAAAGTGACCGAAATGGTTAAAATAGATCGTCGATTAAGAATCAGCTCCATCGATGAAGATGTACTATTAACAAAGAAACTTTGAGACAAATTTAGCATAAAGAAAATGTGTGCCCACACTCCTAACAGTGGAACAGAATATGCATCGTAAAGAAGTTTGTTCTAAAATTCATCGAAAGGGGCACAAACTTGTTGTCAAGGATCATAATTAGCGACGAAACTTTGATTTTTTAATATGACCCTGAAACCAAGAAACAATCAATCCACTGAAAGTCTTTAAACCGGATCAGAAAGTCCGAATACAAGACGAAAGTGATTGTATTCATTGATATACAGATATACACATGGAATGGGTACCACAAGGCCAGAGAGTTATTCAATCCTACTATATAGACCTTTTACGAAAAATTCGGATGTGGATAGAGATCTGCTGAATCCTACATTTAAGACAACGCGCTGGCTCATAACACGCTGCTTGTCAAGGACTATTTGGCCAAAACTCAGGTCAGTTTTTGAACATACCCCTATTTGCCAGGCTTAGCACCCTGCGATTTCTACCTGTCTCAAAAATCAAATCCTGCTTAAAGAACACCAACCACGAATCTTCTTCTTTTCATGTACCTTCTCCATAGGTTTGCTTCTAATTGGCCAAAACCCAGGTCAGTCTTTGAACATGTCCCTATTTGCCAGACTTAGCACCCTGCGATTTCTACCTGTCCCAAAAATCAAATCCTGATTAAAGAACATCAACCACGAATCTTCTTCTTTTTCATATACTTTCTCCATTCCATAGGTTTGCTTCTAATTAGCCAAAACCCAGGTCAGTCTTTGAAAACACCCCTATTTGCCAGACTTAGCACCTTTCGATTTTTACCTGTTCCAAAAATCAAATCCTGCTTGAAGAACACCAACCACGAATCTTCTTCTTTTTCAGGTTTGCTTCTAATTGACCAAAACTAGACATTAAAAAACGAGAAACTAAAGTAAATGAAAAATAACAGAAATTAGAAAAAGGAAAACCGGAGAAATATTATAAAAATTATAAATAGAAGAAAAAGACAACTAAAAACTGACAAAACCGGAAAAATTACAAAATACAAGAAAAATAAGTAAAAACATGGAAATAAATCGAAAAACGAGAAAAAATCGTATCAATAAAAAAAAATGAAGCGGTACGAAGTTCGCTGGGTCATTTATAAATTTTATTTTTAAAATGTTGGAACATTCTGTATATAATCGTAATCTATTCATAAGTAATATTCCAAAGATAAGTGGTATTTAAAATACGATTAAAGTGTGATTACAAAAAGATTTCCTAAATAAACACAAAATTGCGATTAAATATGAATATTTTTTTCCACTTTAAAACCAAATGTATCTACTGTGTATTGTATAAACGATATTTTCAAAATGATTCCATTTTAATTTCAAATAATGATAAATCTATTTGTATAAGTCGATAAGAGAAATATATAACAAATATAAACATTCTGAGATAATATAAGAACTTTCAACTTTTGTCCAATAAAATAATATTTATTCATATCAAGAACTACATTTTAGTCTTTTAGATAAATCGTTATCAAGGGTAAAGAGTCAGAAGTCTAAGACCCTGGTTAATTTTATCTCATATTTCGTCGATCTGTTAGAAATGCTTGTTATAAATTATCATAATAATGTTCTTATTATGTAAGTTGGTTATTTTTAAGCAATGAGATAAAAGGCGCCAGTTAGATTTTTAAACTAAACCAGTTTATAATGTTTTTATTATTGTTATTAATCAAAAAATTATTTCAACATTAATCAGAATTTTCAATAATCACCAATCGTTTTGCTGTCTAATTAGACTTATTTCCCCTTTTATCATTGGATTGCGAACACCCACTTCAATATCTTGCTAGGTACTCCGTATTAATTTGTACAGTACTAGAAAATGAATCCCTTTAAAATCTACAAAAATTTACTAACCCTTGCGATGTACTGCCTCACAATGTAGCAGGATGTGTTTTACTGTTTTAAGTTCCTTGTCGCATAATCTGTAGTTCTCAATCCCACTAAAACCCAAACCTTCATCTTCAGCCCCTCACAGCTCGTTCCTCAAGGCCAGATGATCTACTTGGGCAACGTACACTCAGGTGGAACACTGATGTCGAACTTACCATTAATAAAATGAGAAGAAAAGCGACCCTTTTAGGTGCTCTGGGTGGTAGGCTCGAAAGAAGCCACTCCAAAACTCTACTTTATACCTACAAAACTTTTATTTGACCTCTTGTCGATTATAATGCCTTGCAATACTCTCCTCTTTTTCAGAGACTCCTCCATTCGTTTCTAGCCACAGAGAAAGTTATTATCTGCAAAGCTAAACAATTACCTTTACCCAAGCCGTCTTGTCTACAAAAGTACAAAAATACTTCCTCTTCCTTCTCGATTTTAAAAGCTACAACAACGATAAGTCGCTCGGACTCTACAGGGTACCAACATCACCACTCGGAGAACCTTCCATACTAACTGGAATGGTGGACTCCAAAGAACCTCAAGAATCCCGAAGATGAAGGTCCACTTTCCCTCCTTAAGACTTCTCAAAATCATAGACAGGGACCTTCATGCAGAACTTGATGACCTACTTGACGAAACTCTCCTCTTCTACAGGTAGACACAGGACGACAACAGGATAAAAAAACTAAGTCCTTAACGCTACCGTCTATAGGTAGAAACTGCAGATCCGTCCAACGGATGTGTCATTTTTTTTGTGTTCTCCTTAATGTCACTAGTTGTTTGTCTAATTTTTAATTATTAATGTAATGCATTAAATGTTTCATATTCCTGTAAAGAAGCAAATCCCAAATCTTAATAAATCCCACATAAGCCATAAAGTATGCAACTATATAGATTTGTATAAGGTCAAAATTTTGGGAGCGAAATATTAGGGAGTCAATTTTGCTAGAACCTCTTTATAAGATTTGGTTATCCAAATTTTCTTTTAGGAATGGGCTCCATAGACATCTTCTTGTCACTAGTTATTATTTTCTTAATAACGTAGAATATATTATTTATTATTAAGTCATTTTTACTATTTCTTAAAAAATTATTACGCCAAAGTAGTATGACTTCTTACGTGCATACATAGGTAAGTACACAAACAAAGGCACGCACGCACGCAAGCATACACAAACGCACGCGCGCACAGGCACACACGTGTTTTTTCTTCCATTAGCTGTTGAAAACCATTCTTACATTCCTTCTTATAAAACTAATGAGTTATTTTTCGTTTTTTCATTGGGTATTACAACATGTAATCGTAAAAAACATAATTATACTTAGGTTGTATTTATTTAACAATTATTTTGATAAAAGACAGTATTTCTGAATTAGTACTTGAAAGTTCAGTTCCGCTCACACCCAATGATCTGGATGCTGTAATTTATTAGAATGGCGTGCTTATAAATTAAGACTAACATACCGTAACATACAGCTACTGTCGTTTTTCAAGAATTTTAGTCTTAGCGTATAGTATTAATATTTAATAAGCGTTGCGAACTGAATTACCTGTAATTTACAAGAAAATGCAAATGGATCTTGGTTTGATGCATGCCATGTTTCATTCATAATGTAACTATACTTTTGTTGTCGCAAAGTGTTTTTACATCTCTATTTACTATTATAAAATGAATTCTAAATAGTTATCTACCTATTTACTTTAGAAGTATGAAAAAAAAAACAATAAAAAGTGTAAATAGATTTGAATCAGTTTTTGTTGGTTAATAGTCCCAACCCAAAGTACCTACTCTAAACGTAGGTAAAGTTTCATTAATATTAAATAAGATTTCTTAATTTGTTAATATACATTCCACAATAGGCACTTGGTTATCTTAAGATAAACAAAGCTTCAGGTACGTTATTCTACACCCATTTTAGGGAGTAGTAGTATCTGTAATGAACAGAACTACAGAGAAATATCATTATCAACGACCGTGAAGTAATAGTATCCATAGATTGCTTCAAACCAGCATTTATCTTTGGCATATGAAGGCCATATCTTCTGCCCTCTTCCAGAATATCTAGGGATATGGGACGGTTGTGTATTTTGCTAGAGTGTATTATCTGCAAAACTGTGTATCGAGTTATTAGAGGCTTCTAGTAAAAGGAATAGAGTAGAAGAGCTAGAGCCGATCCTTGGGGAACTCCAGAGTTGATCTTATAGAGGTTGGAAGAATGTCCATCTTAGGCAACTTGGCTGTGCCTGTTGAAGAGAAAGTTGGATATCCATTTGCAAAGGTTTGGCGAGAGTCCGTATGAAGGCAGTCTGTTCAAGAGAACTGCATGCCACACTTGATCAAATGCTTTTGAGATGTCTAGTGATACTATTTGAGTCTCCCCATGGCGGTGGATGGCATCACTCCGGACATGAATTTCTTATGCTATATAGTAGATGGGCTTGTTCACCTTTGTTGGCGAAAACCATATTGACTGTTACTTAAAAGGTTGTGTGACTCAAGGGAGCTCAGGATCTCGTGATTGACGTAAGTTTAGATATACGTTATGTTGTAACTAGTGAGTAATAGGTACTATTATTCTTAAAGAAGCCCTTGTATAATCAACGTTTTGTAGAACACTCGTAGACAAATATTATGCACAATCTAACAGTCTTCAAAAATAATTAACACATTAACCAGATATTCTCATTATACCTGTCATTCATTTTTTTTGACAGGTACATCAAATTTTAACGATATTTTTAATAAAGCCCATTAGCATATGTAATTTTCTGTAGTGGCTAGTGGAATAGGTTTAAATGTAGAACATATGTGAACACAAACCCACGCATCGTTTTTTTTTTTAATTAAATTTAAGCATTAAGCTACCCTAGTTAGTACCATCATGGCTTTAATAAATGGTGAACATATGTGACTTGTTGTCATTTTCAACACTTTATTTTTGACTTCGATATCCGCATTTAATTTTTTCAGATGACAGGTAGGTCCAGTTTGGTTATATTTAGAAAATTTTATTACAAATAAAAGTATTGTTTAGATGGTTTAAATGTTTTTTTTAGCTATGTTTAAAATGATTTTACCTATTCATTTCTGTTTATTTTTTGCCTTCTGGTATCTAAAATTTATTAGGTTAAAGTATGTCACTTGTGACTAAAATAACTATACTTTCATTCGGCGACAATTCGTGTGGGCGACTCAAAACTTGTGTTGTTGTTCGGTAAGTTGACTGTATTTCGCTGTGAGTGGATCTTTGTCGTTTGCATTTTATTTATGTGAATGTCCTCTACAATGTGACTTCAATAACAATAATTACACCTTTTCTTGAGCAGAGCACAGGTTTATGTCTGGTCATAAACTTGTTGTTAAAGACCATATAAATTTTACTAACAGAAGAGTTGGAAAAATTAATTATAGTTCAACTTGACAATACACCTAGTTTATGTTCGGTTATATAGGCTATTTTCTTTCATTTTTTTATTGATGTATTCGGCGTATTCTCTCTATTTATGTAACGACACTTGTAGATGGTATTGTTCCAATAAAAAATGACTTAAGCCAATATTTTTGTCATATTTTCACTTACAAAAATTACAGAGTTTTTGAAATAACTTTTTTGCTAATAGGTTTGAAACGACACTAAACCATTTTTTTACAAAATATGACCAGGGAAAGACTATCAAATTTTTTCTCGAAACTTCTCTCATATTTCTCAGTTATTTCTGCTTGCAGCCAAAATGTTTAATAGCCTTTTTAAAATTTCACATTTAGCTCCTCACCACCAGCTCCTGATTTGACGTGGTTTTTTTGGTCGAGGCGAAGAAGCAGGCTTCGACTGCGAAAACTGTTGTTTTGTTTCAGGATCATAATCGTAAACCTATGATTTATCACCAACAATAACCTTTTTGACCATCGGTTTTGATCATTTCTAGATTTTCCTGAGCGATTTCTACTCGAAGGCTTCTTTGCTGTTCTGAAAGCAGATTTAGAATGAATTTAGCACAAACACGAGTTGTGCTTAAATTCTCGGCTAAAATTTGACAAACTGTACTTTTTGGTACTGCAAGGTCATCTTCTAGTTCCCTAACAGTCAAACGACAATATTTCTGAATTGCCGCTCTCACACGCTCAACATTTTCCGTTGTTTTTCCCATTGAAGAACGACCAGAACGAGAATCACTGTCAACAGACGTGCGACCATTTTTAAACCGTTTATACCACACTTTTATTTGAGTTTTGCCTATACAATCATCTCCGGAGTCCTTTTGCAACATTTGAACAGTTTCTGTACAAGTTTTTTCAAGATTAAAGCAAAACTTGATGCAAATTCGTTGCTCATTTTAGCTACCTACTTAAAAAATCGACGAACTTAAAAAACACTTTGAAAACACTGCTCATGAACTGTACGTCCGGCAGGTATCAGCAAGTTAACAACAAATTTGTGAGGCTTTACTGTTGACGTTCCTGTCCGGTAGGGGTAGCTAGAAACTTTGGCGCGAAGATATAAATGCAGTTCCGATACTTTCAGGACAGTCCTCGTACATTGATGGGTAAAGCCAAGTAGACATTTTTGTTTTTTACTATCGAAACCAAATACATTCGATGAGCTGTGGACCCCCGTTTTGTTTCACGCCAAAGTGTACTTTCATCAAGTCTCCCCAGTGGATCCACCTGGACAACTTTGGAATCACCGTATTTAAAAACTAAAGTCAGCTCCAAAAAGATTTAGCATAATAATAGGTGTAACCGCATGACCAACATAGTTTTTGCTGCATTCTACCTAAAGAAACGTGGCTATTTTCTCCGAAACAAATAGAGACTGATTGCTTACGCGCTTAAGGACAAGATTTCTATAAAAAGGCTAATAATAACCTCTATAGAGACAATAGAAATATATAGAAAATGTCTAATAAAAACATTCTATAAACGAAAAGACCGTTAGACAAAACAAAAGACGTTGTTCTGTATCTAAAAATAAGAATAAAGAGACAGGTTGAAATAAAAATAGAAAGGTTTTGATTAGAAAATCTTGTGTTGAAAAGGAAGCACTTCTAAGCTATACTTATAATCCTGTTTTTGAATTAATCTAGTGTAATAAACCTGATAGAATTGATTAAGAGAGTAACACTATAAATTCCCAATTATACGAACGTTAATTAATTTTAGCCAATTATCTGCTAATTACTCTATGTTGAATATAAATTGACATTTATCAGCTTATAGAGATTGAACGTTGTCAATTAAAAGACGAGAATCTAAACGCAAATTAGATCGTAGGTATTGATTACATAGAGAATTCTTTTATATAATATTCTTCCTTTAGTACATTTTATGCGGTTTTTCTGAGTGTAGTTTAACTTACGGTAAATTTTTACGTACAAGTATTCGCTAGTGGCAAAATGAACTTTTCTTTGGCAAACTGCTTTAAATTACGATGATTATCAAGTAATAAGTGCCGGCAAAGGATAAAATACTAAAGTTGCGAGTTGAGATGCTACCAGTACAATCATCAGTCGAATATTTTAAGTACATTGTTGAGTTCCTGATTATGGGAAGAATCTATTTAATTAAATCACAAGTAAAAAAAACTTTACTTTATAGTTAGCTCACAATATAAATAAGCTGTTTATACAGTTATAGGATAAGTAGAGATACTTAGAGAGAGTGGCTCAACTTCTTACATCTTCTGAAAATTACTGGAAATAAGCAGAAAGAAGAAAGCCGCGGTAAACAACAGTAAAGCCAAAAGAAACCATAAAGAAAATAGAAATTTCTATTACAAAAGTACAGCAGGTCACTTTAAAAAGAAATGTTGGGAAAAGCAAAAATGGAAGAACGAGTATTTCAAGTGACACTTCCGATGACTTTTCAATACACGAGAGTTACTCTTCTTTTGGTCAAAATGGACAATTTCGTGGGCTGTGGAGGGTGTGGAATGAAACTAAAAAAAAACGATTGAATCCAGTGCATCTATTGCAATCGGTGGTTACTTGAGGGATGCATTGGATTCAGGAATACTTGTGAACCCTGTGGAAAAATAATAACTCTAAAAAAGTAGAGAGTTTTAGTCATTGGGATCTGTATCGCCACATATGGCCATATCAACCAAGAAATATGAGAGAGAATATAAATATTGGCACTTTCCAAAGTCAATTGTTTAAATAAACAAATTATCATATCCTAACAAGCTCTAAATTTTCTATTAATTTAAATATGATAACCACCAGTTATAAACCGAAATTAATATTTAGTTTAAAATTTACTATCCCTTGGCTATAGTTGGTGTAATTAACACGATTATAAAATTCATCATACCTAGGTATACCTAATTTTAGAAAAATCTCCATTTCGCAGCAAAATCTAACAATACCACAAACTTTTACCATTCGGTTTCGAACGCGATCTAAAAATCTTATAAAAGTACTAGCTGTACCCGGCGCGCGTTGCTCTGCCAATAACTAAAATAAATTTAAGAAAAATAAAAGAGGAGAAGAGATAGAGAAGAAAAGAAAGTTTATAGTTTTGTTTTACTTATCGCACCAAAAATATATTTTTCGAACCTAATTTACTACAGCTTTGAAACTTAAATCTAAGAACTCACTCACTAGGGTTCCTTATTTTCTAATAACATAATTACACTTATATTGATGTGTACGCTAGCACTGTTCTCTGCTTTTGCACTAACACAAATTACACTAGCTCGAAGGGTTTGATCCTCTTGAGTCTTCTTGTCTGGTTCGTATTGTCAAGGAGCTGGATGGCTTCGACATTGACGTGATGAAGAAGTCGCTGTTCATGACTCTTGGCGAATTCGCTAATGACCTGGCTAACGGTGTCCATTTCCATGTCCCTATGGAGGTCACTATTTCTGCAATACCAGGGGGCATTGACAATGCTCCTTAGTACTTTATTTTGGAATCGCTGGATTATTTCTAAATTGCTCTTACTGGCACAACCCCACAGCTGGATGCCATATATTCATACGGGCTTAAGAGTTTGTTTGTACAGAAGTACTTTGTTATATGTTGACAGAGTGGAATTTTGTCCAAGCAGCCAATACATTTTTTTAAATTTGATGTCTAATTCCTCTTTTTTCTTTTTGACATGAGCTCTCCAGCGTAGCTTAGCGTCCAGTGTTATACCCAAATATTTTGCTGTATTAGCATATGGTATTTGGATATTGTTTATGCTAACAGGGATATGTTGGTCTCTTTTGTTTGTAAAATTGACATGGGCAGATTTAGCCTCATTTAATTTGATTCGCCATTGCTTAGTCCAGTTATTAATTTTGTTAACTGATGTTTGCAGATTTATTGCCGCTTCTTCGTGGTCTTTGCCTACAGCCATTATAGCAGTGTCATCAGCAAAGGTGGCCATCTTGTCATGCTCTAATTCAGGAATATCACTGGTGTATAGTAGGTAAAGGACTGGCCCTAATACACTGCCTTGCGGTACTCCTGCCTTAATTTCTTTAAGTTCAGAGTAAGCGTCTTCCTGCTTAATTCTAAAAGCTCGATCTGAGATATAAGACTTCAATAATTGTGAGAACTGGTTAGGCAAGAGCTTGCTTAATTTGTAGTATAGTGCCTCGTGCCACACTTTATCGAAAGCCTGAGCTACATCAAGAAAGACGGTAGAACAAACTTTTCTTTCCTCCAATGACTTTTCAATTATGTCTGTGATCCTGTGGACCTGGTCTATATTTGAGTGTCACTCTCTGAAGCCAAACTGATGGTCTGGGATTATATTTTTGTCTTTAATAACTGGTTTTAATCTTTTAAGAAGTATTTTTTCGAATAGTTTTAAAATTATAGGGAGCAAGGAGATTGGCCTGTAAGACGAAACTTCATTTGGTGGTTCTCCAGGTTTAGGAATCATTATCATTTCTGCTACTTTCCATATTTTGGGTACATATTTTAGTCTAAAGGATGCATTAATAAGATAGGTAAGTTTTACAATTGCTTTACGTGGGAGTTGTTTTAGGATTTTACCCGTAATGTTTTCTTTAATTTCTCTTGCTATTTCTTTTGAAGCAGCAGGTCTAATTGCACCTTCTTCCTGTATAAGATTCTCCCAGTCGAGAATGTCTTCTCCCTGATTCGACTGGAAAGTCTCTTCAAGATATTCAGCGTATCTGTTAGCTTTTTGTATATTACTTTTTGCCCACGTACGGTCTGAATTTTTAATTGGTGGATTCTGCAGGATTGGTCTTTTTAGCCTCTTGGTAGCTCTCCAGAGTGAATAGTCAGTTTTACTATCATTTGACAGTTCACTTAGGTAGTCACTTGATTTTCTGAATCTCTCTTTTGAGTCGTTGTGTGGTATTATTTAATACAGTTTTATTGGCTGGTGATCGAGTTTGATGCCAGATTCTTCTGAGCCTTCTTTTTTCAGAAATAAGGGTTCTAATTTCTTTGGGGTAATTGTTACCTTTGATTCTTGGAATAATGTCTGGAGTATTGGATAACATCAACAAATGATTCCGCTTCATTATCTAGTTGTTCTTCATTTCTTAGAGGCACTGACAAATTGATATTCTCTTCAAGTTTTAATTCGAAGCTTTTCCAATCTGTCAGTTTATTTACCAATCTAGGAGCTAACTCATTTTGTATAATGCTGTCGCTGAGCGTGAGTAAAATGGGAGAGTGGTCAGAGTTCATATCCCAAGCTTCTTCCACCTTCATACCTAGATATACCTATTTTTTTTAAATCTCCATATTCACAGCAAAATCTTACAATACCTCAAACTTATAACATTCGTTTTCGAGCGCAAACTAATAATCTTAAAAAAGTAGTATTCTTATTTAATCAGCCCTTTGGAGGTTCATTTAAATTGTTTAATAAAAAAATTCACAGGGAAACAAAACAAAGTAACTAAAAAACAAAAAAATCTCTTTCCATGTTTAAAAATTATCTTTTATCTAAGTAAATAGTTGAACCTGAAAAACAATTATTTTAAAGATTGGTATCTCACGGTCTATTGTACAGTGGGCTAGTTTCACAGTGGTTTTCTGATTTTTTTTTTCATTTCTACGGAAACACTGTTAAAACATTTCCAAATTCAAATATTAACACCTTCAACTGGGAAAAAATTTCATCCATATTATCGATGACGTAAAAATTGGAAAATTCCTCCCTTTATAGCTGCCCTCTGTACCCATTAATGTATCCACCTGAACGAGAACGTATTGAATGAACATGTTGAAAAAGGGGAAATGTTATATTATGGGTGATAGCGAAATTTCGGCTTTACCTCTCTTGCTATTTGGTTGTTTGTTTGAATGTCTATCTTGTAATGTCTTCTAAGCTGTTAACAGTAATTTGTAAGGTAATGTCCTTCAATTTGTTATAGTTGGTTTTTTAACAATGGATTTCCTATATATTACTGCGTTTAGCATATACTTATTCACAAAAATCTAAGTATTTGTTGCGCAAGGAAAATGTGCATTGCAAATAAAAAATATTTGCAGCAAGGGTCATTATTTTAATTTTCATATCTAAACCTTTCCTTTAGAACAATATTTTTCTCCGAACTGTTATTGTTATTATTTTTGATAAGAAGATAACATTGTTAACGATTACACTTTGTAAAATAATTTTGTACGTCCCTGTACTACAACTTCTGTTCCTACTATTAGAAATCGTATCTAAAATAGTTGAGACATACCAAAGGAGTATCAATGTCGGACGTAAACGACATTTTTTAGAAAGTTCAATGACACAATAATACATCCCGAGCCACATTCGAAATACGTCTGGTGATGTCCTCCCATCTTGGGTGTCCTATAAATCCCATAACGATTTGCAATTCCTGACCTGTTATTTGTTTAATGGCGCCATGCCCAGCTTATTAAAATCACTCTCATGATATACTGTAATTGCTCTACTATAAACTGACTGACTACCAAGCTGTATTTATTGAGCTTTACTAATTGTTATGTTAAATTATACCTACACCAACATTAACATTCCGTTTTGCATCTAACTTTAAACGAGTTTATGTTATGTTTATGTTATCACTCGTAGAAGTACTGTTACTATAATTTGAAAATGCAATAAATTTTTCTATTCCCCTTTTGGTATCACTACAGATTTACATAAGGTGTTAATCTAAATTAAATTGCATCTATTACTTTAGAAGTAAATAACAATATTTTGTTTCGTTAGATACTTGTATCACTCTGATAATTATTTTAACCGCTTCCTTTTGAAGTTCTATCGTCTGAATTTTTTTCTATGTAAGTATTTTTAAACAATTTAGTTCCTCAACTCTATAAATACCGAAGATACAATACAAGATATAAAGAAGAAGAAATATTCCGTTTTCGATTGTCTTAGTTCTTTTATAACGTTCCATATCGTTGGATTTTCTGCTATCCATTTGTTTCCTTAGTTTTTCTAAGATTGTACTACTGCTGATTCCACAAGATGGTTACCCTGCTCCTGTTTCTTTATCTAACTTGGAGCCGTCCGTATACCATTTTATGGCATTTTGGCTTAGCCTCATTATGGTGTCTTTGTCCCATTCAGATTTACTATCCAGTTTTGTGGTGAATTTTGGCAAGAACTTTATCCACAGGTTTAATCTCCAATGGGTTCCATCTGAAAAACCTGGAAATATTTTTGAAAGATCCACTGAATAAAAATCACTAATAAATGACCTATATATTTTTGGATAAATATGTTTTGATTCACATTATTTTTCAATCCATCTTAAAGCAATTTATGAATTGTTTTACATTTATAAGATTGTAAACATAATATCAAAATAGCTAACGTATTAAACCGATCAATCGACTTTGTGTTAAATTACAAAGTACACTATGTGTCAGCTCATCACGATATGAACATCATAAGCGGAACAAAGTGAAAGTTTATGGGATCCAACATATTGGGAGATAATAGTCTGAGAAGGGTTAGGCAAAGTATTTATTCATATTTACAAAAACCATTTATTACTAATAAAAAAAAATGTGAGCCGTCACGGGACGCCTGGCAGATGTGAAACATCGACATTAACCCGTGCCTAAATCATAAGACATTTCCAATTTAAATAACATGGCATTTTTGCACTTTTTGTCGTTAATTTTTTTTACTGAAACAAATGTAGCTAAAAATAATTAAATATCTATTTCTTGTAGGAAATTTGCAATAAATTTGTCATCAGAGTTAAATTCACGATTTTTTTTGTAATTTTCACCATAATTTTTATTTATATCAAACTAAATATATATATATATAGGTAATAAAATTAACAAATACAAAATTTGGATACAAAATAAAGTATATTATCGCTTATAAATAATAGTATCACAATGGTACCACAATATTTATTGTACGATTTCTCAGATTGCTCACAGATGTCGTTAGATTACAGAACCAAAATAAATTTAAAACGTGATTTCGTTTAGCTTTTTATTTAATTGCCTTAAATTCAATAATCTTAAAAAAGGAAATTATTAAAACACAAATTTATATAGAAGTACGTTACTATATTAATATAATTGTAGCTACTTCATAATTTTAGTACAAACAAAAAGTGATAGTAAATAAAAAATAGGAAAATGATGAATTTAACTATGAATACAACTTTATCGTTGAATAACTTTTAAACGGTAGATATTTAAATGGGAAATGTATTATGATTTAGGCACGGGTTAATGTGAATATTAAGGGCTGGTTTGGGTCTGATAATTTTTGTTAGGTTATAATCTAAAAATTTGATGGGTGTTTGGAGAACAAAACCAAATTTGGGAAATAACGGACACCCTAATGTATATAGAGTAGGTAGGTACTCACTCATTTTTATTCAATATTTTTTCATCACTTTCTTTATTAACACTTTGTTTATTCATATTTAAAACAAACACTTTATACACAAATTTTACAGGGACTATTCACCAACAATCTATTTTGATTAACAAGCTGTCAATTTTACAGGTCAGCAAAATATGTAGGTACCTATATTATGTTGCCTATACAAACAAACATTTTTATATATATAGAATAGATAGTAGGCGGAATCGAGTTAGGTTTTTATGAAACAATTCATACCCTGTCCCGCCAAATTTTTGAATCGATGAGCTTCTTCCCCCTATTGTTGGCGCGCCACCGTCGGCGTCGCTCAAAACATGAGACCAATTTCATATAAGGTGTCAGTACATCTCTTTATTATATATTATCGATGCGTTAGGTTTTTTACGTCATACGAATCATACGTCACCGTCGCCACGCGAGAAATCTAATTCACGTGCGGCTATAGATGTTTCACATCAAAAAGTAATTTCATCAGTGTCTTACAAACACTCTCCTGTAGACTAATGGTAAAAAGTTGAAATAATATTATAATTTTATTACACAAAAGAATCTTGTTTTTTACATTTATGTCGTCTTAAGCTAAAAAATTACTACACGAAGAGTGCAATCCGCTCGAGAAATGATTGGCTTCCGTCCTGAGTAATATCTACTGTTTATCTTCCACATCTAGTCAAAAATTTGAAGCAATGAACAGCGAACAGAGCTAATTATGACATTTACTGTTTCTCTCTGCATGCACATGCGGCGAAAGCAACGACTTCAGTGGAAGTAGGTAAAGTATATTCACAAATATAGTGTCTCATTGTAAAAGTCATTTCCTCTATGGAAGATCGTCGCTCCATCTTTTGCCCGGTCGGCCTATACTTCTCCTTCCACTTAGTGATTTGTCTCTTGCTATTATAACAACTCTGGTGTCCGCCATTCTACTGATATGATTGTTCCATTCTTTTTTTTGTCGGTTTAGTGTCCATTCATTTATACCCTGCACATTGCATATTGTTATGATATCTTCATTCCTCATTCGATCTCTTAGCGTGTTAAAGTTCATTTCATACCCTTTCAGTTGCACGTCACCAACTATGACGTCATATCATGTTTTCGGCATGTCTTTGATTACTACATTACATTTGATGGCGACTCTACAAAATTTTGACATTTGTCAGGATCGTATTCAGCCAAATAGGAAAAGGCTTTGAAATTAATATATCAAAACATTATAAAATAAAACAAAATGTATTTTTAATTGATATTTATTATCATAAATAATATAACATTAGTAAATAAATTCCTAAAATTAGTTATTATAAAACAACAAGGATCACTTGCCGGATGAAACCTACAATAAGAAATTAGATCTGTTTAAAAAATAAGTTTTATTCGATAAACTAATTACCTTGGAAATCATTGAAATGTAACAAAACTGGTAAAGTTAAACTTGTAGAACAACAGACATATTTGAATACAATACACGTTTATTATGCGGAGTTGTCTTCCCACAAGTCCCAATCTGATTCGTTATCCGATTCGTTTAAATCAATGATTACAGGAGAGATATTGCTTGCATCAATGATTTTTTCAGTCTCCCAATATTCATCAATAATTTTTCTTGTATGGTCTACATACCTCTTCCATTTTTCTGATGTAATCTACAATTACATAACAATTATAAACCATAGCATAAGAATAAACTTTTCATTAAACCTGTTGAAGAGCTTCGTTCCAAACACTAATTACAGTATCTGCAGTAATACGTTCAGCCGAAGTTATTTTTGCATCGTAATACCGTTTACATTCTGACCAAACAAGTTCAATTGGATTGAACTGGCAATGATATGGAGGCAGTCTCAACACCCGATGGCCATGCAAAAGAGCTAATCTATCTAATCTGTAAAATATACATTTTTAATATCTTATTAAATTATATCATATCATAACATACCTGTATACTTTATCTGGTACATGTTTCTTGGCAATTTCTAACAATTCGAACTTCATAATAGGCATTCGAAACTGTATATTCCTTTCTTTTAACCAATTCATCAGAGAAACTTTGTTCCAACTTGCATTTGGTATTTTTTCGAGCAACGTGGAATGGTACGACGCATTGTCCATTATTATTAATGACGGTTCTTCTAAGCTTTGTAGAAGCTGGTATTCAAACCATCTTTCAAAATTATCAGCATTCATTGAATCATGATAATCGCCAGATTTACTACCACTTTTAAATATCAAGCTACAGTCATTAATAAATCCATTTTCAGAACCCGCATGAAGAACAATGTATCGTACACCTTCACCAGTCTTCTTTCTGACTCCCTTATCGGTACCATCCTGCCAGCTTTTGCGAAATCCTCCTTTGCTGAATATCCAAGTTTCATCAAGGTTTGAGACGATGAGAATCACTTTCATTTTTTTTAAAATCTCGTAAAAACCATAATCTTTTTTGTGTAACATGTGACTGTTCCATGAGATATTTTCTGTTAGAAATGTTACAGCTTATCCACTTGAATTTTAATTCTTTTAAAGCCCTACTGAGTGAAGAAACTGATGTATGTATCCCATATATATCTTCTAATTTTTTCTTCAACGTATAAAGAGTCACATGCTCACCTAAAATAAGATAAAATGTTAAAAAAAAATTAGTAAAACTAACCCTTGAAAATAAACTCATAATGAACCAGTAAACAAATTTGTATGTGAAATGGAAACATAATAACATTGATGAAGATATTTAGAACCTTATACAATATAATTTGAAAAATATGTATTTAGTAAATACCAACCTTGACTAAACATTCTGTATATACAAGTCCTAATACCATGTTCATATTTCATCCAAATATTGGGACCAAGGCTAACGCTCACAGAATCGGACATTTTAGCTGAGTATTCACGATCTGTTTGAATACCTTCATTTGCCAATCGTCCTACAGTCGATAGCGATATTCCTAAGGCGGCCGAAACACGCTAAAATTAATTGATCATCAATGAATTTTTATTAAACTTTAAGATGTGAAACTTACCTCATGTACAGCATTTACGGGCAATAGAGTTTTACCGGCTTGTTTTTCCAATTGGAAATAAGCAAGCAGTTTCAATACTAACGCTTGCTCTTTTTCGCTATACCGCGGCATGTTTATAATTATTATCAAAATAAATAAATAAATTAAAAATAATATTCCAACTTCTAAAAAAATGTGATTAACCACAATACTTACAAATGGAACTAATGGAAGTACTGTTCTGATAAAAACTGTCAGGCGTAACTTTGACGTTTATCAAAAATAGCTACAGAGCGTGTTCAATATTTCAATTTGACTATGAGGCCATGCCGTACTGCAAACGGCAGCCAATGAAATGCCTGTATTGTGTCGATTGTAGTTATTTAATATTTACGTGTACATCTCTCATAATGTTGTTGCCTTACGAAAATTTATAGTGGACGTACCGTTTTTTGCATTGCTTTCAACTTAATACGATAAAGCGAGATAGATGCCCTATGACGTGCAACTGAAAGGCTTTGAAATGCACTTTAGCTGTAATTCTTCTGAGGATTCCCATTTTTCCTGTTTCCAACATTCTCTGTGTTCTGGTTATATCGGATCTTGTTTCTGATGTTACGTCATTACTGGTCTTATAGTAGCCTTATAGATTTTTGATTTCATTTCAATGTTCATGTGTCGATTGCGCCATATAGTATTATTAAGGCATCCTGCCAATCTATTCGTCTTTTGTACTTGATCTCTTACTCCTTTCTCAACGTCTCCATAGCTGGACAGTGTTATTCCTAGGTACTTTATTTCCATAACTTGTTCCATGCTACCTCCATCGATTTCCAGTTTACATCTTATTGGTTCTTTACTGGTTACTATTGTTCTAGTTTTCTGAGTTGAGATCGTCGTGTTAAATTCTTTTGCCCTTATATTAAATCTGTGAACTAATCTTCCATAGCCTTTTTAAATACTTTATTGTTGTGGAATTACCACAGTCTTACAAACTGTCAACACCAGCTTATAGGCGAGTCACCTGTAGGTAAAGCAACAAACTAACTACATAACTCATCATATAAATGAGGTAAGTAATAAATTTTGCAAACACAGGAAAAAAAACTTGAGTTTGGAAAAATGTTTGATCGATCAGACCCATCTTTAACAACAAAACTCATCACTGCTTGTTCGTGGGTGTTTGGCCAAAAACAACACCGTTATCATACCTAAACCACCGTATTCTCCGACTTGGCCAGCTGCGACTTTTTCCTATTTCCAAAACTAAAGGACGACGTTTTGCCACAATGGAGGAGATAAAGGCCGGGTCGAAGAAAGAGCTGATGGTCATATCCACAATTCAGTTCCAGAAGTGCTTAGAAAATTGGAAGAATCGCTGGCACCAGTGTGTTATATCTGAGGGGGATTACTTTGAAGAAGACAAAATAGATATTGATGAATAAATAAAGATTTTGTGAGTTGTATACTGACTCAAAATAGATTTTGCTTCATTAATTTTAACTCGCCAATTTTTTAACCAGTCTTAGAGATGGTTTTAAAGGTTTTGTGATACTAAGGACACTAACTTGAGGAACACAGGATTTTATTGGATGATAGAAGGATAACTCGAGGTTGCATTTAACGTGGAAAAAGCGATCTTTGAGGTAGGATATTAGTAGAAGGTAATAGGGTGTTGGAAGGATCACTTTTAGTTTGTAAATTAATCCATCATGCCAGACTTGAATTTTGCGTTACCTACTCGATATTTTCAAACGCCTTATAAGATTTTTATTGTCATTTAACAGTGGCATAAAATTTTTGAAGTTAATAGAAAGCAACATAAATTTTTTAACGTATAATTTAAGTAAAAGTTGTAAAAGAATTTCTATTTTTATTCTAGTGTAGATTCCACAAATTACTCTTCGTTTTCGTGTCAAATAATAGTACATAAAATTTCGTGTGTAGATGTAGTAGACATCCCATTTTTTTTTTATTAGGGCGTATCCGTGGTGTGTTCGTTCAGGATTTTAATGATATTCATTTATTTTCTAGCGTTATGTAGATAAAAAAATTTAGCCACACGTAGTGGATTATTATTTTTAATTATAAATTGATAACTGTACGATAGTTTTTGAATTATTAATCAGTATATAACATATACGCTACATTGGTTTTGTTGTATTTTATTGATCGTTAGTGATTAGCCTACGATGCTTGTATTGATTTATTATTTTGTAATTATGATCAGGTTGACTAAATTTTTGTGGGTACCTGTTTTTCAGATATTATATTATATATTATACTAGAGTTTAAATTATTGTTGTGACAAAAATAAGTTTTGTTTAATGTTAATTACTAATCTTATAGTACGAGAAAAAATATACAGGTTATAAATATAATAAAAACAGGAAATATATCTTTTACAATGCAAGTATCTACAGAGGACACACCAAGACTTTTTTGAGATATCTCTCATGGGATTTTTGAAATTTTATAAACTATACAAACAAGAATATAATAAAGTTACATATGGGAAAAACTAAAAACATCTCGCATCTTTACCTTTACACACCAACGCTCTGACCACTAAGCTATAGATACTTACTTACTCCGTGGCGTTACAACTCTGTGTGGGTTTTAGCCTCCATCCTCTACGTCCATAGCTATGTTATCCCGTTAACGGAGCCGAGGTTCTCCAAGTGGTCTTTTTTCCAGTTGGAGTTTCTTCCCACACCAGTTTTACTATTCTTTCTTATGAGGTGGCCTGCCCACTGGAGTCTTATGCTATATTGTTCCGTTACCCCAACCAGTAACAGGCCAAATATTTTCCTTAGGATTTTTTTCTTTCAAACCTGCAGTCGCTCTTCGCTTGCCTTTGTTATTGTCCAAGTTTCGCTGGTCTTATACACAAGGAAAAAACTGAAAACATCTCGCATCTTTGCATTAACGCATTTTTTACCTTTAAGTGCCAACGCTCTGTCCACTAAACTATAGATGCTTACTTAGTTACTCCGTGGCGTTACAACTCTGTGTGGGTTTTAGCCTCCATTCTTTTGCTAGCTCCATCCAGTTCTCTACGTCCATAGCTATGTTATCCCGCTACCGGAGCCGAGGTCGTCCAATTGGTCTTTTTTCCAGTTGGAGTTTCTTCCTACACCAGTTTTACTATTCTTTCTTATGAGGTGACCTGCTCACTGGAGTCTTCTAGACTTTATTTCTCTTACTTTTTTGGCGTCTGCGTATAACTCTTCCAGCTCTTTGATTGTTCTTATTTTATATTGTTCCGTTACCCCATCCAGTAACGGGCCAAAGATTTTCCTTAGAATTTTTCTCTCTCAAACCCGCAGTCGCTTTTCGTTTGCCTTTGTTATTGTCCAAGTTTCGCTGG
Organism: Altica lythri; assembly: GCA_964028335.1. Lineage (NCBI taxonomy): Eukaryota > Metazoa > Arthropoda > Insecta > Coleoptera > Chrysomelidae > Altica > Altica lythri. The sequence goes on along the minus strand of OZ034807.1, from coordinate 5,929,023 downwards.
TCTTATACACAAGGGAAAAACTGAAAACATCTCGCATCTTTACCTTTAAGCACCAACGCTCTGAATACTAAGCTATAGATGCTTGCTTACGTACTCCGTGACGTTATAACTCTGTGTGGGTTTTAGCCTCCATTATTTTGCTAGCTACATCCAGTTCTCTATGACCATAGCTATATTATCCCGCTACCGGAGCCGAGGTAGTCCAAGTGGTCTTTTTTCCAGTTGGGGTTTCTTCCCACACCAGTCTTACTATTCGTTCTTATGAGGTGGCCTGCCCACTGGAGTCTTCTGGGATTTATTTCTCTTACTTTGTTGGCGTCTGCATATAACTCTTCTAGTTCTTTGTTTGTTCTTATTCTATATTGTTCTGTTACCCCATCCAGTAACGGGCCAAAGATTTTCCTTATGATTTTTCTCTCACAATCCCGTTTGCCTTTGTTATTGTCCAAGTTTCGTTGGTCTTATAACTGTTTTATATAGATTTATCTTTGTTCGTCTTGTTAGTTGTTTCGATTTTATCAGGTCTCGAAGGGCATAGCTACATCGGTTCTTAGTTTGGATCCTATTGTTTTTTTTTTCTTGTGATCTGTTATTACCTTTAGTTATTGTTGTTCCAAGATACTTAAATTCTCTGACGAGCTCGAAGTTTAGTCGTCGATGATGATGTTCCATCCAATTCTGTCTCTGTTTCGAATATTGCTGGCCCATCTTCTCTACTTCCTTCTCGAACCTAATAAAAGTTTCGTTAATTTTTATTCTTTTCTATTAGATCGACATCATCTGCTAATGTCAGCAATAAGTTTGGTCCTTCTCGATGGATTAGAGAAATCGGTGTATAAATAATTAATAATTAGCTTTTTGGTCTAACGTGTCCTACTCTCTTACTCCTTAATGTCATTTCTTGTTCGTCTAATTTGATAAACAAATTTGTTTAGAAATTTTAAAAACCGTAACTTTTACAGATTCAAGAGTATTTGTTTTAAAACAATATATTCGTTTGTTTTAAAGCTGTAATAACATAAAATATTCTATAAATGTAGTGTAACGAGCGAGATAACCTTAGTACGCCCCTGTCGCTCTCCAGGTAAACAACGCGCTTATTCTCGAACAGAACAATCAGGAAAATTCCTTCCTTTCTACGTGCGTCGAGAAAGTGTTATCGAAAGACGTTCTGGAAGCTGTGGACTGGTATATAAGCGGAGAGCCACGATCCGCGGGGAAGTTTAAAGTTTATAGCGACAGGCTAAATATTTGAGCGATCTACGAGCTGCGAAGTGCAAATAAATAAGTGAATATAAATCGGAGTTAATTGTTGTACATAAATTAGTGTGTAGTGTTATAGTTAGTTTAGTTATTTAGTTATAATTCGTTTAGTTAGTAGTGTGTAAATAAATTAGACATTTTCGTTCAGCAGTGATTTTTATTTTGAACCCCTAGAACGTAACAATTGGTGTCAGGTGTGGGGTAAATTGAACTGCTGTGTTAATTTAAATTGTGGACTTCATTAGTGAATATTTTGTATGCCAGTTACGAGATCACAGACGAAGAAAATGGATCAGGCGACAATGGAATTTTTCAAGCAAGCCCTTGAAAAAATGAGCTTGAAAATGGATGAAAACACCCAGAAAATGGAGAATAAAATGGAAGAAAACACCCAGAAAATGGAGAATAAAATGGAAGAAAACACTAAGAAAATGGAAGAAAACACTAAGAAAATGGAAGAAAACACTAAGAAAATGGGAGATAAATTGACATTGATTGAAAATGAGTTAAAGAATAATTACTCCAAACTGGAAAACGAAATTGGAAGCGTAAAAGACGAGATGGGCAACGTGAACGATAAAATTGAAAAATTTGAAGACAGGTTTGGAAACATTGAAGGCAGATTGGTTAATATGGAGGAAGAAATGCAGGTAAAATTGGAAGAACATGTGAAAACCATGGAAGAGCGTTTGAGCAAGAACTTCAACAAATATTGTTCTGTTAAGCTGGGAGAACGGGGTGAGCCAGGGCGAACAAAGATCAAACCTCCAACTTTTGATGGCAAAATACCCTGGAGCACATATCATAAACAATTTGAAGCAGCAGCCAACGCCAACTGCTGGGACGATGAAGAGAAAGCAACTGCCTTAATTGTTGCATTAAGAGGAGACGCACTGAATATCCTTCAGACCATTCCTGCAAGTCAACAAGGTGATTATAAGACTCTGACAAGTAGACTGCAAATGAGATATGGTGATGCACATCTCCAACAAGTGTATCACGCACAAATCAAGAGTCGCCATCAGAAGAGCGCAGAAACCTTGCAGGAATTCGAAGCAGACATAGCAAGGTTGGTAAGGCTGGCCTATCCTTCAGCACCGGACAGCTTCCTAGAACAACTTGCTGTCCAGACCTTCGTCGATGGGTTGAGAGACACGGAGACTCAGCAGACGTTGCGGTTGGCCCGGCCCAAAACTCTAGATGACGCCCTGGCCCATGCCCTAGAATTTGAAGCTGCTAAACAAGCTTCTCACAGAGGACAGAGCAAAGTGAGACAGCTTGATGATTCGCCAGTCTGCGACGAGAGTATTGAAGACGTAGTTCGCCGAGTTCTCCAGGAGAAACGTAATGGTGGACCAAGATGCTGGAACTGCGGCGAAAGAGGACACATTCGGCGTAACTGCAAGAAGCCGTTTAAACCACAACGGCAAGAACAGGAAAACTAAAGCGGGTTGGCAAGAAGGGGCATAAACCGACCCGCCACGACAATGCCCCTGAAGTTGTAATTCAGGCCATCTCTTCAAGTGTTTATGTCGACGGTAAAATTAATGGGAGGTCCGTAAAAATGTTAGTCGACACTGTCGCAACCCGAACTATAGTCAAGCCGAGTGTAGTTGAAGGAAATGGAAAAACCTTACCAACGATGGTTCGTTTACGGACTGCAACTGGCGAAGACGTGCCAACACATGGAAAGAAGAGGATCGTCATCAACATTGGGGACAGGTCTCTCGAACATGAGGTGCTGGTGGCAGATATCATGGAGGAAGTCATCTTGGGAATGGATGTCATTAAGGGTTATGGCTTCCAGATGGATATGAGAAACGATGTTCTGAGGATCGGAAGTCTGGAAATTCCATTCCTGGGATGTGAAGATATCACGACTCGAGTCTTACTCAGCGAAGATGTTCACCTACGTGGACAGGCGGAAACCATAGTGAAGGGGTATTTAGATAGAGACCTTCGAGATAGCTGTATAAGACTCATCGAACCAGCCAGTGAGAGTAACCTCGGGAAAGGACTGTTAGTCGGAAAAACCTTGGTGAGAGGCGGAAACGAAGTTCCTGTGAGAATGTTGAACACCAACATGTACCCTGTGATCTTGAAGAAAGGGACGATCCTGGGAGAAAGCTGTTCTGTGCTTTGTGTGACAGGAAGCGTTCAGGATGTGAAGAACCCGCTACCAAGAAGCGAGAAGAGTTCGAAGAAATTACTTGAGACATTGGCTTCTTTCTGCACAGAACTTGCACCAGAACATATTAGCAAGGTGAAGAAACTGATTCATGAATACAGTGACGTTTTTGCTATGGACAACACTCAGATGGGTAGGACGAAGGTTGTGAAGCATTCTATCAATACCGGAAGTTCAGATCCCATTCGCCAACAACCGCGAAGGCTTCCCATAGCAAAGAGAGAAGAAGCAGAAAATATAATCAAGGACATGCACGAACAAGGAATAATAGAGCAATCTGATAGTCCTTGGTCATCACCTGTGGTTTTGGTGAAGAAGAAAGATGGCAGCACCAGATTTTGTGTCGACTATCGTCGTTTGAACGACGTCACCAAGAAGGATTGCTACCCCATTCCAAGGATTGACGACACTTTGGACACGCTTTCTGGCTCGAAATGGTTCTCCACGCTGGATTTGAAGAGTGGGTATTGGCAGGTGGAATTAGATCCCAAAGACAAAGAGAAAACAGCTTTTACTATTGGGACAGGATTGTGGCAGTTCACAGTAATGCCATTCGGCCTCTGTAACGCACCTGCAACTTTCGAGCGATTAATGGAAACCATTCTTCGAGGATTGTCATGGAAGTCGTGCCTAGTTTATTTGGACGATGTCATAGTATTTGGCCGGACATTTGACGAACACCTGGAAAATTTAAGAGAAGTCCTTGAAAGGCTACGCACTGCAAATTTAAGACTCAGTCCAAAGAAATGCCACCTCTTCAGGAAAGAAGTGAAATATCTAGGACATGTAGTATCTGCAGATGGCATTAGTGCTGACCCAGACAAAGTCAAGGTTGTACGAGAATGGCCAGTACCACAAGACAAGCACCAAGTAAGGAGTTTTCTTGGCTTGTGCACATACTACAGGAAGTTCGTCCTTGGATTTGCTGACATCGCGAAGCCTCTAACGAGACTGACGGAAGATGGAAGGGACTTCAAATGGGATACTGAATGCGAGGATGCTTTCAATCGACTGAAGCAAGCACTAACAACAGCTCCTATATTAAGTTATCCTCAGGCCAGTGGAAGGTTTATATTGGACACGGACGCAAGCAACACGGCCATAGGAGGCATATTATCCCAAATTCAGAATGGCCAAGAGAAAGTTATAGGATATTTCAGCAAGGTCCTGTCGAAGCCTGAGCGTAACTATTGTGTTACGAGGAGAGAACTTCTCGCCGCAGTCAAGGCCATGGAACATTTTTATAAATACTTGTACGGTCGCGAATTCCTTCTAAGAACAGATCATGCTGCTCTGAAGTGGCTTCTACAATTCAAGAACCCAGAAGGTCAGGTTGCGAGATGGATAGAAAGGCTGCAGGAATATCATTTTTCTGTGGAACATCGGGCCGGAAAGTCACATGGCAACGCTGACGCATTATCTAGGAGACCTTGTCCTTCCGACTGCAAACACTGCAGCAAAGCAGAAGAGAAGGAATTCTGTTTAAGAACCACCGTCGTGGATCTAGATTGGCTGCCAGAATCCCTGAAGCGAGACCAAGAAGGTGACACCGAACTAAAGATGTTGCTTGACTGGAAAGCAAAAGGACAGAGACCAAGATGGGAAGAAGTGAGTCACCTGAGTCCTAGGGTCAAGTCCTACTGGGCGCAGTGGGACTCCATCATTTTAGAGGATGGATTGATGAAGAGGTCCGTCGAGAATGACGAGGGTACTGCAGCTAGGACTCAGCTGATAATTCCCCGGAGTCGGACGACAGAAGTATTGGAGAAACTTCATAATGGAACCTCCGGTGGACACTTCGGCATCAAGAAAACGTTGGAAAAGATCAGAGAACGTTTTTACTGGGTCAACTGCAAAGAAGACGTCAAGGACTGGTGCCGAAAATGTAGACTTTGTGCTTCAACGAATGGCCCAAGAGGAAAACGACGAGCGCCAATGAATCAGTATAACGTAGGCAGTCCCATGGAAAGAGTTGCTATAGACATCGCAGGCCCATTCCCAGAGACCGACGATGGGAACAAGTACATATTGGTGGCGTCGGATTACTTTACAAAATGGGTTGAAGCACATGCCATCCCAAACCAAGAGGCCTCGACAGTGGCAGACGTGCTGATAAAAGAGATGTTTAGTCGGTTTGGAGTGCCACTGGAGCTACATTCCGATCAGGGACGAAATTTTGAGTCTGGCCTATTCCAGAGCATTTGTGAAATACTCGGAGTCAAGAAGACCAGGACAACGCCTCTTCACCCACAGTCAGATGGCCTAATCGAAAGAATGAATAAAACTGTGGGAAAATATTTGGCTAAAGTGGTCTCTGACCATCAAAGAGACTGGGACCGATACCTTCATCTGTTCACCATGGCCTACAGATCAGCCGTACAGGAGTCTACTAGAGAGACACCAGCTTGTGTCATGTTCGGCCGGGAAATAAGATTACCCTGTGACCTAGAGTTTGGTTGTAAGCCCGGAACAGAGATAGCTGGTGAGGACTACGTGAGCACATTGAGGGGCAGGCTACACTACATTCATGAAAAGGTCCGACAAAACATACAGATTGCTAGTGACCGAATGAAGACCCGTTATGACAGCAAAGCTACAGAAGGTGGTTTTAACGCTGGAGATTTGGTCTGGCTGTACAACCCCCAGAAGAAGAGGGGATTATCACCTAAGCTACAGAGGAATTGGGAGGGTCCATACAGAGTGGTAAAGAGGATCAATGATGTAGTGTACCGTATACAAAAACTACCAAGGGGCAAGAGGCGCGTGGTCCATGTAAATCGGTTGGCGAAATACGAGGCGGACTACGACGAACAAGACGAGATCCATCTGAGAGGAACGACCAGCCCAGAGGATGTTGAGATGAGTTTCGACCAGTTCATGGAGAACTATGGTGGAACTGGGAAGGCACGATTCGGAGTTACCACTGAGCAGCAGCAGGACCTCTTCTCTGTGCCTGGAGATTATTCCCTAGCTCATTGTGTCGCCGAAGATCTGCGTATGTCCAGGGGAATAGCATTAGTCTTCAGGAAGAAGTTTGGCCGTGTATCTGAGCTCTCCAGACAACAGCCCCATCCCGGAAAAATTCTGAGTCTCACTGACGGTCATCGTCACCTCTTCTACATGGTGACTAAGAGGTTTTCCGATCACAAGCCCAGCTATAGAAGTATGTGGAATACTCTGCTGAACCTAAGAGACGAACTTACCAGGTTGGGAGTGAAGAAGCTGGCTGTGCCTAAGTTGGGTTGTGGTCTAGACCAACTCAACTGGAGAGTCGTCCGGAACATGCTCGAGGTGCTTTTCCATAAGACAGGAATAGAGATACTCGTGTGCATTTTCAACCCGAGCGGTAACACAATGAAGGAGAAGACTGTGGATTGCTATTTCGAAAAGCAAGGGAGCTGCAGAAAGGGAGTTGCCTGTAGGTTCAGACATACCAACCAAGGTGTTCGGGGACCGAACGTCTTAAGGAGGGGGCAGTGTAACGAGCGAGATAACCTTAGTACGCCCCTGTCGCTCTCCAGGTAAACAACGCGCTTATTCTCGAACAGAACAATCAGGAAAATTCCTTCCTTTCTACGTGCGTCGAGAAAGTGTTATCGAAAGACGTTCTGGAAGCTGTGGACTGGTATATAAGCGGAGAGCCACGATCCGCGGGGAAGTTTAAAGTTTATAGCGACAGGCTAAATATTTGAGCGATCTACGAGCTGCGAAGTGCAAATAAATAAGTGAATATAAATCGGAGTTAATTGTTGTACATAAATTAGTGTGTAGTGTTATAGTTAGTTTAGTTATTTAGTTATAATTCGTTTAGTTAGTAGTGTGTAAATAAATTAGACATTTTCGTTCAGCAGTGATTTTTATTTTGAACCCCTAGAACGTAACAGTATTTATTGTTTTGGTGAAAGAAACCATACGATTTCCAACGTAATAGAAAAGTGAAGACCTATAAAAATGTATAATTTTTCAATCAAGTCTAATCCAAACTGGTCAGTTAGCAGCACAGTGAATAGAACAATTATTAGAAAATAATAGCGACTCCACCAAAATTTTAAATAACAATTTTATAGTGTTGGTACATAAAAAAGTCGATTAAAATTTAACTATTTAGTCATATGAATGTATGAAAACCATAAAAATAAAACATAAAAATTATATAAATAAAAAACATTCTATAACTTGTAAATAAATATAAACTTCGATAACTGTAGAATAAATTATAATTCAAAAGGGGACAGAACGGTATTAGTTTTTCATCATAGATTTCTTAATTTATTTTCACCCCATGTAAAAATGAAAGCGTTACAGTTACAGTTTTTTTTGCACCAAAAATAAATATTGATATTCGGATTGAGCCTCGCCCTAACTAATAAATATCCACTTTAATTATATGTGAAAATACTTAGCAGAGTAAAAGTTCTTCATAAATACATTTATACTTAAAAGGAATTTATAACTGAGTTGCTTACCAAGTTTCATTTTATCTTTATCAATAATTCAAAAATCTTTGGTTTGTGTGTAGATCGTCAATTTAAATTATAGACTAAAAGTCCCTCCTAATTGAAGAAACATGACAAATTGATCAAATAAAGACAAAACGTATAAAAAAATGAAGAGAATGAATGAATAAATAGAATAGATATAGAGAAGGAGTGTGGTGTTGGTGGGAATGTTGGATGTAAGGTCCCTGTTATAGGACTTATGTCATTTTCAGGGAGTGGATAAGAAGTTTTGGATAATGTTAGCATCTATCGCTGGCCCCCCACTCACAAACTCCCCCATTTGTAGTTGATGTTGTTTCTTCTGTAGCTCCTGTGATTTCTTTTGGTTCCAAAGTTCTTCAAACGTGCCTGAACCGTCATCCCTTTTTGGTCAGTGTAGGTGTGTGTGGAAGTGTGATCCACGTTGTGCAATGTGGGGTTGGGAGATTAACGCTGTGGCGTGTCTCCTCCGTTGTGAGGCCTCCCATTTGGCGAGGATGAAGGGAACCACAGAAACCTTCACCAAGGGCTCATTTTTTTCTGTCTACAGTTTGGTGGAGTCTCAGGTTTGGAAGGGAGATCGGGAATCTGGATCTTAATGCGGTTTACAGAATACATCTACCAACCAAGTATCAACAGTATAGTTCTTAAAGTTTACTACAAAAGATAAGCTTGCTCAGATTATAACATCATACAATACAAAAAATTAAATTTAACATAAATACATTTTGAGCTTTTTTATTGCCATATGTATACAAATGTAATAATAAAACAATTAAATTATGAAATATTTCTACATATTTTTATAGAGTTGATACAGAATTGACAACACCCCGTATCTTCCCACTATTTATGGTGAAATCAAATACATACCTTCTTAATATCCACAATTGTTTCTGATGTTAAAATACTCGACTTGAAAGTGGCATAATCACAAAACTTCATTAGAATAGTTTACAATGTATAATGAATATTTTATTCGCTTTCAACTTCTGACCTTTGTTACCGAGGAAGTACGTCCAATATTTGAATATCCGGTACATACCTAAGTATTATTAATAAATCAGTTTATTGTGTTCTATGGTTTTCTTATAAAACTCTTTACTATATAATATTGGTGTGCCTTATGGTAGTTTGTTGAGTCATTTAAGCTCATAAAAGTAACACAAAAAGGATAATTAGAAAACGTATTTTGATTGTATTTATTGTTAATGTCATAATAAACATATCTATACTAATATTATAAAGAGGAAAGGTTTGATTTTTTGTTTGTTTGTTTGTTTGTTTGAAATGAATAGGCTCCGAAACTACTGGACCGATTTCAAAAAATCTTTCACCGTTGGCAAGCTACACTATTCCCGAGTGACATAGGCTATGTTTCATTTAAAAAAAAATAGGGATCCTTACTAAAATGCCATTAATGTAACCAAAAATGACCTTAAAATCCTTACATCGCGTGCGCTAAGAATACTATTGATTATAGAATAAAATAATGTACTTGAAGAATATATAAATATCTACAAAAAATGCCGTGACAGCATATTATGTCTAACTGTTATAGTTACGTCACAATAACTAATTTTTAATTTTTTAAAAGTTTTTATCTTGGTATTAATCCTTATCAAAATAACTTATTTCATAATCACGACAGATATCAGAAATTTAGCATGTGCAATGGGACGAGGCTACTTATAAAGGAATTAAAGGACAATTAAGTTGTAGCAACCAATATAACTGAACCACCAGCTGGTCAACTAGCTCATACACTGAGGATACCGATGATCCCAACTGATCTACCAAATCCATTTAAACCGCTTCAATTTCCTATGAAAAAATCTTTCGCTTTTACTAATAATAAGTCTCAAGGTCAAACCTTCTAAATAGTAGGGATCGGTTTTTCTCATGGCCAACCGCCTACGGCGGGTCGGAGCACCTGAAAATCAATTTATTTTGCTGCCAGAAAATAAAACAACATGTAATATTGTTTACAGGGAAGCGTTGACCCAATAAATTTAATGGCTTTTGTTATTTTTCTTTAATCCCCGTGCAAAGCCGGGGCGGGCTGCTAGTTTTTTTATAATAGGAGAATGATGTGTATTTATTTCATAGAGAATTTTTGTACCTAATCAAGGTATAAAAAGTTAAATAATAAATGAACTGCCCAAGATACCATCTGATAACATCGCCTCCAGGAGTTTTTGGTAATATCGTTATAAAATTAGTCAAAACTCGGTTATTTTTTGGCTCACCAAAAACAAATATGATATTGAAAGTGATCTTTGTAGTACTTGGTGCACAGGGTACTTCTTTATCTCGTCTCCAGGAGTTTATAATATCAAAAGCGATCTACAGAGTACCTAGTGCACAGCACAGAAACCTTTACGTCATCTCCTAGAGTGACATTGAATATATTGAAAACAAAACCTATTTTTTTTATTTAGTGCAAAAAATCCTCATTGGCTTATTGTATAACGATATTACCAAAATCTCCAGGAGACAAAGTAAACAGTAGGCATTCTGGACACCAGGTACTCCGGAGATCATTTTTAATGTTAATTCGTTTTTAGTGTTTCCAAAAATCTCCGAATAACAAAATTGACCTCATTTCCGTCAAGTTATGTTTGATAGGCACTTTAAAAACGCGTATTTTGTATGCACAAATGCGGTTTTCCAGCATTACATGATCGCATAGGGTCACAAAGTTTCCTGACTCTCTCACGAATCGAATGCAAAAAGAATTATTAAAATCCATCTTGCTGTTTAAATTTTTGGAAGTTAGCATTTTAGTGCTTTATTTATATATTAAAATAAATTGCTTTTATTCTCTGTAAAAAAGAAATATATTGTTTAAGAACAAAATCATGACAATTATTGCTTACAAATATTAATTGTTGATTAAAAATGGTTAATCGGGGTATTGTTCTAATAATTTGTATTCTATGTAATTAAATACATTTTAATTGTAAATTATTTAAATAATTTAAATAAATATCAAATTCAATTATTTAAAATCTTTGATAGATAATATACACACGTGTTTAATGAAGTAATATAAAAATAAATTTACACAATTATGTAAATATTAATAATTATAAAACATCAAATTTATGATATAATTAAACTGAATATATTCTCAAAGACAAATAATGTATCCATTTCAGATTAAATGTTAAGTACAACAAAGACATTCAATTAGCAAAAAAAAATCAAAACGTTCCAATTTTCAAATGTATTTCTTGAAAATATGCAATTAGTAACAGCGTTATCAATATTAACAATATGTTTACCATTTCTGGGTATGATAACAACTTATTTTTGAACATTTTATTAAAGTTGAACTGACTCCTGAACTCCGTTATCAGTATTTATGGCGTTACCAAAGGCAATATCAGTTAGTATATGGAAAGTTTGTCCAAACAACTAAAGTTTAAGGATGGCTTAAGGTCAGAAAAGTTTTCGTAACGGATACATAACAAATTTTAATTTATAGTACAGTCAATACTTTTTTATATACGAATTTTAATTGATTAATTATCCTACTGGATAATTTAGGTTCATCAGAAGTGATATCTTGTACAAACTCTTCCTGAGACTTCTTCTTCTTTATAAACAGTAGTTTATCTTGCTGGAGATAGGCCTCTTCAAGATTTTTTCAAATTTCTCCATCCTATGCTTTTTGTGTCCAGTTTCGCCCCACTGTGGTTTTAATGTCATATACCTATCTCTTCACTAGCCTACCCAGTTTTCTTTTATTTTCCAAGGGCCTCCATCTCAATACTCTAGATGCCTATCTATCACTGTTTATCCTGGCCGCATGTCCTGCCCATTCCTACTTCAATCTGGCTATTCTCTTGGTGATGTACAACCTCTTCCTGAGACTTCTTCTTTATACACAGTAGTTTATCTTGCTGGAGATAGGCCTCTTCAAGATTTTTTCAAATTTCTCTATCCTGTGCTTTTTGTGTCCATTTTCTTCCCGCTGTGGTTTTGATGTCATAGACCTATCTCTTCATTAGCCTACCCAGCTTTCTTTTGGTTTTCTTTGGCCTCTATCTGATTGCTATAGATGCCCATCTATCACTGTTGATCCTGGCCACGTGTCCTGCCCATTGTCCCTTTAATCTGTTTATTCTCTGTCTGTTATTCTAGTCCTTCTCCTAATCTTTTTGTATCTTATGTGATCTCTCAAACTGACACCCAGTATTTGTCTCTCCATAGCTCTTGCGTGCATTGCAGACTTTTTTTGTAAGGGTCGTTGTTTCCATCCCATAAGTGTTTACTGAAGTGTGCAGTTGTTGTACACTTTCCTTTTTAGGTTCATATGGACATTTCTTAAGTATAAATTCTAGTTTTTTGAATGTTCTTCGCGATATTTCTGCTTTTCGATTTTCTTTATCGATTTTATGTTTGTGTCCTAGGTATATATATTCGTCTTTATTCTTAATTTCTTTCTAGCCGATTGGAAGTTGAAAACAACTTTCTGTCAGTTTGGTTTTTAAAATTATTAACACCAGTGGTGGCTACCTATTTTTCCGTCAAGGGGTTCCAAGCATAGATTATGTTTCTCAAACAATTTCTTCTGGACAACTACATTATTTTCTCTTTCACCAGGTTTTTTGAATGACCCTCTTAGAAGTGGTTGATGGGAAATGTGGAATATTTCAAAATCTACTGTACAGTAATCTGACATTACTCTATAAAGTTGCCTGTTAATCTTCTGTATCTGAAAGTAGGTCACTGTACTCTTTGTAAGCGACTTTCATATGCCTCATTGTTTAGATCGTATGGTATCCTTATGACTTTGCGTCGCTCCTTTTCCAGTTTCTGAATATTCTTAAAAAAATCTGGATTCCACATAGTTTAAGCATACTCAAGTTTAGACCTAATAAAAGAAATATAGATTTTTCTGAGCATAACGACCTAAAGGGCTTTTTGGATAACTCTAACTGAGGCCAGCTATAATAACAGGGTTACTCTGAGCTGGAGAAAGGACATGGGAACTTGTATTGCGGACAATTTAACAAGAATGGCACCAGGGTACAAATAAATTAGCATTCACCCTTCTACCAAGCTAACAATGTAGTGGACCTTATAAAAAAGCACTCTCACCAAACTTTATACAGTGCTGGGATGGAACAACCCTGTAGACTGGCCAGAGAGTTATTACCTCATCCTGGCAATCCTGGCATTGATCAAATAAAATCTCCGAACAGCTGTGGGAATCTTAACAGGTCACTGCTAATTGCAACAACATCTTTTTAGGTTGGAATTAGCAGAATCGCCCGTATGCAGAGGTTGTGAACAAGAAGAGAAAACAGTAGAGCATGTACTGTATGACTGTTCTGCTTTTTCTGAAGATCCATGTTCGGTGAGTACTGGCTTACACCAGTCGATGCCTAGGAAGTTACCCTCGGGAGTCTCACCACCTATTTTAAATCTTTAGGACTAATGACAACCTGAGTTGTAGATTTCCCTACACACCAAAGGATACACAATGAGCCATTGCCGGCAGAGTACTTGCTCGTTCCTCTTCAATTCTCCAGATACAGAGATCCAGAAGACTTTTTAGATGAGGTACACAAAGGAGTTGCCTTTTTTTGTAGTTTTATTTTTGTGATTTTTCTATGTAAAGTCATTATTATAAAACCTAAATCATGTTGTTCTTACACATTCTGTAGCTCTACATTATTAAGAACACCGGTTACCGGTTCGTAAACAAGAAGACTGTTAAATGTGACAAATGCACTAAAAGCGATTCCGATAACTGACTTTCAAGACTGTTATAGCGAGTGGAAGCATCGATATGAGCGTATTGTTCAAAAGAAGGATGGCACCAACCAGATGGCGAAGAATAAGCCAAACACCGTTAAATAGGGGCAGGTTGGATACTTTTGCAATAGACCTCGTAATTAATTAGAAAGAGGTTCATACAAAAGCAGAAAAGTTGCATAATTTTGGAATTTAGTCATGTTTTTGTCTGCTAGAATGCTTTTTTCTGGCTGTAACCGGATTTGATATCTTAAGTCACTTTGGTCTATATATTGAGTGAAATTATTATCTTTTAGTTAGTAATTAAGATTTTTTTCACTAGACTATAATTCCGAAATTCAGAAAGTGCTTATCGTTGGACGTTGCCCGTCATTTTCGCCTCCCCTCCAGGACTTGCCGCGTCGACTCTCGGAGGCGCTTCGTGTTCGAGTTGCCACCGACGAAAATTTTAGTTCGCCACCAACTTCCGACTAGCCGCGCCGGAGTGGATTCTAGTTTCGGAAATCTCTTCTTTTTGTTCCCTTCTTCAATTGAGTGGGACCACAATTACCATAATTTTAATTGTGATCCAATTTTTTTTTTGTAACCGTCGACGGTGATTATTATTTTTTTTATTATATATTTTATTATGTGCTCTACTCATAATGTGCGGCTGGCTCTTATTTTATTAGTTAATTATACGGTGAGTTTAATTTAATTAATGATAATTAATTCGTATTTATAATTAGAATAATTATATTAGGCCGTTTTTTAATAGGGACAATTTTTTGTGTATTTATTTTAAAATATTTTTTTTTTATTAATTTCTTTTTTAATTTAATGTATTTAAAAGTCAATAACTATAGTTGATTTATTATTTTTTATAACTTTTTTAATCTGTTATTATATATCTCTAATTATTTTAGTTCTTGTTATAGAATTGTAATTGAATTATTTGAAAGTGAATCAGGGGGGAACCACAGCCTTATTTCAAATTTTAAAAAGTATTCTGTAATAATGTTAAATTTTTATCTTGGATTTTAAGAATATCTTGAAATTAAGCGTCGGTTTGTTTTAAGTTTTTTTATTATTATTTTTTTTAATCTAACTTATTTTAAAGTTAATAAATAGTTAATTTAGTAATTATAAGTATTATTTTTTTAAATTTTTTCAATTTTATAATCAGATGTGTTCTTTTACGTAATGATAATTAAAATATTTGAAAGTGATTCACAGGGGAATCACAGCCTAACTTCAAATATATTAAACTATCGTTATAATTATTTTAAATTGTTACCTTACATTTTTTAAGTGCAAAAGTTTGTAACATATGATTATATAAATATAAAAAACAATGGATCATTCGTTGTAATAGTTGTACAACATTTGGTAAGCTCATTATACATAAATGGCACCGGTTTGGTTAATTAATTAAATAAAGTCAATGTGAAAGTTAATAGCTCTTTTCTAATTAAACAAAGTACATTCTTTTGTTTACCCGAAGGGTGTAGCATTTTATGATAATATTAATTTCTCTTTTCGGAATAGGGAAACCAAATTGTAACGGTCATTTATTCTATCATCATTAAAAGTGAAGTTAATATATTAATTAATGTTATATCTCTTTAACCAAAATTTTCAGCTTACTTAAATTGTTTGATTGGATTCAGGATCCAGTTTGTCAAGAATTAACGCAATTATTTTTTGTTTTAAAATTATAATCCAATCTTTAACGAAAGAAACGAATTTTTTTCTTCTTAAAAAGGTGTTAAACCCAGAGCTCAGTACTAGATAGTATATATCAGTTAACTTTTTTATTATACCTGAATCAATTTTTTCCTCCTATAATGGCAAAAATGGCAAAAGATTGGTAATTTAAAATCTAGATTTGTTTTAGTTAATTTTGACAGTTGACACTACAACTATGACATTTGATGTTAAAATTTTGACAATTCTAACGTTTAAATTTTGTCAAGTTTGTCGTCCATACTTAGACAATCTTTAACATATAACTTTGACAGTTGACTCACAAATTTTTACATTTTACTAAAAAAATTGACATTTGAAATTACAAGTATGCCAATTTTGACCATGTTACATTACAACTATGATAGGTATTTAATGGTCCAATTTTTTAAATTTTCACATTTGACAATTTTGGCATTAAAAGTTTTAATTTTGTTAACAAACTTTAATAATCTTTAACATAATAAAATATTAACATTTTATGTTTAAATTTTTACATTTTACGAAAAAATTTCAATGATTTTGACATATTATATTACAAATGTGACGATTTTGGCATATGACACCACAAGTTTGACAATTTTGCAAATGTGATGCTTCAATAATTTCAGTTTTGACACTTGACAAGTACAACATTTGACGTTAAAGTTTTGACAATTTTGAAATTTGATAATATTAACATTCATTTGACGGAAAAATTTTGATAAGTATTTGACGTTCAAATTTTGACAATTTTGAAATTTAATATATAGATTCGTTTCGTTAAAATTCTAACAAATTGTAAACAGTTTCTAAAGACTGAAGGTTAAAGAATATGTAGTTTGGAAGATAAGTATGATAATTTTTAGGAATTTGGTATGTAAGGGGACTCTGTTGTAGGCCCCGCTCTCACAAATTTTCCAATTTGCATTTCCCAGTGCAGTTGGATCTTCTTCATCCCTCCATGGTGCTTGAACGTGCCTAAAAAGTCCTTTTTCTTTAGTGTAAGTGTAGTAAGGAAGTGTGACCCACGTGGTGCAATGCACGCTGTGGCGTGTCTCCTCCGTCGTGAAGCCCTTCCATTTGATATGGACGAAGGGAACCACAGAAACCTTCGGCAAGGGCCCATGGTTTCTAAACGCTAGTCGAATGCTTTATATGCTGTTGGTGGACCCCTTTAACCTGGTTTGGTTAAGTGAATGTCTACGACATGTAAGGGTGTAGTGATGAGGGCGCAATACGTAAGTGCTAGTTGGTTCTAGCGGAGGGCTCGGGTACTATTCTTGCTATAAAGTATATTTGAATAATTTTCTCTTAGTTTTGTGTATTTCCCAACATCAAATTTCTGCTCTTAGATATATTGGATTAAATTACCTAACTTTGTCACTTTCATTTTTTCTCATGTTGTGAAGTTTATTTATAAGTAAATAATAAAATGTTTATGTAGATTTGAATGTATTCTTTTCCTGTAAATTTATAACCTCGTTTAACACAAGAAGTCAGTAATTTTTTTTCTAATGCTGCAACTCTCACAACCACGTTTTACCGTTTTATTATGACTTCAATTTTATGGTTTCTTTACTCAGCATTGTTTCTTATATTTTACAATCGGTAATTGCTTAATCTTACTGTAAATTATTGACATCTAACACTTCCGTAAAAGCTATTTTACGTATTATCTACCAGTGTACTTTATGGACCTGATGATAACTTTCTTTCGAACTTGAAACTCAGTTATAAACGATATAAATCGATCCTATCATCCTACTGAACCTTTAATATTTCTTTGGTAAATTCAGTTAACCATAAAGAGGGTTTGTAATAAAAGTAAACCTAGAGGAGGAATATAATTATTCACTTCCTTCATTTCAGTCATAGAAATGTTTATTCTGAAGTTATTTTCAACGAAACGTATTATTTTATTACTTGGCATTTATTAGGTATATTACAGATAAATAATAGTACTACTGAAATGACTTTAAAACAGTAGCACATATAATTTCTAGTTAGGTTTGATTTATGAGAATGGTTTGTGTGTGATATTTAGTGCTTTTTATAAAGTCGTCACTACCGCATATGATTTGAGAAAGGTGATAAAATATTAATAAATGAGGTAATTTAGCGGTAACGAGTTTGTTTAAAAAACAATATTAAGTATTTAAATTTGTTGCACAATTTATTTAATGATTTCAGATACATATTTATAAAAGAAGATTTCTAATTCAAATATCGCACCGGAAAAACTACTTACACTACTTATTTTGGTTATAACTTTTGAAGCGGAAGTAAGAACAAAAATTCTCACTTTAAACGATGTCTTGCACACACAGAGTTTTAATTTGACATCTCTTTGGTGTCTCCAACACTTGTAATAACGAAGTGGATGTGTTTGCAGAGTGCAGACAGACAAACAAACAGACATAAAGATTTAAAGATAATTTAGAAGTTGTATGGTTTGCTGAAAATAAATCAAGGTGTTGAAGCCGTCTTTAAACATATTACAGTAATAGAAAAAGTCCGGAGGCTTGAAAGAAGCTCTTGAACAAAGATCACAAACGAATGCTAAAGAAATTTTTAAAGATATTGAATAAGTCTACATGTCTCAATACAGGAAAAACCTATTTTAACGACGTAATTACAACTAAACGCAACATTAAGAAAGAAGTACACTCAAGAATAATAGGTGTCTCTAGTCCTTGTATTTACAGACAGACGGACGGACGGACAGACACACAAAACGATTGATGTTGGGATGAAAACAATATGAGAGATATTCGGCTAAGCAGTGGTAGAAACTGATTAATTGTATGACAAAACTTTAAATACAAGTTTGATGATGTTGATATTGATTTACACTTAAAAGAAAAACAGAAAGTAGATACTGAAAAAGAAAACATCTAAAGTTTAACTTGTAGCGTAAGTTTCACGAAATATACAAAGAAATAGTAATAGTAGAGTCTGGAAATGCCTAGGCAAACTAAATAAACTAAGACAAAAGAACACTGTTATAGGTTCTAGGACACTTAGGAATAGAAGTAAACGAAACAAAAGATCAGCTAACAAGAAAGGGGCTGAAATTCCATATTTGGGACCAGAACCATCTTGTGGAATAGTACATTATTGGAAAAACTAAAGGAAAAAAGTAGATAGAGAAAAAGCCTGGAGTGATCTAGTAGAACTAAGACAAGCGAAGACGCTCCTGGGAAACTATAACCAGAAGAGATCTTCCAGCTGTCTTAACCTCAGTAAGAACAGGACGTTTAACTGATTAAGAGGACATAAAGCAAAGTGCCAATTGTGTGGGGAAGAGGACGAAACCTCAATAAACATATTCTCACATTGTCTTAGGTAACTCTAGGAACATACGAAGAGGAGAATCTATCTAATTTAAAGTCTAACCATATAGTAAACTTTCTTAGAAAGATAGGACTAGAAAAGCTGCTATATCTAAATCTGAGAAAACATTAGAATTATAGCAAGAAAAGAAGGATACAATAGATCTTATAGGTCTCAGGTGTATTTCTCACCCTTTATTACACACACACACAGCTCTCAGAACGACTCATGGCCGGTGGTAATCCCCGTCCTCAAGATGTGCAGTAAATTCTTACTGTATTGCAAGAAGTCTGTTAAATTATCGTTTTTGCGCCGATACGATTTCTCCCACCGGCCATGACTCGGTTCGGTAATCGAAAAAAAAATTCAATACCAAAAACAGGATACAATAAAAAAGTTAAAGATCGGCCGTGATAAACAGAGGTAAATCTGAAATATAATAAAAGGACAACAACTGTCTGAGCAAATAGCACAATAAAAATGTATTTTAATGGATTTTGACATAATCCAGAACTTATCAGAGTAAAGATTTTCCATTCTGGTGAAATTTTCTTTACATTTTAGTCTTATAAACATAAATGAACAGATTTGTACATATGGGTACGTATTTCAATAAATTATATCTGTATGAATGAACCCAACTGTGTACCAACGTCATATTTTATTGCAAGTACTTACATGTTAAGTTCCACATTTAACCAGTTTTAATAGCAACTATTAGCCTTTTAAGGTTGATAATTACATTTTCATAAGCATTTATTGTAGTTAATTATAATCTGTACTCATATATAATCACCCTGATTATATTTAATTTACTTTTTTCAAAATTTTAACGTCAGATATCTAAAATAAATTCAAAATCTTATTTATTGAAGAAATCACCTAACTTATATTGACTGTAGTTGGAAATTAAGGAATCTTATCTTTTTTAATTTGAATATCTTAATCTAAAAAAAATATAACATTTTATCTGATTTACATTTATAATCATTTACATTGATAAGATCTTATTAAAAAAAAATGGATCGATTTGATTGAATGCATTGGGTATATAATAATTAATGTCTATAACACACACCCACTCAACAACAAATTTGATACACAATTATTTCTGGTCGTAAATTTTATCTTAGATCTTCGCACCAATTGAAAAAGAAACGTGGGCATCAAATTGATGTCAATAAAATACAAACATACTACACATAAGACTTATAGATTAAATCTTATAGAAGATCTCTAGTTTATTCTCACATTGCACAGTTATATTTTTAAATCTTGATGGACTCTTGTTAGGAGTAGTACAGGTTAAAAAGTTATGAAAGCAAAAGTGAAAGAATGTGTAACTTTTAATTAAATTGTTTTTTTTTATTCAATACTATCTTCTTCAGCTTGATCCAATGATCTGGAAGATCAGCAAAATATTGTTCCACGACTAAAAAGGCTTCCCTGTCAATAAACTAACTTTATAATTAAATCATTTTGTAAGCGTGGAAATAAATAAGTTTTGTGAAAAACGGAAAAACAATTTGAGTTTGGAAAAATGTCTGATCGATCAGGCCCACAAATTTAGAAACCTTTAAAACAGATTTTAGTTAATGTCTAACTTAATTGACCTATTATATTTGGAATTTACATAAATTTCTACCTGTTATTTATCGATAATTGTTTTTTAATTTGTAGAGAGTTGTACGATGATAAACTAACTGTTAAAGATCTGCCTTTTATTGAATTGGTTGTAAAGTTATTTCAGTGTTCAGTTTGTACAAAAGAATAGTTTAGTATTGTTGTAAAATTGTTTTTTCAACATTAGAGTGTATACACTTGGCATTGAATCCACGTAAGTCAAATTTACCTTTATTGTATAAAATAATGTGGCGTCCCTGGAGACCAGAGGATAATAGGGCATAAATCAGTAACTATAATTGTGAATGTACTATACCTACACACTTATTCATTTTTCTACCTGTACCCTGTACCTACTACTACGATCATAAGGACCTACTCGTTTGTACCTATTAACTTTAATGAAAAACTATAAAAATCTTAGATAATTAACTGTATATAACTGCCAACAACATATTTTATCCTTTTGAATATTGCTACAGTCACAATGCCATTAAAGGCCATCTTTTTCAAAATCCATTAACACAATCTTCAATAAAGAGTGGGTTGGAATGTTGCAAGATAAATTCAGTGCTATATCTGACCGATTCCAGCTTGACTGGTTTGGGAACAATTTCAATATTTATAAATGATATAATGTAAAATATGTTTGGCATTCACACTTATACACAAATGGATTATTTATTCTATTTTGTTATCAGATTCACTTCCTTTTTTAATATTCATTTCCAAGATATTTTTTTAATCAACGTTAACGTCGATATTCTCTTCTTGTCCGTAATTCTTCATCCTTTTTAAGCTTATACAAGTATGGCTGAATAGCATATCAAGCTGTGACATCAAAAGAAATCCATATTTTATGACCATATCGAGTTGACAGGTAACTATGAAGAAAAAGGGCTTTTTACTGGTTGGTTGGTTGGTATCTTATGTAACGACAGGTTTGGGGTACATAAAACTTTGCTGTATTTACCAGATTACCATAAATTCTTCAAGCCAAAGTAATCAAAGTTCTCATAGTTTTTGTATTTTTAAAATAATCTTTTTTAGTCTTTTATAATGTGTTAAGTGATCTAAAAACAAATCTTGGCTACTGAATTTTTTTATAATTTGGTCTTAAATAGAAATTTAACGCACTATACTAAAATTAACACTATAAATTCCTTGGCGAAGTGAGGTACGACGAAATATAAAAGCTGAGAGTAAAAACACAATCTTGAAGATTTTTTACATACCCCACATTTTAATCACAACAGTTTTACTCATATAATGTGCCAATATATGGGCATTAAACCCCAAGTAAAGTACATATTTCCGAATTTTAGTATAGATTTTAGTGACTAAAGGATACACTAGTATGTTAAATACCTACTCTTCTACTAGTTGTTTAATTCAGAACGTACTATCGAGTAATTCTAGGATGTTTTAATTTCGGTCTTTTAAAAGTAGGTGTTTTGTTTCTTGCTAAAACTATAAAAAATGAACTTTCTTTCCAAACATCTTTGGAAACCATTCCTCCAAAAAAGGAGAAAGAACTTCTTGTACAGTTTTTATATCCTGTTTCTTCTAATCCTTGTTCAAGTTGGAAGGTATTACCGAGTGATAGGGTGTTTTAAAGTCGCTGAATGTTCTTACCATAAAAAAAAGAACTTTCTTTCCAAAGATCTTCAGAAATCATTACTTCAAATAACACGAAAGAACTTCTTGCATGGTTTTAGAAGTTTGATCTTGCGAAGGGTCATTAGATATAAGTTTTCCACATAAAAATAATAGGATAGTAAAGTTCGATGAATATGGACCTTGATCGCAAAAAAGTGGAATTGTTTAAATGTGGCTGTATAAAAAACGGGATGTGGTACTCTGAAAATGACCGGAAGCGTATCCTTTATAATCACTTAAATTCACTAGATGTCACTTAAAATCAGTTGGAATCAATTTGGTCACTTGGGAATAATTGAATTGTGGTCACTTAAAGTTGATTGTTATCACTATTATTTTATCGAAAGTCAAGTTTTTGGGGCTTACAGCTCTAAGGGATCCAACCTCGTAGCCCCTTATATAAGAAAGCTCCACTTCCAATAAATTTATAGAAAACCAAGTGCTTGTAGGGAGTTATAGTTTCGGTTTTTCAAAAGTAGATGTTTTGTTACTTGCTAAAACTGTAAAAAAATTAAATTTTCTTCCAAACATCTTCAGAAATCATTCCTCCACAAAAATCGAAAAAACTTCTGAAGTATTGTTTGATCGACTGTCGTGAAATCACTTTTTTGGGGTTCACACGTCTGAGCGATTCAACCACGCTTCCAATAATTTTTTTAACATATCTTACGTGTATTGATAATTATGGCTATTAATCAAAATTTCTCTTTCAATAGACATTTTTCAAGCAAATATGCAATCGTTCCGATGTAAATTTCGAGTTTTTTTTACAAACGAATAAATCAACGTCAAATTCAATTTAATATTTATGTTTATCTAACGCTTGGATTGGATTCTATCTGTCATCCCGTGCTACTGATATATAAACCTTCGCTTATCTCTGGTTTCAGTCAGATACATAACTAGATTAAGACTATGAATTATTCGAATAGCAGTTGGAGATTGATATTTATTATGTTGTGTTACTAAGAAATTAATGTCAGTCAAATACGTGCTTCTTTTCGGTTATATCGGCACTTTGTCTTGCCTTTAGTTGTATACTTTTAAATTGATTTCGATTAATTGTATCTTTAAGTTTGTTTTAGTATCATCTTTCTAAATTTCATTTATAACTTACATTTTATTCCTGCATGAAAGATAATCAGTGATAAAACACGCTAAACTAATTTATTACAGTGAAAATTAAGAAAATTTTCAGTCGGTAAAGCATGGGACTCCTAATCTCAGGATCGTGAACTCGAGCCCCACGTTGGGCGCCAGTTTGTAACATTAAAACTTCTCAAGTGGGCGTTAATCCCCTAGGTCGTATCTTCTTTAAATAGTTTTACCATATCTCTTATCTTCTTTCTAGTGGGGAGATTTTTCTTCGATTTTCTATTTTAGTCAGGAACTGGAGATCCACAATCTATGCTGTTTTCACCACAAAATGGTGCAATTTTGGTGGCACCTCAAAAAAAAATGTCACTCTTCACAGATTTGGATTAACCCTAATGAGGAAATGAATTAGAATCACTTTCCAGCCAAATTGAATTTTTCCAATTTATTGAGAGTAAATTAATTCGTAAAACACGTGTAAAAACCGGTCTAAAATTTATTCAAGATTGCAAAAACTGATGTTTGTCGAAAGTGAAACTATTAGTTGTTAGTAATAATAAAATATCACCCTAATTTAAGACACTTCTACTAAATAAAATAATTATATGAAACACTAGCGGCCGCCCGCGACTTCATCCGCGTGGATTTTAGTTTTTTGCCACCGAGTTTCATACAAATTTGCAATCCCTATTTTAAATCCTTAGGGGTGGAATTTAAAAAAGTCATTTCTTAGTAAACCACTACGTAATAAAACAAATTAATTCTCGAATTTTTAAGACTCTACGCGTCTATCGACAGTTTCATGTCGGCCAGCAGCAGCGTGCTACTGCCTCACCGCTCCACACACACCGCACATTAAAGCGCGAGTGGTATTAGACTATTATTATTTACAACTATAAAAACTTGCATGCTATATGCATGTAAAATCTTAGCCCGATCGGTTTGAAATTGACAAAGTTTTATACAAACTTTCATCCCCTATTTTATCCCTTACGGGTGGAATTTATTAAAATTCTTTCTTAGGGGATGCCTACGCTATAGTAGCTATATGCATGCAAAATCTCAGCCCGATCGGTTTAAAATTGACAAAGTTTCATACAAACTTTCATCCCCTGTTTTATCCCCTTAGGGGTGGAATTTATCAAAATCCTTTCTTAAGGGAGGCGTAAGTCATAATAGCTATATGCATACAAAATCTCTGCCCGATCGGTTTAAAATTGACAAAGTTTCATACAAACTTTCATCCCCTATTTTATCCCCTTAGGGGTGGATTTAACTAAAATCCTTTTTTAGGGGATCCCTACGTTATAGTAGCTATATTCAAGCAAAATCTCAGACCGATCGGTTTAAAATTGACAAAGTTGTATACAAACTTTCATACCCTATTTTATCCCCTTAGGTGTGAAATTTATCAAAATCCTTTCTTAGGGGATGCCTACGTCATAGTAGCTATATGCATGCAAAATCTCAACCTGATCGGTTTAAAATTGACAAAGTTTCATACAAACTTTCATCCCCTATTTTATCCCTTTGGGGGTGGAATTAATCAAAATCTTTTCTTAGTGGATGCCTACGTCATAACATCTACCTGCATGCCAAATTTCAGTCCCATCTGTCCAGCGGTTTGAGCTGTGCGTTGATAGATCATACAAACTTTTATCCCCTATTTTATCCCGTTGGGGGTGGAATTAATCAAAATGCTTTCTTAGCGGATGCCTACGTTATAACATCTACCTGCATGCCAAATTTCAGCCCCATCCGTCCAGCGGTTTGGGCTCTGCGTTGATAGATCACTATATCAGTCAGTCAGTCAGTCACCTTTGAGTTTTATATATATAGATTGTATTTGAAGAGAATGTACCACCGAGCAATCGGAGAGTAAAATGAACTCAAAATTCTAACCGCAACAAGAAAGAAAAGACAATAACACAGTAACACCACTAGCGGTACAATTTAAAATTAAGGTTAATACAAGCCCGGAAGAATAGTCTGGTGAATTCTTTATCTAAAACGATACGATAGACCCCTAACACCGTCACTGGAATTATCAAAAAACACATCCACGCGAATGATATCACTACACCTAAAATGATGACGTAAAATTAGTAAGAGTAAGGTTAGTTTCAAATTGACAATATTTATCCCACCTAGAAAATTCTTGCATAAACGTGTACTTACTAAATAAAAAAAAGGTAGGTATTTAGTGGGCGTTTACATTTATTGGATTATTTAATAAAAACCGCCTATTTAACTACTTGATTTATACACATACCTACAATTTAAAATACTGGTTATGTTTATATTGTTTATTTATCTACCTGCAATTATTATACACTACATTATACAACAAACCTATTGTTAATCAAGAATGAAATTTATATTATCAATATGTTAATATGTCCTTTAATATAGGTTTAGCCTTATAAAAAGTGAACTAAAATGATCAGTTATTACAAGAAAATAGTATGAATATTACATTAAGCAGTAGACATATGTTAGCGTCTATTCACACGAACCACCAGTGTCCGACACCGGTGGCGACCACCGATAGCAATGCGTTGTTTTATATGTACGTTTACAGACGAGCCACTTTGCGGACCACACCACTTTTAGCTGCTCGACTGCCGCTACGATAGTGTCCTACCCTTGCCACCGGCCAGTCCACTTTCCTATATTTTATTTTTAGCAGTACGTTGTTACCACTTTTTGTGTCTCTGGATCTTGAAATTGTTTGATCGTTTATTATGCAGAAACATTTTGAATACAATACTGAGGTTTTTGTAACTGCTATTGAAGGAGAAACAATTATTTGGGACAACAAACTTAATGATTATAGCGATAAAATTGCTAAAAAAATGCTTGGGAAAGAGTTATTAAAGAATTTGTGAAAAATTTTAATGAGAAAGGAAACCCCGAAAAAACTGATATAGGTATAAATATAAAATGACTAGTTTGCTATATTTATCTGTTTTCTAGTTGTTTACCTGGCTGATGCGCCTCCGGTGGCAACCACGAGTGTCGGACACAAGTGGCTTCATGTGTAAAGACTCGCCCGACCGGTGGTCGCCACCGGTGTCGGACACTGGTGGTTCGTGTGTATAGACGCTTAGACATAAATAAAACTAGAAGAACATGAAAGGGCGTTTTTACCTTTCTTGGTCAGTCGAAGCCTTTTTTGGTCATCCGTGAGCTTCTGAGGAACAAATCGTGAAGTCATCTTTCCCATGCCCAAATTCCCGGGTTCAATGTGGTTGATCGAATCTTTGGAGATATTTAATTCCATTTGCATGTCTCTCAATGAAGATCTTGGCTCATTTTTAATAAACAGACGCACTTTTTCGACAGTTTCTGGTGTCAATCTAAATTTCGGTTGGCCAACATGTTCGTCGTCTTCCAGCGAATCATGACCCTCTTTGAAGCGTGTAAACCATCCGTGTACTTTTGACTACGACATAAACAATCATGATCAATCATCGATGCTTTACCAAAACAGAATTTTAGCTCTTTGTTCGAGATTCATTTTTCGACCGATCTTAAAAAGGTACTTTCACTTTGAGCAAGTTAACTCGGCGTGAAGTGGTACGATTATCATAAAATTTTGACAGAACATCACTGAAAGATGTACCTATCGAACTCTAGCCCCTCTAACACATAGCGCTAGTAGTATCGGATGTTTTTTAATAATTCTGTTTACTTTGCGACAGACCTCGCATATATGGCAAAAAAAAAGTTAAATAGTAACATAAAAAACGTGTAGTAACCATGTTTCCTAGCTTCAATGTATAATAATTAAAGTATAGAATATTTACTTTCAGCGTAATAAAAATTACTGTCAAGTGCGCTTCTGATTCGTATAGACAGGAAGTATAAAAATCCTATGTTAACATTCAGCACACTCCTTGACTAATTTACGACCAGACAGGTATACTTATTCTACACACTCACGTATTCTTTTTTTCGAGAAAGTCTATATTCAGACTAAACGTGGCTGGTTAAGCAACAATATATTATTGACCGACTTAATATATTTATTCATTAGTAAAAACTGGGCATTACTTATAACTACATGGTTTTAATATATGTATTAGGATTTTATCGTAAATCTTAAATATTGAAATAGTCTTTAGATTTTTTCTGCACGGAGAGCAGGAAGCAACAAAAAAAAAATGACAACAAAAATTGAAAGTTTAACTTCTAAAAAGTGTTATTGTTTATACCTCGAGGCCCAATTGTCTGGCAGTGACGTCATTGTGATGTTAATGCAAGTGGAACCAATACGAGGTTCGAAGGAATGCTAGTTGCCATGTTTAACTTAGAAAGACTTACTATCTTTGTCTTATTAACGCGCAATAGAAAAAGATACTTTTAAGAAAAATGTCAAGCGGCACTAGCGCACTTCATAATGTTCTCCAGGACCCCTATTCTGTAACTTGTGAGAGTTCTCGTGTACGACTACTCATCGGTGTGAGTACTCTCTCACTCATCGCTCACATGATCCTAAAAAGCCCTATTCACGATAGATCGGCAAGTCTACTACTTTTTGCTCAACGTTGCCAAGTTTAACCATCACATTTGAACTATTTATTTAGTACTTTAGGTTTGTAAAATATGAACAGCCACCGGGATGAGAAAAATAATTGTTTGGCGGGCTTGCAAAAGCGGTGTTAGCTACAAAACAATCTTTACTCAGCCGAAAATGTTTAATAAAATTAAAATCGGACAATCTCAAGAAAGGGTCCTGACGTTGAAAATACAGGCGAGGTATATTATTTGCCGCTTGTTCTTCCGCATCTTCAAGATCATTTATTAGCATTTGCATTACTAAAGCATCATCATCCATTTTAAAAACACTTTATAACCCCAAAAACAATAACACACTGGCAGAAAATTGTCACTAATAAAACAACAAAAAGACTAACAAAAACTAAATAATTAACAATGAACCAAACAAAAACTCTAGCAATAACAAATCATGAAAAATAAACAATATGAAGAACACTTGTATTGAAAAATCCCATGTAATGTCTGTCATGAGACAACACCCATTCTGCACAAGTCCACACCACTCTCTCAAAATGTATCAATTCTCTTGGTTTTACCCAGTAGAGTACTCGCGTAGAGGAACATTCTCTTACTTTCGTGAATACGGATTTTATAATTTTAGGGGAGTGACATGCGCAGTGAAGCTAAATTGTGAGAGAGCTCTCCTACACGAGCATTCACACAGTTAGTGAATAGGGTACCAGAGCGTTAAAGCGTTGATGTCTCATATATTTAAACGAACAAATCTTATTTAACAAAGTACTTACTATGACGCCACCCTCACGTGGCGTTGTTGATATCTTATATATTTATACGGTGGCACGTTGATATTTCATATATTTAAATGTTCAATTTCTACTTATTTAAGTACTACGACGCCACCGTAAGGTGGCGCAAGTTGATATCTAATATGTTTAATCGAAAATTTACAAAATACAACCAAAAATAGTAAAAACTATGATAAAACGACAAAACAAAACAAAATCGTATAAATTTAAAAGTGAGAAAAGATATTAGGTATTAGGTACTAAATTTGCCTGGTCAGCTAGTAATTGAATAAAGAATACAAAATCAATTAAATTTGTAATGTGAATTTTTCTGATCATTATGATTTATGGCGAAATTATACTTCAATATTTAACAGCTCAAAGACTTTTAATCCGTATAATAGTTATGCGTGGAAAACGACGTACGGAGTATATAAAGCATAAAAGAGCCAATAAAGCTTAGTAATAATGCATTAAGATTCACTAAAGCTTAAATGAGTATTTCCTTTTGATGTTTTTATGACAATAAAATAGTTTAATGGACCTTTATATTGAAACATCATCTTTAAAAAAATATCCTCTCAAGTATGCTATAATTATCTGTAATATATTCGTAACTGGAAGATATTGCTCCTAGAGAAAAAATTATAAGAAGTTAAAAGTTTCTTTATTTAAGTTTACACAATATTTCGTTAGCTATAATTTGAAAATTTAATGTTTATTGTAGGAAAAATAGCCATAATTGGAACAAAAGTACAAAAAAATAATTATTTTCGACTCTCTATACTTGACTTACAACCTTCATTCATATTCCGCATAGAAAAACTTTTTAATATGATTACAACGTGTGCTAACTTTCGTTAAGATTGATCAGGTAGTTTTTGCATAATAATTTTGCAATCCAGCAAAAAAAAGTGAGAGGTGTCAAGGGACATCCGGATGGAACGAAGTTCCTTTCGATTAATTAGTAAAGAAATTGTAATTTGTAAACACAACAGAGTGTTTATACATACATAAGCATAATGTCTGTATAAAATGTCTACTTACCTAACTCTATCAGCAATATCCGGAACTTGTGCAGAAACACTGTCAGGATACATTATTGTTATTATTTTCTATTATTTTATTATTTACAAAAAACCTGTATAAACTCAACAAAGTCGCGACACTATACTGTTCAGACCAAAATAGAAAATAGTAAATCCATTATCACCTGAATATTTTCAACAGTTCGTTTCTTTTAACAAAAGTGTCCATTTATACAATATCAAAGGTTTAGATGACATACATGTACCTAGAAATACTTTTTATTTCAATTAAATTTAAAACAGGAATTAACAATTTAATACAATATTTTAAAATTAAAATATTTGACAGTAACTGACAGTTAAGGTAATTTGGCGTACCTAACTAGTCAAGTTACGAACTATTTTTAAAATGTTTATGAATTTATTAATTTATAAAAACAGGATGCAATGAAATATAATACTATTATAGGTACTTATTTTTTATTCTACAGTATTTTCTTTTTGAAGTTATACTTCTTATCATGGACTTGATTTGTGTGGGGTTAAATGGGACAAATCATTACATATGTAATGGTGTGAGTAAGAGAGAGACAGAAATACATATAAGGTATCAGTACATTGAAAAGAGATAGATATACAAAAAACAGTCTGAGCTAATGTTTTGGAATATCATAGTGACGTATTACAGTGTGTTTGACAGATTATTTTATAATTCTGTCACGTAAGTAAACATATAAAGTTTAGTATTTTATATTAATAATATTAATAATAATATTCAGTAATGAGTATTGTATTGTAGTCCATACTACCGTCACATGGTTGCATTATATTTGGCACTATGGGGTTTTGTAAACACTTTTTTTGTACATTGATCGTTTTACTGTTTAGTTTTCGTGTTTGAAGTAAGGACACACATCAACTGGTCTTATTTTTCTAAGTATTTATTTAATTGAATACAGTTAATTTAAAAAAAAAAAATTATTTCTACTTGCCTGTGTTTGTAGTTATTAAGTTTTATTAGTTTACAGTGCATAGAAGTATAACTTCTGCCGGCAGTCCCACTGACTGCCACACCTTTTTTTAATGTACATTTTCTTTTAATTTAAATTAGTGTCTTTTTAATTGTAATATATCTATCTATGAGAGAGAGAGAGAGAGAGAGAGAGAGAGAGAGAGAGAGAGAGAGAGATAGATAGACACACAGAGAAACATGCGTGTGTCGTGTCGTGACATATTTTGGTCTGAATTTTTTCCGGCTAGCCTCTAGCCTCAGTCGTAACTGGTCGTAACGCCCGAAAGGAAACTTCGTTCCAAAATCGCAATTTTTCAAATTCATACTTGGCTCTCATAAAGTCGCCAATTTTTTTACATATAAAGGAAGGCTCAAACTTTCAAACGCTTTTTGTAACATTGGGAAACAGGTAACTTCCCTTTCTCTTCATGCATTTTTTTAGCTTGATATCTATACACTGAAGAATTGTTATTTTTAGTAAACAAATATGTATTTATGAAGTAATTTAAATTGTTAAAACAAGGGCGAAGTATTTTTTTTTTTGTAAAATGGAAAATGTTCAATCCAAAACAAATCTCGCTTAGACTATTTATTAAATTTCTGTACGATTCGTAAATACATTGTAGGAAGTTGAACGTTACTATAGTCGGGCCGTTCAAAAGATGGAATTCAAGGACGCGTGATCAGTGAATACGGACATATGAACGGATTATTCTTACGATGTAACGCCTTCTAAACTGCGATAAACGAAGGACAGTTTAGACTGTACTCATACCAGAGATGATATAAACTGTGGGCCGAAATAAAGGAGTACATTTGTCTCGTGATCATTCCACCTTTTGAACGGTCCGACTATAGAAGCTCATTAGTTGATTTTTTTATTATTTACCTTGATAATTTAGTTTGTAGAAAGCTTTATTTTTTTGTTTAAACTTTCCAAGAAGTAATTTTAGTACTTAGTCAATATTCTAAACAATAACATCTCGTTGATACCAAATTATATAAATGTTACTTTTTTTTATAACTGATGAAACTTTTGACTTTTTATCAAAGTTAACCAAACAGAGAAATAAATCACTGTTTCAAATATAATACCGTTATATAGATAAATTAATCTATCGTAGATGAATGTTTTAGCTCGTGTGTAATTCCTATACAAACATACGATTCGATTAGGAGTAACTTTACCTCATTTTTCGAAGTAGAAAACAAACATTAGTAATGATTTATGTCAACAGCAGCTTGATTAAACATTACTGACAAAAATATTCGGCCTGATTTATAAAAAGATTGCAGTCTTATATAAATTCTGTAAATGATCCAGTTTTATTTTTAAATTTTTAAATTTATAATTAACATTACAATGAACCATTACAAATATTATACATTTACGTGAGTCTAATGCTTTCAGTTTCACGCTACTTTATTTACATTGAGGTAAATTTTTTCCTACGAAATTGTTCTTTTAACAGCAACAAACGTTCAGAGTGATACTTCTTTGAAAATTGCATGTATTGTCCAGATTTATTGTTATACAATTCATTGTTATACATCTGGTTCCCACCGTATTATGAGCAAAACCTGATTTAATTTAAATATCATTTTGATATTATAACGATACATTTTATTGGTATTTATTTGGTACAAATTTCTGGTGTCATTACATTTTTAACAATGTGTCGTGTCTGTATATACCATGGTACGTCATTTTCGTTTTATGCATTTTTTAAAAAGTCGTTAGGAATCGAAATCTTTGTAAATTTACAACAAGAATTCCATTTTGTAGTTATTTGAACCCATTTTATTGGAACCTCCCCGATTTTATAATCTATGGTTTCTTTTTGAACAGGAGTATTGAAATCAAAATGACATGACTAAATGTTGATACCAGAATCTGGAAAAAAATTCTAGAAAACTCTTGATAGCCATTTCATTTCTATTAGTTTTACCACTTTTTCTTGCTCTGGAACACACACCTCAGTATTTTAGGCAGAGGTGTTGCAATTTTGTAATGTGCAAGAAAAAATAATTTGAGGATTTAAATTTCATGTTTGGTAGAACTCTTTAAAGAAGCCACTACCTAGTTTTCTATCTAGGGGATTTACGCCCTTTTTGGGAATTTTAATGTTACAAATTGGCGCCCAACCTAATGAGCTACCTAGAGGATTTACTCCCTTTTTGGGTATTTTAATGTTACATTAGCTGCAGATGATGCCGCAGCAAATTTGAAGCAGTTAAACAGATATCGTACCATAGCGAGACTCTAGATAGCAGGAAACAGTCAATTTTTGAAGACTTCACTAAGATCTGGCTCCTAGTCTCTAGATCTGTATAGGTGCACCGGTCAAGGGACACTTTCAAACCATGCGATTGTTTAATAGCTGCAGATTATGCGACAGGCAATCTGAATCAGTTAAATCACAGGAAACAGTCAATTTTTGAAGCCTTCATAAACATCTAACACCTATCCTCTAGAGTCTAGATCTATATAAATTGGTACATAATACTAAAATCTTGAAATGGGTGCCATAAACCGATTAAAAAATTACAATAAATTACAAGTAGGCTGGAGTTCGACCGATGATTAAATGGTGGCTTACATATATTCTCAAACCATTAAGAACTTATTTGCTTATTATTCTAATAATATTAATGTAATAAAGAATTAATTTAACTTTGACTATTAATTAGATAAAAATGTGCAACGGGTCACGATTATACAATTTTAAAAACGGCGTCAGAGTCTACGAATCTTACTTTCATTTTTTAATACACCTTGAAAATAAAACGTACTATATATTGGAGGTTAACCAGTTAAATATGCATTGGCGTCATTATATTCACCAGTTAATTAGCAATCATCAATAAAATTCGATGAACATGAAATATATAAAATACTTACCCGGTGATAACTTATATATTGGAATTTATGATTTATATACATATTTTTGTATTAAAATGTCTGAGAATGTATAAATTGTATATTTGTTATTTTATATTTCCATCTTGCCGTTAAATCGGCACTTAGTACCGCTTTTAAAAATCTTACTGTGTATTACTAAGTGAATTCTGATAAATTTTAATGTAGAAATAATGTTTAACTTGTTATTACATAAGTATATAAAAACTAACGCAAGTTTTATCGAAGACGTTTGTTAAAAGCGAAAAATCATATAAACTGTTTACCTATAAAAACATTGACATAATTTTTCGTAATACAACAACAATATTCACTTATACGTATAAAATACTTTATTTATAAACCTTTACCCGCGATTTTCTTTTACTCGTATATTCGATACGTTTAAAAAGGATGCTGATCGGGTTGTCCGAACTCCTCCTGCACTCCATATCCTCACGCTTCCTACTCATCGCGTTTTATTAACGCACTTCTAACTAAGCTGAGCTCTATTTGACATAACTTCTTCTTCTTCTTCCTCCTCTTCTTCCTCCTCTTCTTCTTCCTCCTCTTCTTCTTCTTCTTCTTCTTCTTTTATTAGAACTGTTGATCTGTAAATTTCAAAGGTTTCGCTGTAGCATTTCCAGTGATGTGGACTGCCAGCTGTCCCTCCATCTCTTTGGGAGTCTTCCCAGCGGTCGTTTTCCTTCTGGTCTTCCAACGAACGCAACTTTTGGTAACCTATTTTCATCCATTCTTCTTACGTGGTTGTGCCACTGCCTTCTTCTTTGTCTTCCCCATCTTACTACATCCTGTATCCCGCATTGCTCTTTTACTTCTTGTTAACTGATTTAAATAAAAAGAAAACACTAAATATTAAGTGAAGCCCATCACAATATATTCCTGAAAACTGCATCGAAAAGCATTCAATTATTACGCCTTTGTAGTTCGTTAACAGTTGGAATATTGCATCATGGACCTAATTAAACTGTTTATACCAGTTAGTTATTGTTAAGAGAGTTTACATTTTAGAATTTTTTTTAGTTAGTATAAAGGAAAAATTTGAACATTTAATTTTAAAATCCTTTTGAACATCATTGAAATATTTAGTAGCTTAAAAAATTGTATGTCTTACACGTTTTTAAAATTTTCCGGTTATTTGTAGTGCAAAGTTATTATATCTAAACATTTTAATAAATGGATTTAATGGTTTTTTGATACTTTGTACTAGTGAGACTCTATTTTATAGATGTATGAGGGTTATCATTTCAAAACATGTCCCACCAAGATAGATACACTTTTGCGTACGTTCAAACCAATTGGTAATACAGTTATTTCAGTCTTTAGTTGACAATTGCAAAATCTGGCGGCTGGAATTCCTGGTCTTTGGGAACGTAAAGAAGTCGTTGTGACTGAGGTCGGGATTATACGGTGGATGGTCTAGCAATTCGATGTTTAAAGCTCCATAAACTCGATTATCTTTTGGGCAGTGTGTTTCTTCGATCTTCTAAGGCAATTGTTGCCACATTACCAAATTTTGGCACAAAAGTTGCGACCCATTTTCTTTGAGACACTTCGAGAACCGATCACTTTTGTTGGTTTTTCTTCATCATGAAACAACTACACAACGGATTGGCGTTTATTTTCCGGTTTGTGGGAGCCACTAACAATACTATGAACGTTTTTTGAGCTTCCTTTTTGAACCATTTCAATTGACGCGAACCGCTTTTTGCTCAACTGTGAACAAATGAGTGACCCAACGGAAAACCAACTTCATAACCCCCAGTTTTTCATGTAGTATCTTTTGGTCTTTGAAATGCCCAAAGATGCCTTTTTGTCCTGGTATGTTACACGGCGGTCATCTTTAATTAGCTGACGAACTGCATCAATGTTTTGCTGTGTGACTGCTGTTTTGGGTGGATTCGTTGGTAAGACTGGAGCGACCTCGTTGAAATTCGTAATACCAACGGGAAATAGTTGACTGGTGTGTTACTTCATTCCGAAACACAGAAATCCTCTCTGAAAATTGTAATAAAATATTGCTCGAAAGTGCTCTCGACTAAGATCCATTTTTCAACCGACTTGCTAATTTCAAAAATTAACTGTACCTTAACGACTTTATGTATCGCAATGAAACTCTGGACTTAAGTCAAGGAAAGATTGAGGTTAGATTCGTATATGTTGGTTCCATTGGTGACGCCTTCTAAGCGGCTATATGCAAAACTAAAAAGACAAGCCTCGTATTAGAAAACAAAACACTATCACCTCTTTTCCTTAAATTTTCGTTACTTCTCATTACCAGATTTTGATTATTTTTGATACTTATATAAAAGAAAAATATCATTTACACTCTACAACTAGTTTTTTAGATATATGCAATGAGGTTTGCCTTGATTTCGACTAACAGTATTTAGTTTGATTTGTGTGCATTATTTAACCATAATTTACAGTCACTTTTTAGCCATAAACGGTCTTCACACCTAATTTTATAATTGTGAAAAAATTCACGTATAAATAAATGATTTATTTGTTTTTAAACATTGTATAACCGTTTAATCTATGGTCATGGTTTTAATTTTTTCAATAGAAAGTATGCCACATTAAATTTCATCACTAGTTGATAATTTGTTGATTAATTAATGCAAGTTTCCTAACAAGAAAAGTAAAACAAGTGCATTTGTTAGTTAGTATTTTAAAAGAAATGTTTAACAGTTGTTTGTATAATTAAGTTATATTTAGATACAAACTAAAATATATAAATACATATCGGTTTAATGCAAATTTATGCAATAATATTTACAATACTAATAAAAATATTAAGTAAATTTTAATATACACATATTTGCACAATACAAATTGTTTAATTATTTGTTGATGGAAATTTTACTTATAAATATTTAAATTAATTTAAGATTATTTTGTTTCAGGTCTTATTTTTGGATTATTCGTTGAATATTGGATTCCTGCCAATATGGTAAATATTGTTTTTAACATAGTTTACTCAAAAAGATCCAATTTTAAGTTAGATCTGTTGTTCTAGTTAACTTGACCAGTACAAATCCACTACTAAATATTTTTTCATTCATTAAATATAATCTCTTATAAGATCAAATTTATATAATAGTTACTGTTAAAGTGCATTATTCGTCAAATGGTATTCTTTTTGTATTATATACACTTTTCCTTATATATTATACACGAGGTATGTCACAAAGTAAACAGGACAAAGAAAAAAAATTATCGGTAAAATAGTCCCCTTTAGAGTTAATACAGCGATTTGCACGGACCACAAGTGTTTCGATTGAGGATTGACCAGGATGTTCCTCAAAATGTTCCTCGACGACTTTTGGATGGCCCCTACGTCTGCATACCGCTGACCCTTCCTGGGGAAATATAGTCTATCAAACAGCAAAAGAAAATGGCACGGTGCCATATCCGGAGGATATAGAGAAGTGGTTGATGGTTAAAATGCCATTTTTTGGCAAAAAATCATCGGACACAAGTGTCGATCGATGTGATGGTGTATTATCGTGACACAAGCGCCCACTGAAACGAATTTTGTCAATAATTCCCTTCAAATCAACATTGTTTTCACTTTTGACTTTTCCAAAAAGCTTTTTTTCGGATCTAACTCGCTTGGGTACTTCCATGCGGAACTTTGACGTTTGGTTTAGATATCGTATTGAAAACACCACGTTTCCTCACCAATCACAATTTTGTACAGAAAGTTTTTATCTTTCTTGGCCTCTTTAATGATGTTTTTGGTATGTTAAATTCGGAACTTGTGAGCTTGTGCGTATAATTTATTCTAGAATTAATGATTTTAACATCAATATCAGTTTGTTTAAAAACTTAATGAAATTACTCTCGCGACACCTGAAGTAGTCTGCTGTGATTGCTATATCTGTGATCAGTTAATCTTCTTCACTTTAGTCTAAGTTTGTACTTCTACTATGTTTTGGTGTAATCAGGGTGACCGATACACCTGCGACCTATAAGATCTATGGTGACCCCCTTTTCTTGATACAATTCGGATGTTTTCTCATACTTCTATTCCTATCTTTATTAGAAAAATTAGAAAAGTTTGGCTTCAAGTTAGGTACATTTTGGAACGAAGTTCCCTTTCGCGCGTTACGAACAGTTACGCTGACGCTAGGAGCTAGCCTAAAAAAATTCATACCAAAATTTGTCACGACACTATGCACTGACACAATGCACCGACAACGCATGTTTCTCTCTCTCACAGACCAAAAAATAAATAACTCTCTCTCCCTCGCTCTCATAGATAGATATATTACAATGCATAGAAAAGTGTGACGTCAGCTATGGGAGGAGCTTACAAATCTTTCTAAACAAAACACAAAACTACAAAACATATTTGCTGTGATATTTGCATTGAAAATGCCATAAAAGATTTTTCTATTACTTGTAGTGGTTTCTAATCAAAAATCTTAACGTTTTCCGGACACTTTTCATACGACCTATTGTATCCAATTTGTGATAGTGAATAAACATTGAAAGTTAGTGTAAGTGTTTAAATTTTATATGCATTTTAGTGGAATTGAGGTTATGTTTTGTTTCAAAGTTTATTATGGTAATCTCGTAATTAATTATGTATTCTTTAACTATTAAATAGTATTCTGTTGCAGTAAAAATGGTGATGTGTTTCGTCCCCAATTGCAAACATTATAGCGAGCAGAAAAACTGCAATTTTTTTACTTTTTTTTTCTATTTTGCTTTGAACAGTGTAGTAGTGTCGCGACTTTGTTAATACAGGTTTTTTGTAGATAATAAATGTTAAAATAAT
Source organism: Altica lythri (assembly GCA_964028335.1). Taxonomy (NCBI): domain Eukaryota; kingdom Metazoa; phylum Arthropoda; class Insecta; order Coleoptera; family Chrysomelidae; genus Altica; species Altica lythri. Next base: position 5,890,853 of record OZ034807.1, on the reverse strand, counting down.
AGAAAATAAAAACAATAATGTATCCTGACAATGTTTCTGCACAAGTTCCGGATATTGTTGATAGAGTTAGGTAAGTAGAGATTTTATACAGACGATAATAAATGCTTACGTATATACAAACTCTCTGTTGTGTTTACAAATTACAATTCCTTCACTAATTAATCGAAAGGAACTTCGTTCCATCCGGGTGTCCTTTGACACCTCTCACTTTTTTTGACTTACAGGAATGGTCTGAAGGATATTCAGTGCGTCTCCTCTTAATGCAACAATTAAGGCAGTTGCTTTCTCTTCATCGTCCCAGCAGTTGGCGTTGGCTGCTGCTTCAAATTGTTTCTGATATGTGCTCCAGGGTGTTTTGCCATCAAAAGTTGGAGGTTTGATCTTTGTTCGCCCTGGCTCACCCCGTTCTCCCAGCTTAACAGAACAATATTTGCTGAAGTTCTTGCTCAAACGCTCTTCCATGGTTTTCACCTGTTCTTCCAATTTTACTTGCATTTCTTTCTCCATATTAACCAATCTGCCTTCAATGTTTCCAACTCTGTCTTCAAATTTTCCAATTTCGTCTTTTACGCTTCCAATCTCATTTTCCAATTTGGAGTAATTATTCTTTAACTCATTTTCAATCAATGTTTAATTATTAAAAAAAATGTCTGCTTTTCGATAGACTTAAGTAAACAGGTAAAAATATTTTTTTATTTTTTATATTTTCACCGTGTTCTTTGTCTCTCTGCGGAATTTTGTATTCGAATTTAAACCTATTACCCGACTACCTAGAGCTCTGAAATTTTCAGGATAGCTAAGATCTGGATGACAATGCATGTTTCAAGTGTGTTTAGCATTGACATATTAATACAAATGGACCGGCCGCTTCCCATATTCGCAACAGCTGCTTCTGCGGCCAACATTAGTAAGAGAGATCCGAGAGAGAGACGGAGGTAGGCCGGGCAAAACGCACATTGTTTAAATGAGAGCTTAAGGGAAATACATCTTTTTATAACGTTTTATGTAAAAAATAGTATATTATATACTTAGAGTGAGAAGTGAGCTATTATTATGTCAATATCTTAAAAATTATAGAACTGTAAATATTAATTCTCGTTAGGGGAATGGAGTAAATAATAGCAATTTCTCAGGTTAGTAGTGAAAAAAAGCTTTTTCATTTGTGGTTGTTCGAAGTATTTGATGAAACTTAAGTTTGTTAAAATTTCTTCAGTCAAAATAAGTGAGAAAAGACTCTGGTTTTATGTTTAGGTGTACTTATTTGAGCAAAAATAATATATATTACTTACAAAACAATTATTGCAGGCTCAAAAACTGTATTATTTTATACAGGGTGTCCCAGAATTAACTACGGAAACTTCGTATACGTGTTCCTTGATGACAAATAAGTAGGGTCTTTCCTATAAAAAAATTTTTTTAGAGACTCCTGTCAGAGTTATAACCCTTTAAAGAGGGGTGGTAAAATACGGTTTTAATTTAATATCTTCTGATTCAAGATAAAAAATTAAAAATTTGGGTGAACATCATTTTAATAAAGACGCATTTCTCCTGCCACTTTTCACCTGCCCTACCCCATTCTAAGGGTGCAAATCAAGGAACCCCTCTTAATATTTTTTGTAACTTTCTTAGCAATTAATATTTGCAATAACAAAAAATTATTTTAGGAAGTTTTGATTCTTTAGAAACTTTTTTGTTCCTTCTCATTTTTTGCGAAATCGTTTCGGCTCTCTCTCTCTCTCCTCATAGATGACTCATAGATGACTCATAGATGACTCATGGATGACTCATGGATGACTCGTGGATGACTCATAGATGACTCATAGATGACTCATAATGACTCATAGATGACTCATAGATGACTCATATATGACTCATAGATGACTCATAGATGACTCATATATGACTCATAGATGACTCATAGATGACTCATAGATGACTCATAGATGACTCATAGATGACTCATATATGACTCAGAGATGACTCAGAGATGACTCATGGATGACTCATAGATGACGCATAGATGACTCATAGATGACTCAGAGATGACTCAGAGATGACTCAGAGATGACTCAGAGATGACTCATAGATGACTCATAGATGACTCATAGATGACTCATAGATGACTCATAGATGACTCAGATGACTCATAGATGACTCATGGATGACTCATATATGACTCATATATGACTCAGAGATGACTCATAGATGACTCATAGATGACTCATAGATGACTCATGGATGACTCATGGATGACTCATAGATGACTCATAGATGACTCATAGATGACTCAAAGATGACTCATAGATGACTCATAGATGACTCATAGATGACTAATAGATGACTCATAGATGACTCATAGATGACTAATAGATGACTCATAGATGACTCATATATGACTTATAGATGACTTATAGATGACTCATATATGACGCATAGATGACTCATAGATGACTGATAGATGACTCATAGATGACTCATAGATGACTCATAGATGACTCATTGATGACTCAGAGATGACTCATAGATGACTCATAGATGACTCATAGATGACTCATGGATGACTCATAGATGACTCATAGATGACTCATAGATGTCTCATAGATGACTCATGTATGACTTATAGATGACTCATAGATGACTCATAGATGACTCAGAGATGACTCACAGATGACTCAGAGATGACTGTCAAATATTTTAATTTTAAAATTTTGTATTAAATTGTTAATTCCTGTTTTAAATTAAATTGAAATAAAAAGTAATTCTAGGTAGAATATACAATACCTCTGGTATTGTATAAATGGACACTTTTGTTAAAAGAAACGAACTGTTGAAAATAATGGATTTACTTTTTTTTTCTATTTTGCTTTGAGTAGTGTCGCGACTTTGTTAAGTTTATACAGGTTTTTTGTAGATAATAAATATTAAAATAATAGAAAATAAATACAATAATGTATCCTGACAGTGTTTCTGCACAAGTTCCGGATATTGCTGATAGAGTTAGGTAAGTAGAGATTTTATACAGACGATGATAAATGCTTATGTATGTACAAACTCTCTGTTATGTTTACAAATTACAATTCCTTCACTAATTAATCGAAAGGAACTTCGTTCCATCCGGGTGTCCCTTGACACATCTCACTTTTTATTTTTTTTCCTTCTAATTCGTGTGATTCTTGGTGTCCTCTTATTTGGCAGTGCCCGGTTACTATTCCTTTTATAATAAGGAGGTTGTTTTTACTGAGGATTAGACAACTGAAAGATATCTTCTGATTATAGTTTCCCAGGAGCAGAGTTGTCGGTTATTTTATTCCTAGATCGTACCAGTACTTGGATTATTCTCTATCTACTTCTCTCCTTAATTTTTTTAAAACTGTGCCACTGCTGATTCCTCAAGATTGTTCTGGTCCCAAATATGAGGTTTCATCTCTTTTTTTCCTTCTATTTCTATTTAGTTTGCCAGTGCATTTCCAGACTATATTTGAAGGAATTGTGTGCTTTGATGGCTGCTTGACTAGCTGACATGATTACGATAGTTCATTTCGATATTAGATTCTACATATCTTTCGATGGCCGTTTGAAAAATGCTTGGGTATGAACCCAGACTTTCTGTGTATTCGGCTTTAGGTCCAAAAACCCCAGCTCCAATTCTTTGACCTGTCTTGGAGCCGATCATATACCACTTCATGTTATTTTGGTTTTTCCTATTCAGATTTACTACCCAGTTTTGTGGTGAATTTTCTCACAAAGTTAAATCTCTTTGGCATGTCATCTTTGAGCAATTCCCATTGAATCGATCCAGGAGTTTTTTCCTTGATTGTTCCTTCTTTGGCTATTCTATACATTCCTAACACTTTCTACTTGAATTCTACATTTGTTATGTATTTTAATTGCATTTTTTTTTTTCGTACTAATTTGCTTAGTATTATATTCATATTTACAACCGTTATAAATGCTTTGTTTAAAAGTTATACCGTACTAAAATTACTTACAACTGTTCTTTATTTTTTTGTTTTTACTAATCGACAGATTATTGAATGATTGTACGTGTGCCAACATCAAAAGACTCAACTATCGAGTTTTTTATGCATTATTATAAACGACTAGTCAACTAGTAGCTTACATAGGAATTGGAACATTCACCGAGTCAAATTGCTGTATTATTAAGTAATAGATAGAGAAAGCACCATATGATTAGGGTTTCACTTAAATTATACTTTTTAAATAAATATTTCAAAACTTTCTGCATCGTCAGCATACCTACATAAGAGAATTTATAATGATAGTGATTTGTCAAAAATTAACCATTTATGGTAATGTAGATTATAACTTTTAACACGATTTATTTCATATGTAAATAAGATTGTATCTCATATCTCTTGGTTACTGTTATTACTTAACTTTTTTCACCTAGAAGTTAATTTTGATTGATATATTTTACCAACATATCATCATATTTTTAAACCACCATTCCTCAACTTCACTGCTCCTTTCTGGGTTTCACAACCTTATCTCATTTTACCAAAGCGCTGTTTCTAGTATTTTCCTTCCTATGAACGTTCTCCTTTACATTTTTTTTTTCTGATGCGTCTAAGATGTTTAATTTGAGTTTTTTTTACCTATTCTTCACATTGGAAAAAGAAAATTCAATTCATTCTTAACATTCGCTTTTATAACTGCATGTATAAATGATGGAGGTAGATTTTTGGTGAATACATTGATGGTTAAAATAGCCAAAAATTGTCTTATGCGTCTTACCACATTGGTTTGTTGTAATCTGAGATCATCCTTCTCTAGTTTTTTTTAATGCTTATCGTTCTGTCTAAAATTTCAAAACAAAATCACTTTTTTTACTGTCCTATCCATTTTTTTACTTTTCATTTCATTTCTGTTGACCAAATGCTTTATATGATTCATGTCTTCCATGTAATTATCTTAAAAGTCCAAGTCTTATTACAGCGGGGTTCCCTTTATAGATCTATTAATAGTAGAGAGAGCCAGACTCCATAAACTAGGCGGAAAGTCAACAAATGTCGACAAAAAAAAGAGAAAGAAGAAACACTAGACAAATGGTTTCAAAGATGGGATAGGATCGAGGTGTCGGGATGAACAAGAAATGTCATTGCAAATGCAAGGAAGTGGTTGGATTATAGGCACACTTCTGGTATTTCACTAAAAACACAAAGCCAAACCAAACAAAACCATAAGAGGGAACCAAACATCGGAGCTTCTTTTGTCTGTGTCTGTCAATTGGCATTTCTTTTAGTTACGAAATCTTGCCACCTTAGTTAAGAAAAAGATTTAAGATGTATCGGGTGCAAATGGCCCTAAATGTAGTTTTAAGCCTATTCCATCTCTTTGAATATGTATATCCAATAAGATACACCCAAATCGAAGAGGATACTTTTTATTTTAGGTTAAGGACAGATACAATTTTTAGAAAAGAAAGAATCTTTTATAGCTAACTGAGTTTCTAAGAGAAGATTGTATAAAAGCTATCAAGGTTAGATCTATTGTTAGATGTTACTTTATATTGTGAAAGTTTGTTATTACTTATATTATGCAAATTCCCATCATATTTCGGCATTCATATCATATTATTTGAAATCTCAAGGATTTAATTACATTAAAATATATACCTGTTAATGATTTAATTATCATTACCCAAACAAAATTCAGCAATACTTACAATTTGTTTAAAACTATAAAAATATAAATAAAGCCATTAACCTTGCTTGTTTCCTATTTCAATGACTGAATTTTTATATCGTTATTGCTTTTTACTGATTTTTATATCGAATACATCTGCCGGTTTATAAAATCTAACTTACGAGGTGTGTTCAGAAAAAACTCACAAAATCATTTATTCATCTATATCTATTTTGTCCCCTTCAAAGTAATCTCTCTTAGATATAACACCCTTGTGCTAGCGCTTCTTCCAATCTTCGAAGCATTTCTGGAACTCAATTTTGGATACAGCCATTTGCTCTTTCTTCGATTCGTCCTTTATCTCCTCAATTGTTGGTAATAGTCGTTTATTCATCGGTCTCTTTAGTTTTGGGAATGGGAAAAAATCGCTGCTAGCCAAGTCCGGAGAATACGATGCTTGAAGAATGATAACGGTGTTGTTTTTGCCCAAAAACTCACGAACAAGCAGTGATGAATGTGCCGGTGCATTATCATGGCGTTTAAGTCGTTTTGCTGCGCGCATACGTCTTATAACTTCCAGGTAATGTTCCTTGTTGACCATACGACCTTTTGGCAATAACTCATATGTACTACGCCAATGTAATCGAAGAAAACAGTGAGTAAAACATTCACATTCGACCCAACTTGACGTGCTTTTTTCGGCCTTGGCTCCTATGGCCTCTTCCATTGGGATGATTGGGCTTTGGTTTCGATGTCATAGTCGTATATTCATGTTACGAAATCTGGATCGTCGTTGGCGGTATTAAACAGCTCCTGAGCTGTTTTTGGTCAAAATTTAGCAATTTTGAAACAATCTTCGCTGCCACAGGTTTCATGCCCAAAACATCCGATATAATCGCATGATATGATCCAGTTGATATGCCAACATCATCAACTTCTTCCAAAACTACGTTTTCATCGGTTGTTGACGTGCTCAAGCTTCCAGAGCGGTCATCGTCATCAATGTCTTCTTGGCCTTCTTTGAAGCATTTATATAGCATTCATACACTCTTGGTTTACTCATAGATTCACCAAATACTACAATCAACATTTTAAATGCATTAGCACACTTTATTTCAATTTTAACACAAAATTTAATGTAGATTCTTTGATCCATTTTGTTCGATAGTAGAAAATTGAAGAGTATAACAAAACGCGTCTGAGTTAACTATAAAAATTTTATTATACCGGTATTTATTACTTACACTCAATATACATATATTATATTTTATACACCTAATAAGTAAATCAAGTTGATAATTGATTTGTTAATTTATTTTATATGAATAGGTGTGGTTGAGTGGAATAAAGTTACTTTAAGTTTAAAAAATGTTCTTTTGTTCAAAACTATTAATATCTGCAGAATGAGTCGATAAATTTTAATGAATATAAATGAACCAAGTTTCTCGATTATTTATCTAAATGGTCTACATTCATTTTTAATCTTGTAAAGTTTAATATCTCAAACTATCACGCACATTAATTTCTGTTGTTCGACACTTTACTCAAATTGTAGATTTACAGATGTTTAACAGTAAATCTCTAGAAATATCGCATCTAGCAGGACTCGAAACTGCAACCTTTGCCTTTACAAGGCAACACTCTAACCATTAAGTTATGAATGCTTAGTAATTATTTAGTTTTTTTGGTCATTAAATTCAACTTATATCACTTGTGACACTTACGTGTGAGCAACGTAACGTGATAAAAGTGATAGATCTGAATGCCTGCTAAAATATTGAACTACATATATCCAAAGTCACATCACCTCACGTAAGCTCACGTGACGTGACAGCTGTGTGTTTCTACCTTTACTCACTTTCTCCTTAAGCACATGTAGCATGACGTGAGACAGATTTTGTCAAATCGACAATTAAAAAATAAAACTCTGAGTCACATTTTTTGGCCCTGTATTATATTTTCATTCGGTTAGGAGACCGGAACCGTGGATAATGTTCTAAAAGGCGTTATTTGCCTAGCTAGTCCACTAAGCCGTGGGTTACCTTTTAAGAGTATTATCACAAAAGATGTAATTAACTTGCCAAACTACAAACTCCACAAATTATACTCAAACACCCGTTTAAAATGATTCATTACTAATTTAATTATCTAAAAAAAATTAATGAAATAAAATATTATATCAAAGAAGATTAATTATGTTAATTAAAGAATTAATTATTCTCTTATTTTTTCAATGGAAGTGTTTAGAAACCATTGAATGGACTCAATTTCTAACCAAATCGGATTTTTCCACTTTATTGAGAGTAAATTAATCCTTACAACATGTGTAAAAACCGGCCCTGACTTTGATCAATAATAAAAAAAACTAATGTTTGGCTAAATTAAAACTTTTTTTATGACACTTCTTTTGCCTTTATAAGGTAAAGTGACAGTTTAGCTTCATATTAGATCAAATATTTTGACATTTAACAGTAAAGTTGTCACTTTGCATGCCCCTTAAAATAATCTATCAATTATGTCATATATTTTGACATTTGACACTTTTAGTATCTCAATTTTATTCCTTAAGCAAAGTTTACCATATCAACTAAAATCGTACCCTGATTGCATTTAATAATTTGATACCAGATCGTTTTATTATTAATACTAAAGTGACTGACACATCAATAATATTTAGCTTCTGGTGTTACGTCTAATTGAACTAATTGAATATACGGGCTCTAATAACTAGTCATGTTAATATACATATAAAAGCCTAGACGGTATAATTTGAATAAAACTAAAAAAACTGCTTTGTAATGTATAACATACCAAAAGTAAAAGGTAAATAACACCGCAGTATATTTAAATCCATTTCTAGTCATTCAATAGTCAGGTTAAGTTGAGAATAAGATAGCAACAAGATTTAATTAAAAAAAAAAATTGATTTACAATTAGATTTATATGAAGGGTAATTAACTTTTTATTTAATATTGTAGTCAGTGCTCGTTGTTAATAAGTTCTATAAGATATAATCGAAACCAGCGATAACAGAACAATGATAGTTCATATATGCGCATGTATACGTATGGTTATATAGAATTATTCTATTTTTATCTTTTTTAAACTATGTTTCTGATGAGACGTTCCGGTTATCATGGTGAGCGTTATCAAAACGACACCAGAAAGGGTTACACTTGTAACTCTAATAATCTCTTAATAAATTAAATTGGCAGGTTGGGCGCCAATTTGTAACTTAATAAATTCCCCCTGAAGGGATTATAACCCTTAGCTAGCTCAATTGAGTTCGTGGCTTCTTTTCTGAGTTTTACCAGCGTTTCCCAAACATAAAATAATAGGGCGCCAGAGTACAAACCAAGCAAATAATATTCAAACACCAGTTTTAAATGATTTATTTAAAAAAGTCATTAAATATTAGTCGAAAATTAATTTAATCTCTTATCTTTTTTTTTATTTCTTCGGAAAGGATTTCCTTGGATGAATTTCTTCCTGGGATGAACTGAATATTCTTCGGATTATTTCCAAATAAAGTTTCTTCCAGGGATGAAGTGAATAGACTTCGGTAAATTCAAAATAAATAAATAAATTCGGTTTTTTTCCTCAAAATGGCGGTCAGCTCGACACGTCTTCAAATAAAATTAATATCTCCTACGTAGGACTCCTCACAAATGTGGCAATAACCTTTTATTGAGTAGTACTTATCAGGAAGGCGACAGAAATTAAAATTAACGCAGAATATCTATCGAAGCGAAATGAATACTTCGGATCTCCGAGACGCTTGACTCCCACTTATAATCGCGGCGAAAACATTAAAATAAATCTCTTCGCCTAGTCTGGTGGATTTCTGAACTAAACGATCCAATAGATCGTTACACACTATTTATTGTAATACTAAATATTGTGAAAAATTTTAGAAAATTGGAAAAATTCTTGATAAGTGAGAAAATTTATAAAAGTCTTGAATAATTTGAAAACAGGACAAAGGCGTAATTACAAATTTCGGCTGACCAACATATTCGTCGTCTTCCAGCGACTCACGACCCTCTTTGAACCGTGTAAACCACTTATTGACTAGACTACGAAATAAACAATCATCACTATATACTTGTTTGGCTCTTTGTTCGATGCTCATTTTTCGGCCGATCTTAAAAAAGCACTTTCACGTTGAGCGCGATAACTCGACGTAAAGTGGTTCGATTGTCATGAAATTTTGACAGAACATCAATGAAAGATATACCTACCTATCGAACGCTATCCCCAATAACAGATAGCGCTACTAGTATCGGATATTTCTTTAAATTCCTGTTTACTTTTCGATAAATCTCGTATAATTGAATCCGTTAGAGACATAAAATGGACACTTAACCATTAAAATACATAAAACATACATTAATAATTTTTAGTACATTATATTAATTACTACTTAAATCATATATAAATATTCAAAGAGGATTGGCTTTGAAATACATATTGCTCATTTCCTTGTTTAAATATCTAGATGAAATACAACCTCATTACAATTTATTAATAAAATGTGTTATAACGAACCTGTGTAATGTAACTAATACTATAAAAAAAGAGATACACGATAACTTATATTTTTTACATCGGAGACACAACTTCCTGTCTGATCAATTTTATCATGACAAATATAAAAAAATAGTTCACAGACTGGCATACAAATGTTTTAAATAGAGTTCAATGGCATATTTTTTGCATTTCACTTAAAAATAAATAGATTAAATCCAAATCTTTTAAGTAGAGAATGTAGAGATTGCTAACCAATACAGTACAATTCTTCAGTTCTTTTTGGATCAACTTTCCACAGACATGTATACAAAGTTCACATTTATATCTTTCTCTGATTTGATTGTTAAAATTACATACATATTTACGCCTACGTTTTTCCATTTTTACATCATCCTTAAATTTTAATATCGAATGAACCATTAAAATCTTTTATTGCTAGATCGTAACCCAGACATTTTATTTACTGGATATTGACTTCATGGGATCTTCTATACCGTTAACAAAATGTTTAGATTTTAATGTCTAAACATAAAACCTATCTTCATCCATACTAAATCGTTAAATTTAATATAAAAGTATTGATCGGGTAATTGATTATATTCTTTAAGTTCCTCATGGAACAACTAAAGTTGTAATTCATTCGTAATAGTAACAATTTAATCTACTCTGCAAAAGTATAATAATATTGCAATAAATAACGCCGGAAAGTCTGTTGTACAGGAAAGAACAATAAATTTTCTTTATCGCTTTACAATTTTATTAGGTTCTACTAAAACAGAAACAAAATAGTATTGGATAACAATTGGACAATATGCTTGAGCTTAATAATTTTTTAAACTGAAATCTTTTGATACAAATTATGTTCATTACAGAATAATTGCTTTTAATCCAACGGATAACATTTTTCTAGTTACGCTTACTGAAAAACATAATAATTACAGTTAATGCGTAATGAAGTTTTGACCTCTGCCAGTGTTTTCCTTTGATTTGCTAGCTAGCTCGCCTTCCGACAAATCCGCTATCCTACTACGACTCTAAAAAAACGTCAGCAGTTGAGAAATAAGTAAAGAATTTGATCGCAAACAACATCCGGCAGCTTCTCGTCCTTCTGTTTCCGCCGTGGATGATAACTATGATTCAGTTGTGTCTTCCTACCTGATTGTTCGCCTTAGGGGTCGCCACAGCATTCACCATTATTCCCTTTTTTGTCAGAAACGTCTTAAATTCCTTACTTTAGAACGCCTATCCTTGATCAGAGACCACACGCTTTGGAATAACAAATTCGCAACATGTCTCCGTCAGTAGCAAAGTAAGACGTCCCCTTAAATAGGTATACAATTTTTGTCGATACTAAGGCCATGCAATACTCTGCTTCTCCTCAGAGACTCCTCCATTCGCAACTTGTCACATAGACAGAGCCATTATCCGCAAAGCTAAGAAGCTACTCCAGCATTATCCAAGCCACCTTGTCTACCAACATACAAAAATACTTCCTTCTTGATTTCAGACGCTAGAACAACGTTACGTCGCTCGGACTATACAGGGAACCAACATCACTACCCAGAGGATCCTGCATACTTACCGGAATAAAGGACTACAAAGAACTTCAACAATTCCGAAGATCAAGATACGCCTTTCCCCCTTAAGACTCTTCCTTGACGAAACCCTCCTCTTCTATAGAACAAAAGAATAATAAAAAAACAGAGCCCTTGACGAAAGTTACTGTCATTCCCTTCGTTCTTGCGCCGCAGCGTCAATTTTCCGAACCACATAGCACCACGTGGGACTACTTACAAACACTGACTCCAAAAAGAATTTTTTGACAGCTTAGGCACGTTCTCTTCATCTCAAATTCCATCCCTGAAAAGGATGTCTTACAACAGGGTCCTTAAACCACCACAAAACCACCAACATCACACTTTTGGTATTCTGTATTCTACTATTCTATTCTATTTTTCTCCATAAAACTTCCTTAATAGTTAAGAATTTTTTTTACTCTATTAAATTTACATCCCCTAAAACGATTAGGTATCAATAATACATTATTCACACACACTATTTACAGGAAATCACCATTACGACAATTTTAACATAATTATCGTTTTGAAGGTGGGCGGAGTCCAGTGATAATGATCTTATCGACATTATATTCAATAAATAATACATGTATCGTGGGCGTAAGTTACACTCGTTATCGTCTCGAGTTTCAAATGGCTGTGTAATGTTACAACATTTCAATTTAATTTAATGTAATATGGATCGATAAAAAATGACATCGAGACTATTAACCAAATTAAATTCATTTCATCAATGGATATACTTAGGTTTTAATGTATACTTAACAAACAAACTCATCCATCAAAGTAGATAAAAAACAAATCAACTGATTTTGATTTTCAAAACGGCATTCGACGTCATTTTTTAAGATAAGAGCTGATTAGTTTATGGAATTGATCCTTCCAACCGCCAAAAAGTTATACTCCAAAAACGTCGTTTTTGGATTCTTTTAATTTCTCAGAAACTACTCAAACAGATGACTTCAAATTCTCAGGAGGTCTAAGTTGAGTAGAACTCCTTCGAACGCCACAAGTTTCGTTTCGATCGGTAAAGCTGTTCAAAAATTATACATACATCATCGCGGGAATAGTTGGCTTTCTAGGACCTAAAAACTTGGAGATTTGTTGAAAACTCAATTTTTAAAAAAAGCAGGCAGTAAACCGATAGAAATGACCATTTTCTATAGCGTTTTCATACACAAATATGTATCCTTCTCTCGTCACTCATCATGCCACACTTTTTTTTCTCTTCAAGACTGGGAATCCTTATAATATAATCTATACAGTATGCCACACGTGTATATAGCATTTTTGGTGTGTTAGAACGTCTCGTGAACGTGACGGCTAGCCGAAGATTTCCTTCGTACGAAAAATAGTGTGGCAAGGGGTGAAACAAGAAGATTTCTGACTAGGGCGAGAGTTGACTGCCCGAACGAATCGAGAGCTGTCTTCGCCCGGTCAGAAATCGTCTTTGTTTCATCCCGTGCCACACACTATGTTTTTCATATCACATGCATTGAAACAGTGAGTTTTGATCTCTACAGCCAGTTGAAGTAAGACTATTTCAGACCAATGCAACTGTCAGTCAGAAACATTCTGACAGACTTGAATTAATGACATTTGTTTCTGCCCTAGGGGAGAAACAACTGTCAGTTTCTGACTGACAGTTGCGTTGGTCTGAAATTGTCTTGTTTCAACTGGCAAAACAGGGATCAAAACTAGCTGTTTCAATGCATATGATATGTGATATGAAAAATATCTGTTTCATAAAGTGTATACGTTTTTAATTCCGCCTTTATACCACCATTACTGAACCAAACCGACATATATTATTAAGTCAACGAAGCGTACATATAAAAGTAAAAAAACGGTCTATTTATAATAGTATCATTAAGTTAAACGGTTTGGAATAGTAAATTAAAAATAACACTACCACCTATAATTTTCTTTTTAATACAAGTATCCTTGTAAACTAAAAGTAAAATTAAACGAGTGAGTAAACAATTACCGATCAACGATAAGAGATAAATGATAATAAATGAACAGAAATGTCAGCAATCATTTGTAATGACATGACGCAGAGACGTATCGTGAATTAACTAAGAATAAAATCAAGAATAGTGATTGTTTAGACTGGTATTTTCTGATCGAAATATAAGATCAAATACCGTTCAGTATTATTGCATTCTTGGGGTAATTTATAGCAATGTTTGATATGGTTTGACACCTCTTTTGTGTTACTATACAGATATATAAAAGGTTAAGTTACTTGATTTAAATAGAAAGAGACAAATAGCGGAAGAAGCCAGAGTTAATAAGGAGAAGTAGAGAAGCGGAAAGAAAATCACAGACAGACCGAGTAAAGAAAGAAGTTATATTATAAGAAAAGAAGCGGAAAGAAGACCATATATGGCAGAACACCTTTTACTGTAGATTCCTCCAACCGAAGAATATTCGGTACATTGACACATTATAATGGTAGGTTTACACGCTTGGCAAGTCTCTGCAAGCGTCCACAAGCTCCAAGCTTTCATAAAAGCTTAAATGCCATTTACACGTTTGCAACAACCTGTTTTCATCTTACGCGAGCAAAAACCCCCTTTACACGTTTGTATTTGTGGAAGCTTGCCAAGACTTACCAAGCAAGTAAACCTATCATAACGTCCATTAGATATGTTTTTTTACGGTTCAATAATGATAATACAAGATATGTACCAAGACTCTTTTAGTACAAATATCTGGACCAATGAGTTTTCTGTACATTTTGGCACATTACCAATCGTGATAGAAGATGATAAATTGTTTTAGTACCAGCTGGAGTTATTATTCATGACTCTATGGTGCGAAAACCGACTTTTGGAAGGTGGAAGAAAAGCAGTAAGACCTTAGAAGAAACAGCTATTGACTGCTAAATTGATGAAAAAACGGTATGATTGGGCGAACAAATATAACAGCTCGACTGGAGAACAGTGTTGTACTTAGATGAGAGCCTCTTTTTGGCACACGGTTAACGGTCTCGTTTCGTCCAAAAAAGTGCCAGTGAAAAACTTACGCCAGCTGAAGATGTTAGGTTGCCAATCGAAGGCATTGATGAATTCTCAAAAATACAAAGACTTGTTGGAAAGGAGATTAGAAGGAGAGCTGAGAAAAGTGGATGCCAACAAGATTCGGCTCCTTGCCACGTCTCCAAGATATTTCAGGGACAAGAATATATCATGCCTTGAATGACCAGGAAACTCACCGGGTCTCATTCCACTTGAAAATCTGTGGGCGATTGTGAAAAGTAGACTGCGCAAAATGGATTGCACAACAAAAGAAAAATTGATAAAGGTTGTAATCCAGATCTGGTTTCGGGGTTCGCAAATCACAGATAACTGTGAAAAACTCAATGCCACAACGTCTTCAAGAAGATATTAAAGGAAAGGAAGAGCCTGTTTCATATTATCTCTTTGTTCCATTTTCAAGCCGCTTTAAACACGTCAGTATTCTGATATTTCCAACAAGTGGATCTATTATTTATTATATTATTAAATAAACTAAATTATTCAGGTTAATTAATAAGTAACTCAGTTATATACTGACATAAATGCAAATTCTAAATTACAGTAAAACTATCTTCTATTCCAGTTAGTCAGTCTCTATAGAAGTGTCATATTCATTTGATTAAAAACATAAATCAATATACGAAGTTGCGAACTAGTGACAAGTTAATTAGAGAAACAATATAAGTCGTGTTCGGATTTTCTTCCAACAATGCCCAGTAGCTAAAATACAATACGCAATTACAATTATACGGAGATCGAATACTAGATCGATCTATAACTTGGAACAATAAACAATGACTACTGTATATTGTCATGCGTTAAATAAAATTGATTTCTATATATAAAACGTATCTGAGAATTGGTCTGTTTATTTATTGCTATCTGTTGTTTATCTAAATTGAATTATTTCTGTATATATAATGAGGAAATATTGAAATTAGAACAGTATAATAACAGAGAAGATTCATTCATAACATTTTTTTTTTTTTTTCAGCAAGACCGAATATTATTTTGGAGTACTGTTAACATCTTACCGGGCAGCATTAGATTTTTATTGCATTTCTAATACTGTCAGGTAAAGATGTCCTCCGGACTCTAATTCATCATATAATAATAACCAGAAGAATTTATATAAAGGCGGCTACTCACTACGCGGGACTTACCAAGTTACCTGACTTGGCAAGTACCTTTCAAGTACTTGTCAAAGTGCAAGTAAATTGTACACACTACGTGTGTACTTGCAAGTGTCCATTTATTTCGGGAAACACAAGTAAATAGGCAAGTACCTACTAGTTAAAAAACGGACGATAGTGATATACACCTTTAGATGCATTTGTAACGATAAGTTGCGGTTTTCTTTTACTAAAAAATAGAAAAAAGAAGAGCAAACCAGCACCACTTTCAATGTTTTTTATTTTCCTTTTGCAGTTACGAAATGTGGCAATAACAGAGTCCTTTTTCTTTTTTAATTTGTCATTTGTCAATGCTGCATTCCAAGTTACATTGTGCTGAAAACTTAATTTGAATTCGTTTCCAAGCATCATATACATGTTGTTTATGTGATGGGTCCTAAATTATTGATTCGTTCTGATAAATATCTAAAAACGCACACGCATCAACTACTAGTTACCCGTCAAGCAAAGCACACGTAGTGAAGCGCAGATAAAACCAACTCGGAAGTAATCGACTTGGCTCCTTTGACGTGGACCTGGTTTTTCGACAACCGATAGGAAGTACAAGTAATTCTCCAAGTCAGTGCGAGTCACCACTACTCGCTACTTGCTAAGTACCTACTTGGCAAGTTTCGCGTAGTGAGTAGCCGCCTTAACGTACTATTTAGTATTATTGCATAGGCTGTACAAAGACTAAATTTTAAAACTTGTTTTAAGTGGGATAATTTCTTTATTTGTGTATTATAACATATGGATAAATTTAAGGTAAGTGTATACAGGTTGGTTGAAAAGTTTTGAAAGAATGTGTATTTTTTTAATGAAATTTTCCGGAAGCTCTTCAAAATATTGTTCCACGACTGCAACTAATGCTATAACCTTTTTTGTCAATAGTTCTGACTTCACTTCTTTTGGAGCTAAATAACGAGCTTCAGTCCACTGTAAACGTTCTTGTTTCAGTTTAATATTATAATGGTAGATCCAAGTCTCATCCATAGTCAAACTTAAATCTTTACAAACAATATCATAGACTTGCTTAATGAATTCTGGTGTTGTTGCACTTTTTGGACGTCCACTGCGTGGTTCATCTTGGACGATCACGTTTAAACTCTAAAACCCATCGACGCACAGTTGGAAATGAAGAGACAGATTCCTTTAACACTTTTAAGATTTTTGTGGCTAATAAATCTCCAAAACAAAGAACTTTTTACTGCTTCCATTCTATTTCTGTTACATAAATGATCGTTCCAGAGTATAACTAACAGACAGTAGTTGCACTATGATCCCTTTAAAGGCGATTTCTATCACCATTTTTAATAACTAAGACAAGAACTTGTGTTAATAATCAAATTTATAGCTTTAAATTTTTGATTTTTATAAGACTGAAATCTGAAATTACTATACCGTTTTTTTCAAGACACTCCTTGATACTGGTATCTAAATGGTATCTCCAATTGAAGAAGAAGACTTATAAAGGGTAATTTTTTATGAGTTATCGGCGTCATCTGTTAAAGTCAAAAGTGTTCAGTGTACTCTGCCATTTCATCATGGAAAGACTTACAAACGAGCAACGATTGCAAATTGTTGAAATTTATTATCAAAATTCGTGTTCTGTGAAAAATTTGCATCGTTTGTTACGACCATTTCATGGTCGCCATAATAGACTTAGTGAATCAACCATTCGTGCTGCTATCACCAAATTTGGCACCAAATTTACTTTGTTGGACATAAAACCATCAACTCGTATGCGTAGAGTACGTAGCGAAGAGAATATTGCAGTTGTAACGGTTGCTCATGAGATCTCATGCAAGAATTGAAACCGAATGACCTACCACAACGTCTAATTTTTGGAGAATGGGCATTCCAACAGCTCGAAGAAAAGCCGCTGTTTTATCGAAAAATTGTGTTCAACGATGATGCTCCTTTTTGGATGAACGGATACGTAAACAAGCAAAAGTGTCGCATCTAAAGTGATTAACAGCCACATGCCATACAGGAAATACAGATGCATCCGGAAAAAACAACAGTTTGGTGTGGTTTATGGACTGGTGGCATCATCGGTCCTTTTATCGTGGAAGAAACGTTACCATCACCTATCTATTCATGATACGCGACTTTTTTTTGCCCCAATTGGCTGAGTTAAACTTCGTAGACATGTGGTTCCATTAAGACGGTGCCACATGCCACACAGTTCGTGAAACAATGGAAATGAATGAATGAATGAATTTGGTGTGTAGCCTATCTCTCGAAATGGCCACCAAGATCATGCGATTTAACGCCTCTTGATTATTTCTTGTGAGGCTATATGAAGTGGTTAGTCTATGTCGACAAGTTGAACACGATTGAAGTTTAACAGGAAAACATATCACGCGTTATTCGTAGGATACAGGCCGAAATGCTGGGAAAAGTGATGCAAACATGGACCTTCCGAATGGACCATTTAAAACGAAGCCGCGGTCAACATTTTCTTTAAAAAGTAAATGGCAAAGACCAAACACTACGCTTGAAAAATCCTCCATTACTAATAAACTTAATTTAGTACAGGAGTGAAAATTATTTCGTTGTGAATTTGTTAATCAATGAACAGAAAGAATTTTAAATCAATAAATTAATTAAATCAAAATTTGACCTTATTTCATTTTTTTTATCCGATCTGATTTACTTTGAAATCAACACTTGTCACTGTTTTAAAATGATCATCATAGACTATATTCTTCAGGTATTTTTATAGGTTCTAACAAATGCTGGTTTATTATCAACGTCTTCAAAAACATTAAATGTTGTATCGAGAAACCTCTCAACTTTTAATGTAAACATGTATCATGGACTGCTTTATTACCTTGTTAAAGGTATAACTACACAAATCGGCTATCACAATATATTTTTATAATAGTTTATAGATCCATTTAAAAAATAATAAAAACGCTTTTTACAGTCGGATACAACAGTGTAACGAATTCATAAACGGCATAAGCATAAAGCATGAAATGGCTTAACTTCCTTAGCTCCAATCTCATGTCTTAATCTGCAATTAGTAAGCGCAATAACCAACTAGTCGTTCTTAAATTAAACACGACTTATTTTTCATATGTTCATTGAGAGAAAGATATATATACTAGATAAATCCATCACGTCTAAATTAATTACTATAGCAAAAGGAATGCCGATCAAAATGGAACATCAAACTTTGAGCTTTTAAGCCAGATAGTGATAGAGCATTTGTATTGTCATATACTAGGCGATTTGTCTTGTTTTTTAATTAGAAAAATATTTAGTTTAGTGAAAGGAAAAGTAAGTTTATACAGGGTATTTCAGCTGCCTAGCGGCCATATCTCAGAAACTATTGGACATAGAAAGTTGGGAAAAAAATATTACCATAAAAGCGACCATAAGAAAATCCGCAATTTACCACGAGAGTCAAATATTAAAATGTTTAAGTAAGAAAGAACTAAAAAGGTTGATGAAGAGATGTGTTTACAGACAAACAGACGGACAGACAGACAGAAAACGATTGCTACTATTTAATGCTTCCAAATATTTATCCATTTGGGCTCTAAATAGAAGACCGTTTGAAGCGGAAAACCTTAAAAACGTATCAACTGAGGTTACCAGAAAATAATTTTTAAGGGCATTTTAACTGTAATTTTTCAATCCTTTTATTGTCTACCTTCTATTTTTACATAAAGTTGGGAAAATCGGTCTAAAACTTGTTCCGAACGCGAGACTAACTAACAGCAATTCATTTTTTTTTTTTCGATTTTTTCTATTTTTTCTTTTTTCTTTTCTCGTTGCTTTAATTATATTTTCTTGCTGTTTTCAGATTTTTAATATTTTTTTCTTTGTACTTATTCCGGTATCAAATCTAGCTTTTCCAGAAAATGCGTTTTGGAACGAAGTTCCCTTTCGGGCGTTACGAACAGTTACGACTGAGGCTAGGAGCTAGCCAAAAAAAATTCATACCAAAAGTTGTCACGACACGACACGACACACGCATGTTTCTCTCTCTCACAGACCAAAAAATAAATAACTCTCTCCCCCTCTCTCTCATAGATAGATAGGTATATTACAATTAAAAAGACACTATTTTAAATTAAAAGAAAATGTACATTAAAAAGAAAATACTGTAGAAAAAATAATAATATTATATTTTATTTCATCCTGTTTTTATAAATTAATAAATTCATAAACATTTTAAAAATAGTTCGTAACTTGACTAGTTAGGTACCTACGTCAAATTAATTTAACTGTCAGTTACTGTCAAATATTTTAATTTTAAAATTTTGTATTGAACTGTTAATTCCTGTTTTAAATTATAAAAAGTAGTTCTAAAAAGATGTGTTATCTAAAGCTCTGGTATTGTATAAATGGACACTTTTATTAAAAGAAACGAACTGTTAGGTAAGTAGAGATTTTATACAGACAATAATAAATGCTTATGTATGTATAAACACTCTGTTGTGTTTACAAATTACTAATTCCTTCACTAATTAATCGAAAGGAACTTCGTTCCATCTGGGTGTCCCTTGACACCTCACACTTTTTTTTATTATTTTAGAGGAGGGAAAAGTATTGATCCGATCGCGATAATATTTCTAAATTTTTTTTGCTCGAGATAAAAATCCTACAAAATAATGTTTTGTAAAACCTTCTACCTTAATTTACCTCTGAGGAATTTAGGAAAAACAAAAAAAAATCATAAGTTCGTTCCTATTAAAATGGAAAATTAATCTTGTGGAAAATAAGCAATTGATACTCATTAAAAACGATTTTGTAATTAATATTAGTTGTTATTAATTGTGTTTAATTGATCGAGAGGCTAAAGAACAGCGCTGACAGGAAGAACGAAAAATGTTCATGAAGATATTTCTTGATCTGAAAGAAAATAAAGTGAATAAACAGGAATTCCAAAAACGAATCGAAGTAACAGAAGAAAAGCTTCAAGAGCACGTTAAGGAAACCAAGGAAGAGCTTCTACAGCAAATCTAAGAAACTAAACAGCAAATCCTAGAAACTAACCAAATTAGACTCTTCTAAAATTCCAAGAATTATAACAACACCTCACGCCTCCGTCTGGGCGACAGGTCCGGATCGACTCGTAACAGTATTAAAAACGTCACATTTTCCAAGGTTTTCCATTTCTAGGACGCTGAAAAAGCTCATTTTTGGATAATTTCAAAAAAAGAAAATGTTAGTTGCATTTATTTTTCCATAATAAAACTGAATTGATAATTCATTCAGTTCTACTATTTCACATAAAAACGTGACTTCACCCTCTTACGGGTCAGTAGCGACTTACTATCCCTACTCCACAGGAATAAGTACTATTTCGTCTGAATCGACCGTGAAAAGGGCAAACAAACATACTAGATCTGTGAAAAATTAACTTCCAAATATGTATATATGTTTATAATGTGTTGACTGTGTAGCATTTCATAAACTACTAGCAGCCCGCCCCGGCTTTGCACGGGGATTAAAGAAAAATAACAAAAGCCATTTATTGGGTCAACGCTTCCCTGTAAACAATATTACATGTTGTTTTATTTTCTGGCAGCAAAATAAATTGATTTTCAGGTGCTCCGACCCGCCTTAGGCGGTTGGCCATGAGGAAAACTGATCCCTACTATTTGGAAGGTTTGACCTTGAGACTTATTATTAGTAAAAGCGAAAGATGTTTTGATAGGAAATTGAAGCGGTTTAAATGGATTTGGTAGATCAGTTGGGATCATCGGTATCCTCAGTGTATGAGCTAGTTGACCAGCTGGTGGTTCAGTTATATTGGTTTCTACAACTTAATTGTCCTTTAATTCCTTTATAAGTAACCTCGTCCCATTGCACATGCTAAATTTGTGATATCTGTCGTGATTATGAAATAAGTTATTTTAATAAGGATTAATACCAAGATAAAAACTTTTAAAAAATTAAAAATTATTTATTGTGACGTAACTATAACAGTTTGACATATGCTGTCGCGGCATTTTTTGTAGATATTTATATATTCTTCAAAATCGTAGTACATTATTTTATTCTATAATCAATAGTATTCTCAGCGCACGCGATGTAAGGATTTTAAGGTCATTTTTGGTTACATTAATGGCATTTTAGTAAGGATCCCTATTTTTTTTTTAAATGAAACAGAGCCTATGTCACTCGGGAATAGTGTAGCTTGCCAACGGTGAAAGAATTTTTGAAATCGGTCCAGTAGTTTCGGAGCCTATTCATTTCAAACAAACAAACAAAAAATCAAACATTTCCTCTTTACAATATTAGTATAGATTAGTTGATCCAAAATAGAAAATGTGAAAACTTGGGTACAATCTACCCAATTTCACTTTAGCTGTGATATGCGCAAATGAAGAAGAGAGAGCATCGCAACAAAGCCAGAATACATTGGCTCGAGACCGACAATCTGAGGGTCTCCCCACCTTGGTTCATCATAAACCAGTGCGCATCTCAACGTCAGAGCTAAAGTGAAATTGGGCAGATTGTAATTCATTTTAAAAACAAATTTGTTAAAAATATAAATAATTTGATAGTATCTAATTTCCCTTTTTAAACTTGTTGGTATTTCAATATCTTCTCTGTGACTTTTTTTCTAACTCTTGTAACGCACTGTTTAATAAGGTTAGTTAAAAATATAAAATACCTGTTTTATGCTCATTAAGTATAATTACTTCAGAAACTCACCTTGCAATTTCCGTTATGGCACATAATAACTGCAAAAATATCCATCAGATAAATATTTACAAATATTGTTAATAAGTATTTTGTCCAAAAATAACATCAAGAGAAAAAGCTTTTAAAACCAAAGAGTAGTCAGATTGATCTACTTTTTGATTGACGGTTAGTACAAATACAAAAATATCAATCACAGCTGTTAGTTGCTATACGCTTCTCAGGCATCTCGACTTTGCGACGCCAGCGCTACCTCGTGACGCAAGGCCGCATTAGGTTGAGTCAGGTGCTGTGTATTGCCTATTGTTTATTATGCAAAATCACTCTTCTGAAATGAGCGTTATTTAAAAACTTTAGTTGAAAAACCGTTAATTCTCGATTGTGAATAGTTAGAAAATAGTTAGCTACTTTTAGAGTAATTGAGCACATAATATTATTTAGGTTCTAATGAGAAAATTGGTATTTTTCTCACAAACTTTTCAAACTTAACAATAAATTTGAATGCTTCTGTGTCTAACTAAATGTCCAAGAAAAAAAAACAGAAATAAAAAAACTTTGTCACTCCATAACTTTTTATTTGATAAACATTATTGGTACATACTCAACTCGACGGACTGCGACAATCCAATCCTTGCGACGAGCTACTTTCCACGATTTCGAGGGAATCTATAATAACTTATTCCTGGGATAGTATAACCCCGGGAATTGCACCCAACAACACAACAAGTGTGACCACTAACTTTTTTCGCGGACATTTCACGACAATCGATTAAAATTTTAAATTTAAAAAAGCACACACTCCGCTGGAATTACATAGCATATGACACTTATGACAGCCGTTTGACCCAACCGCATGTCGCGGCAGTCCTCTTGGTTGCGCCACTAGAGGTGCCTGAGAGGCGTATACACATTCTTAGTAAATCATTAATAGTGTAATATTTAAAATTACTGGGAAATTTACTAAATGGTATTGGTCTATTTTCGTTACACTTCTACTTCTTTTCCAGTACCTAACTAAGAGTTTCTACTATATTTATTCGTCTTTCTATGTTTTTCGTTACTCTCCAAAGTTCAGAGCCCATTTAAACTAGAGATTTAAGGTTTGTTTTTTGTTCAATATATGTTTTCCCATAATGGTAATGGTCTTTGCTTTTCCTATTTTTTAATGTTATCGATTTCTTGCCATCTTCTTGTGTTTACACCCCAAAATAATTTTATTAGTATATGTGTTTAGTCATCCATTTTGCAGTCCAAAATCCTGCCCTTGGTTCTTGTTTGTTGTCATAGACAGCGTTGTTTCTTTAGTAATATACTAGCTGTACCCGCGACGTAGTTCGCGTGGCGTGTTGATTGTTATATAAAAATTTCTCCCCCGAATTCGTTAAAGGGGTGGGGGGAGAAATTTCGAATCGGATCATACAGATAGACAGACAAAAAAAATCTAACCACATTTGTGGGTTCTATATCGATATAGTAACACCCCCCGCTAATTATTTATTAAATATCTTTAATGTACAGAATTTTCATTTCTACAGATTGATTATATGTATAGATTATTTTTCACGCCCCCGCATGCCCCCTTGTGGGTGGAATTTTCTAAAATCCGTTCACAATTGACCTCAAAATTATAAATATAGCTATTGTGCAAAGTTTTAAACCTGTAGGACTTATAGATTTTAAATTTCAATCTTTATTTTTCATGCCCCCGCAACCCCCCTTAGGGTGAAATTTCGTAAAATCAGTTCACAGTTGACCTCAAAATTATAAAAATAACTATTTTGCAAAGTGTCAAACCTGTAGGACTTATAGATTTTAAATTTTATTATTTTTCACGCCCCCGCATCCTCCCTTGTGAGTGGAGTTTCGTAAAATCCGTTCACAATTGACCTCAAAATTATAAAAATAACTATTTTGCAAAGTTTCAAACCTGTAGGACTCATAGATTTTAATTTTTATTTTTTTTTATTTTTCACGCCCTCGCAACCCACCCTGTGTGTGAAATTTTGTAAAATCCGTTGACAGTCGACCTACAAATTATAAAAATAACTATCTTCCAAAGTTTTAAACCTGTAGGACTTACTGATTTTAAATTTTATTTTATTTTTTATTTTTCACGCCCCCGCAACTCCCCTTGTGGGTGAAATATTGTAAAATCCGTTAACAGTTAACCTCCAAATTATAAAAATAAGATGATTTCTGTATAGCTTTAACCATTAATGTTGCACACGCGACGGAAGCTTAAACAATGGAGTAACTTCTCCCGTTTTCCCAACATTTCCCTCGACTGCTCTGCTCCTATTAATTGTAGCGTGATGAAAAGTATACTATAACCAGCACAGGAGTATGAAAAATAATTGTACCAAGTTTCGTTAAAATTTGTCGAGTAGTTTTTGTTTCTATAGCGGTTATACAGGCAGACAGACAGACAGACAAAAATTTTACTGATTGCATTTTTGGTATCAGTATCGATCCCTAATCATCCCCTGATAGTTATTTTGGAAATATATTTCATGTACAGAATTGACCTCTCTACAGATTTATTATAAGTATAGATAGTCACCAATTTTCATTCTTTTCAATTCTTTATCATGTTTTGATTTAACCTGTTAGACTCATAAATATACAAACAAATTGTTCTTGTTTCACCTCTTCTTGTAGCTGGTTTTCTTTCTGTTCCTCTATACCAGTTAGCTCCTTCTTTTTTTGTTCTAATGGCTATTTCTGGCTTTCTCTGTTGGCTCGTATCACCTTTTTATGATTTTCTGAAAGGTAAAAGTAGCAACCGATTTTCTTAACGGCGACTCACTCCTGGAAATCTACTGAATGAAAAGTTTTCCCGAATAAAAATTAATATCAATATATATATTTATACACTTTATGGGATTAAGTATTCAATGAGAGCTTTTTATTTTAATTTACCATTTAAACTATATATTTTTTCTTTACTCAAAGGAAATGAAAAGAAATAAAGAATTTTTAATAAACGTAATTCAAATACAGGATTTATGGTGTAATTACAATCGTAAAATATCATTTAATATGACTAAAGGTACGATAGTCACTAATCAGCCACGTGAAAACAATTCAATTTTGCTTTGTATTGAAATTTAAAGTAGCAAAGGTTTCCATGATATTCAATTTCATATTTATCTTTTTACATAAACGTTCATTTAAATAATGTGATAGCATTAACAAAATTTCAACTTATGTTAAAATAAAACACTTCTTTAGATAAAAATATACAAAGATTCTTATTTTTGTTATCAGGCTTAGCTTTATCAATAAAACAATGAAACATTTAATTTTAATCCTGTTATTTTTAAACCTATTTATTAGAATTAAAGAAAAAAATGCGAAAACACAATTAATATTTGTAGATACAACATACTAAATTGAAAAAAAAACTGAAAAAAATCCATAAATGGATGTGCAAAACTGTACAAACAGATAAGCTGTTCTTATATTATTAGGGGCATTAAAAAGCAGAAAAAGGGGCTAAAATTCAATCTAAGAAGAGATCTGAGACTTGAATTAAAATTTTCTGTACTGTTTTACGGAATGGAATCATGGACCAGGAAAAAGATTGGTACCAAAAAATTAGAGGCATTTAAATTGTGGATGTATCGCAGAATTTTAAGAATAAAATGGACGGAGAGAGTCACAAACGTTGAGGTCTTGAAAAGAATGAATAAAGAGAAGGAAGTCATCGAAAGATGTATAGAATTTAACATTGAAAGGAACTATCGTAGACAGAAGATTGTAATCATGTCAGATAGTCAAGCAGCCATCAAAGCTCTGAACTCAGATACAATCAATTCAAAGATGGTCTGGGAATGCCTAGGCAAATTAAATGAACTAGGACAGAATAACACTGTTACTCTCCTATGGGTTCCAGGACACGTAGGAATAGAAGGAAATAAAACAGCAGACAAGCTGGCAAAAAAAGGAGCTGAAATCCCATACCTGGGACCAGAACCATCCTGTGGGATCAGCAGTAGTACAATCTTAGAAAAACTAAAGAAAAAAATGGATAGCGTAAAATCCAAGTACTGGAATGATCTAGAAGGACTAAGACAATCGAAGACGCTCCTGGGAAACTATAACCAGAAGAGATCTCACAGCTGTCTTAACCTGAGTAAGAAAAACCTCCGAATTATAACAGGAATACTAACCGGTCACTGTCGATTAAGAGGACATAAGAAGAAACTAGGATTAGTAGATGAAGCAAACTGCAGATTCTGTGAGGTGAAGGATGAAACCTCAATACATATACTTTCAGAATGCATGGCATTAAGTAATTCTAGGGTCAAATACCCAGGGTCATACGAAATAGAAAGGGAAGAACTACCTAATTTAAAACTCAATGATATCCTAAACTTTCTAATGAAGATAGGACTAGAAGAGCTGCTATAAGTCTGAGGAATCATCAGAAATATAGCAAGAAAAGGGGGACACAATAGATCTTATAGGTCGCAGGAGTATCTGTCACCCCTAACACCATACATACATACATACATACATACAAGTCATATTTACAATCAAAAAACGAAAACTGTAATACTTGGGACACATTACAAGAGGCGAAAGATATGAACTACTTCGAGTGATTTACTCTAGTCAACATCTTCAAAAACGTGAAAAATTAAAATAAAGGTCCTAAAAATATGAGCGATAGCTCATTGGATTCGGAATCACCTCTAGAAAAATGTTTTTGAAGGAAAAGTGTGCAGGCAAAAAATTGCAATTGTTATTAACAAAATAAGATGAAAAAAAACAGATGTTTATGTTTTTGTTAATAACTCGAAAAATATTAATATTTAAGCAATTTTGAAAAAAGCTCGTTAAAGAGGAGGAAATTTCCGAAAAAAAAGTCCGTCCTCCCGGAACTCTATCTCCAGTATTTATAATTTTAATTTAACGTTGAAAATGGGGCTTTGAGCGGCTTTTACGGCATGCGCGCGCTACCGCTAAACGGTGTTTATCGGATAAAATATTTTTTTAATGACATAAAATGTTATTTTAAAAATTTGAAAAAATTCCAGTATTTTCCTAACGCTTAAAAGAATCTAAATCAGTTGGAACAATTGCAATTTTTTGCCTGCACACTTTTGCTTCGAAAACATTTTTCTACAGGTGATTCCGAATCCAATGAGCTATCGCTCATATTTTTAGGACCTTTATTTTAATTTTTCACGTTTTTGAAGATGTTGACTAGAGTAATTATGCAAGGAAAAATTGCAGGAAAAAGGTCCATAGGAAGAAGACAAAACTTAAGAGAGTGGTATGGCTGTGGAAACAACGAATTGTTTCGGTCAGCAGTTTCGAAAATACGTATAGCTCTGACGATCGCCAACCTTCGAAACGTAGATGGCACTTAAAGAAGAAGAATAATTTAAAGAGTAGGTTATAAAGGCAAATAATTTAGCTACAAAAGGTTGAAAAAGAAAAAGTTATCAAAATTTCAAAGAAACCCCTTTTACGTGCTGGCGAGTGTATAAAATTTTGTACGCCACTGTTGAATAGAAGCAGTAGCATGACTAAATTTGCAAATAAAATTATACCATTGTAAGCTCGTATTAGGTATATAAATAAGCGGTCATTATTAAAATTTAAATAGTGTACGTACATATTAGTTCCTTACACGAGAATTATAAATAAATTGCATTTTCAGCAGGCGCACGATTACGTTATGGGTTTGACCCCAGAAAAATAGTCCTACCCTTTTATTAGCGCGTGATACTGAAATTACTTTTGCGGAAGAATTAATATTGAGTAATAATTTCATTAGATAATTAAAAGTTATTCGTTAAAATTAATTAAACTAAAACATAATACCCGATACAAAGTGTGGTTGGATCCCTAATTTTCTCACAGAAAAGCAAAAAAAGTTACGTTTCAATTGGTGTCGAAAAACATTGGAATGGTTCAACAAAGGAAGCTCAAAAAACGTTTATTTGTTTGTTAGTTCGTTTTAACCTCTTTTCGGAGTAACTTACTTCTAACCTAATCCAACTAAATTTTGCTAAGCTAAAGACTTACTCAGCAGTTTTTCTTTAGTTTCTATGAGCTTATCGTCTACTTACACTACGTTTACGATACCGCACTATGTTTTTGTGTTACCACTTCACTGCACTAGTTCATGTGGTTTAGTTCTTTTGAGTCTTCTGGTCTAATTCGTGTTGTCAAGTAGCTGGAGGGCCTCAACATTGACGTGTCGATGGAGCCTATCTTCGTGGTTCCGGGCAAGTTTAGCGATAGTCTGCTTCCCGGTATCGATCCCCAGCTCTTTGTGGATGTTACTGCTTCTGATGTACCAGGGAGAATTATTTGTACATTACTTTTGCTGGCACACCCCCATAGTTGTATGCCGTAACTCCAAAAACAAGCTTGAGGATTTGATTGTAGAATAGCAACTTATTATGAATTGATAATTTGGAGTCACGTCCAAGCAACCAATACATTTTTTTATATCTGATTCCTTTTCTTTTTAATGTTTGCTTTCCACCTAAGTCTTGCGTCAAGAGTGATGCCCAGATAATTTGCAGTATTCTCATGTGAAACCTTGGCATCATTTATTCTGATTTGAAAGTATTGAGCCATTTTAAGAATAAAATCAACATAAATTGATTTGGTTTCGTTCAACTTGATTCTCCAAGCTTTAGTCCAATAAGTGATCTGATCAATGGAGTTCTGGAGGTTATGCACTGCTTCTTCATGATTATTTCCTATTGGGATAATCTGCAAATGTGGCAATAGTATCCTAATTTCGTTGAGGGATATCTCTTTTATATAAAATATACAGAACTGGTCCAAGGACACTTCCTTGTGGAACACGAGCTCTAATCTGTCTCAAATCAGAGTATGCTTTCTCTTGCTTTATTCTGAAGTATCTGTCCGATATTTATGATTCTTATAGTTGAGCTTACTGTTCTGGCAGGTGATATTGTAGTTTATGTATTAATCCTTGGTGCCACACCTTATCGAAGGAAGACAGTGGTGTAAACCTGTTTTTCTTCTAGTGCCATTTCTATGATGTCAGTGATCCTGTGCACTTGGTGAATGGTAGAATCGCTCTCTCTAAAACCAAATTGGTGTGATGGAATTAGTTGTCTTTCTTGAATTATTGGCCTTAGCCTTGTTCAGAGCAACAAAAACGAGAAAATTTTTGCAACTTTTGTGTCAAAATCTGGTAATGTGGCAACAATTGCTTTAGAAGATGGAAGAACATTTACTTCCCATTAGTAAATAAACGTTTGTTTACAAGAAATTATAGCAAAACTCCGACAAAGCAACATACAACTGCGAATCATCCTACATCAGGACAACCCTCGTATTTCCTTTAGTAGCCTGAACTACATAACTTTTGATAAGAATGATAGCTTATTAAAATAATGCGAGATACAAATTGCGAAGGGATTTTATGACGTAGATGAAAATTATGTTGTTTGTTAGCCACCGTAAAAAAATAATTGTTTTGTTTTAAAGTTTTCCAAATCTACGTTCTACGTCTCTGTATAAAGTATTTATCCTGTCGTGGTAACAAAATAATTTTGAGGACATAAGCGTGCTTTCGCCTAGATGCCAATTACCATTTTTGGACGTGACTAATAACAATTAGATTATTTATTGAGGATATTAGGTTTGCAGGAAGGTCAGGTATGCTTTGGTGTGGTTGCAAGAATGTCACTATACCAATTTAAACTCAGACTCAAGCAATAGAATGCGAACATTTAAAAAATAAAAGTGTTTATGGACTCAATCATTCAACTAATTACTATAATACGTGTTTGTTCGTATTAAAGTAATAATGCACTAGAAAAAAAACAAGGCAATAAAACTTTGTCGGTATTGAATAGCAGTATAAACATATTTTTTTATAATAAACTTTAATTTTGTTCAAACTAACTAACTAACTAACGACATAACTTGTCAACGGTATTTAAGATATAAACTTATATATGAGGAAATTAATCGAAATTTATGTCATGTAAATCAATCAAATTGCAATAAGTTACTTTATGGAATTTATTGTCTCTACAGATTGTCTTTTTAATTTTGCATATAGCCATGAAGTCAAAAAATAGTTATTGCTTTTCAAAATATGTCACACCAAGATCGATACACTTTTGCATGTCCAAACCAATGTACAAAACAGTTATTCCAGTCTTCAGTTAACACCTGAAAATTGGCTCTTTTAAAGATATCGATGACTTCTTCTGGCGACTGGAATCGCTGCCCACGCATTGAATTCTTGATCTTTGGAAACGTGAAGAAGTCGTTGGGACTATACGTTGGATGGTCTAACAATTCGATGTTTTCAAGCTCCAAAAACTCGATTGTCTTTTGAACAGTGTGAGCACTGATAGAAAAAGGTTTATATGCCAATAGGAAGTAACCGTTTTTCGATCTTCTAAAGCAATTACTGCTACATGACCAGATTTTGCCACAAAAATTGAGACTATTTTCGTTGACACACTTCGAGAACAGATCACTTTTGTTGGTTTTTCCTCATCCTGAAACACCCACACAGCGGATTAAAGTTTAGTTTCCAGATTGTAGGAGCAAATCTAGGATTCATCGCCACTAATAATACTGTAAATATTTTTGAGCTTCCTTTGTTGAACCGTACCAATGTTTATCGACACCAATTGAAACGAACTGTTTTTTGTCTGTGAGCAAATGAAAGATCCAACGGGGAACCACGTTCGTATTTCAATTTTCCACAGATATCTATTGCGCCACAATGGCGTCATACTATTTAAGTTAGTGAGTATTTTCTAAGTTGTCATTTGTCAGTTGTCCACGGAATAAAAAGTATTCTATGTCTATCTCCTGGTTCTGAGCTACCTTCTTACCAAGTTTCTGCCAAATCAGTTTAGCCGTTCTTGAGTTATAAATAGTGTAATTAATATAGCGTCTCCTTCCAAAATTATGAAAAACTGTACAGGAAAACTTATATTAAAACTATCAAAGCGCCAAGGATATGTATTACAATAGAAGATTGGTAAATGCGGGTAACATTGCTAAAGAAACTTGGTCTATTGTAAATGAATTAAGGGACCGGACCTCTTCATCTAACAAAATTCCTACTTCTCCAGAGAACTTAAACAACTTCTTTGTTAATGTAGCAAAAAACTTACTGAGCTCCATAACTCCTTCCCACGATCCTCTTTCTTATCTCAGAAACGAAAATTTACACAGTTTCTTCATTTTACCTGTAGCATTGGCTGAGCTTCGTAACACAATTAATGAGATTAAAAAAAAATCATCTGCTGGAACGGATGGGCTTACTCTGAAAATGTTTTCAAATCTACCGGTAAACACCCTAAGCCATCTGACTAACTTGATTAACAAGTCACTTCAACTTGGAGTCTTTCCAAGCTGCCTTAACTGCGATAATTATTCCCTTGCACAAAGGAGGTGATAAAGATCAAGCTTCGAACTATCGCCCAATAGCACTTCTCCCCACGTTGTCGAAGATTATTGAAAGATTGGTTAAAAAAAGGTTGCTATCTTTTCTTTGCAAATATAAAATACTAACGCCCCAACAGTTTGGTTTCTTGAGCAATAAATCTACCAATGATGCTATGTTCTCGCTCTTTGACAATGTTTACTCCAGTCTTAACAATCAGGACTCTACAGCAACAATCTTCTGCGACTTCTCTAAGGCCTTTGATTGCGTAAACCACAACATCTTAATTAACAAATTACAACACTATGGGATTAGAGGAATACCACTCGAGTGGTTTAAATCTTATCTTA
Organism: Altica lythri; assembly: GCA_964028335.1. NCBI lineage: Eukaryota > Metazoa > Arthropoda > Insecta > Coleoptera > Chrysomelidae > Altica > Altica lythri. Next base: position 5,858,474 of record OZ034807.1, on the reverse strand, counting down.
CCTACAGAAGTCAGCTGGTAAGGGTTGATGTGAGAACATCCTCCTGTAAGCCAATTGACTGTGGGGTGCCTCAAGGTTCAGTTCTAGGTCATATCTTATTTCTGCTCTTTATTAATGATATTGCCTGCTTAAATATTAGTGGTACCTAAACTCTGCCTCTTTGCTGATGATACCAATTTTACCTGGAGTAACCCTGACAGCACATCCCTTTATAGTACCGTATCTCGTGACCTAGTCACTATTAGATCGTGGTGCGATTCTAACTTTCTGTGCCTCAATCTCTCTAAAACTAAAATCTTATCATATAAAGGTACATTGCAAACTTTTGAACTTAATAACAATAGTGTGGAAATCGTTGATTCTGTAAAGTTCCTGGGTCTCATTGTTGACAACTCATTAAAATGGGATTTGCACATCAATGCATTGTCAAAAAAATATAGTTCTGCGTGTTTTGCGCTAAGATCAGTTTCCAAGGAATTAAACTTGTCAACAGCTCGAACAGTCTATTACGCCCTTTTTGAGTCGCATTTCCGTTACGCCATTCCATTCTGGGGTACGTGTTGTGCGACTCAATTTGACCGTATTTTCAAACTTCAAAAGAGAGCTATCCGTTACATGTTAAGATTAAACAATAGAACTCATTGTGGGGAATACTTTAAAAAAGATCAAATTTTAACTCTTCCTTCTTTATTCATTTTTGAATCCGTTTGCTTAGTCCGCAAGCAATCGTCAGCGAATCCTGAAACGCTTTCCCACAACTATCCACTTAGAAACAGGGAGCTTAATCTTTGTTTACCAATCCCACGATCAGAGTTAATCAAAAACTCTATATTGTATAATGCAAAAAAGATGCACAATCGTCTGCCTTTCAATATCAAATCTATTACATTCTTTCCCGCATTCCGTAGAGCATTTTAAGGTTTTTGTACTTTTTTGTATGTTTTTTAGCTTTGTCGACAAATTGTAAAATTTCTGACAATAAAGCATTATCTAGACACGCGGTAGCGTGTCAAGCCAAGTTCAAGCAAAGCAACTGGCTAGCCAGCGCCAAGTGTAATATTACACGAACCACTTGGTGCCACTTTTGACTCTTCTATAACTCAAAACCTCTTTAATGTAAACACATAAAACTACGTGTGTTTAATTATATCCATAAGGACATCTATTAGCCCAAATTTCATGAAGCTAGCTCAAACGGTTATAAAGATACGAAGGTCAAAAAGTCTTAAATTTTAGCACTGACTGACTGACATAAGTATGTACCTAAACCTAACTTACTTCCAGATGACCTAGAAGGGTGAAATTTGGAATCCAGCTCGGTAATTGTATGTAAGCGTAGGAAAAATTCTAAAAATAAAATAAAGTTAAAAAATAGTGGGTGTCCCCATACAAAACAATTTTTTTAATTGTAGCGTTGGAACCGTTACAAGCAGATATTTGAAACTATCCCAATATATGTATGTGTATTGCTATATTAGCTATATAACAGAAATATAAAAATAAAGTTAAGTCAAAAAATAAGTGGTGTCCCCATACAAAAAACTGTGTGTCGTAAGCGGCGCGCAAATTAAATTAAATTCAATCGATGAAATAGACTGTCCACGGTATTTAAACAAGCGAGCAAAGGAAGTGCTGAAAAAGAACGAGGATAATTCATCATTAACTGCTGGATTAGAAGACGTTATCACGATCAAATTGGGTGCGCGAGTTATGTTGCGTAGGAATATACATGTTAGTAAAGGGCTAGTGAACGGCTCTATTGGAGTTATAAAGAAAATAAACTGAGATGTCGATAGAAACAATAGTGCACGTAAAATAATTATCAAATTCAATAATTTACCTTATGAACTAGAACGTGTCAAGACTAAGTTTCAGATATTAAATAATGTATATGTTCACTGGGAACAGTTTCCTATTTGCTTGGCTTACGCTATTACCATCCACAAATCACAAGGACTTAGTCTGGACAGCGCTCTTCTTGACATACACACTTCGATCTTTATATAGCAAAGGACAGGCCTACATTGCGCTCTCCAGAGTTAAAACACTAGACGAGTACACCTTATTAATCTAGCTAGACCCTAGTCAAATTAAGACACAGGATAGTTCAATAGTAGAATATAACCGCCTGAGATCGTGATATCGCCCAGACTTAGCTAATTTAATTACAGGAAGCAGATAATGAATGGGCAATGCGCACTATTGTCTTTAACATTCAAGAGTATGTAGACAATAGCTTAAAAAATATAACCATGCAGCGGAAACGCAAGAAAAATATTAAATCTCAATATCTGCCTAGTTTTCTTTACAAAAAGTAATGATATCCCACCAAAAACATAAATGTAAAAAAGGAGAGCCAAGTTCAATACAAAAATTATGCTTGGCTGTGGGCTTCGCCGCAAAAAGAATGGAGATCTAAATGAGTGCCAAGTTATATGCAAAATCCAAATATGTATTTATAGGAACAAAATAACATTATGAACAAATATTAAACTCTATTTCTTTGCTTTATTGAATACCTATAATAATTGTTGTTATTTAAAAATGTAAGATCTTAAAGAAGGTTAGATTTGACTTGGCCAGTTTTTATCAGAATTTAAAAATATATGTTGAATAACTTTATAAAATGACTGATTTAATAAAAACTGGCCAAGTCAAATCTAACCTTCTTTAAGATCTCACATTTTTAAATAACAACAATTATTATAGGTATTCAATAAAGCAAAGAAATAGAGTTTAATATTTGTTCATAATGTTATTTTGTTCCTATAAATACATATTTGGATTTTGCATATAACTTGGCACTCATTTAGATCTCCATTCTTTTTGCGGCGAAGCCCACAGCCAAGCATAATTTTTGTATTGAACTTGGCTCTCCTTTTTTACATTTATGTTTTTGGTGGGATTATTATTACAACTTTCTTTTTTATATATAGATAAACAACTTGATATTATTGTCAATTACCTTTAAGATAACGAATGGCAAACACACACATTAATAATTTATTGTTTTAAACCTTCAAATGAATTTTTTTCTTGCTGGACAAAATATAGAAAAATGGCTTATCATTGAAAGTCATAAAGTATGCAAAGCTAAATAAGCTGGGAGATACCGAGTGACAATGCAAATACTAACGAAGATTATTTTTATCTTCGAGTCCCATTGTTTGACTAAATAAACAGGCGCAAATCCTACCTTTTCTGCCTACTCAAAACTCGAGAGTACGAGAGTAAGATATGAGGAAATATTAAAAAAAGAAACAAATGTTATATTTATCAAGATTTAAACAGGATCGGTTTAAGCCACATCTATATAAATTAATTCAGAACGACTGCAACAAATTGGATGATTCTTTTTATGTGTTCTTTATTGACAGGACAAAGTTTTTATATAAGAAAATTTATAAAATATAAGACTGCTTACTTTTTCACATAAGGTTAGAAACTTCTATACGGCTGGACCGAATTTTATTAAATTTTTTTTGTATGTGTTCTAATGGATTCGAGGATGGTACCTATAGATTTACTATTTGGTCCAGTATAAAATGTTTTTTACTTATTTGTGTATTTCGACGATGAAGTGACAATATTATCCGCCTCCTCGCCACAGTCCGTACATGTAGCTGTGTATCGTTTACTAATGGGTTGTAGGTATAATCTAAAACACCCATGCCCATTCAGCCACTGGGTGAAATAATTCCACCCGGTGCTTACAGCCCGACCACTTCAATCCTACCCCATCTTATAGAACCCATTCACCCAGCGTTATTCTCCTTTCCCATTTTTTTTTATCGGCATTCGTAGACCTTTTGCCTATTTCATGGAGTCTAGCTCTTTTTTCTAATAGTAGATCAATGAGGGGGACTCCGCTGATCATACAGATTCCTCTGCAGACACCGTCTTGTAGGTGCTTGTGAACCTAAGCAGCATTTTTCTCTAAGCACTTAATGTCTTTATACTTTTGGTATACCTGGTAACCACGCACCAGATTGAGGCTGCGTAAATGATGGTGTATTCTACCACATTCGAGAGCAGCCTCCTTTTGAAGTAACCAATCATTCTATAATTTAGATTCGTAGCCCTTGAAATCGAGCTGTGACAGGCTATTAAAGATCGTTTTTTCATCAATTTCCAGAGATGAAGATCGTCCACAGTCTCAAATTCCAAGCAATAATGAAACCACCCAATTTCGATTACAAGACGCTTTGTAATAACTACTTAAAGCAGTATAATGGTAATAATAGATCTAGAGATAAAGCAGTAGTCCTCTCTGAAGAATCATAAAATGTATTGCAAACTCTTTGTAGAAAAGTCCGAAGGCTTTGACTTATTGATGAAGTGGTTAAGAAGCAATATGGCCACACTTACCTAGACCAAGTCCACCGATCTCAGCTAATGAACAGGAGTTAAAAAGATCTAGTAGTTTAAAGCTGAGGTCGTAAGAATAGTATCGTCTGCACCCAAAAACCAAATTGAAAGTAAATCGATCCATGCTTTTATTGATGGTATGATAGAAACGAAGATGCAGAGAACTCCTCGCTTAGTATGAAATTCCAATGAAAGAATAAAGCCACCCACTTTCTATTGCAAGACGCTTTGTAATAACTACTTAAAGCAGACCTCTAAAGATAAAACAGTAGTCTTCTCTGAAGCACTTCATGAAGAAGCCTTAAATATATTGCAAACTCTGTGCAGAAAAGTCGGAACGCTTTGACTTATTGGTAAAGCGGTTAAAAAGCGATATGGTCACACTTATCTAAACCAAGTCAACCCATCGCAGATAAAGAACAGAAGGCAAAAATATAATGAACCAATCTTATAGTTTAAAGCTGAGGTCGTAAGAATAGTATCGTCTGCATCAAAAACCAAATTGAAAGTAAAGCCATCCAAGCTTTTATCGATGGTATGATAGAAACGGAGATGCAGAGAACTCTTCTCCTAGCACTGTAACGTTGGGTGCCAAATTTGCTGCTTTCTAGAGTTAATCTTTTAGCGTCATTCCATGTTTTTTAGTTTTCTTAGTGTATTCGCTTTTATAATATGCCACTATACCCCAGCCGCTCAAAAGATGGAATTGAAGGACGCGTGATCAGTGACTGGACGAGGTAATCGTACGATGCCACGCCTTCTAAACTAAAATAACGAAGCACAGTTTACACTGTACTCATACCAGAGATAATATAAACTATAGGCATCAAGGGTGGGTACTTTTTTGTTGAGTGGTGTAATTTGGACTTATGACGTTGGTTGGGGAGAGTAATATTCAAACAGTGCGTGCCGTTCACGTGATCATTCCATCTTTTCAGCGGCTTGGGTATAGAAATGTGGTCTACCTCGTTTTTTTTACTTTGTCCAACCCTTTTTACAGGTTTATATGATCTTTAATTATCTTTTTCTTTTTTGGTAGTCATTCGTGGTTCATTCTTTCTACATGTTCGTACCGACAGAGTTGCCGTTGTTGTATTTCTTCGATTATGTTTGTTTCGACCTTCATGATTTCCCTAATCCGTTCATTGGTTACTCTTTGCATTCTAGGTATTCTGGCTGATCTTCACCAATAATCCATTTCTATAGCAACAAGTCTCTGTTTCATGCTTTTTGATATTTGCCAAACCTCACAGCCATATAGAATTGTACAACGGATGTTTACTTTCGTTGGATATACTCTTAGACCATAGAAATGAATTCATTGCTCCAATTATATGTTTGGCTTTAACAATTCTCTCCTCTATTTGGTTTTCTATCCGACCCGAGTGCTCTATTCTAGTTCCTAAGTCCGTATAGTTTCACATCTCCTTATTCGCTCTCCTGTGTTTAGTACCATATCTTGCTGCTGACCTCCTATACACAGATATTTGGTCTTCGACATATTTACTGAGAGACCCCAGTTTTCATATTCTTTTAGTAGTTTTCTGGTCATAAATTCTCTTCTTCTAAGTCTTGCGCATTATTTGTCTTAACAGTGTCTGTTTCCAATGCAGCTTTCATATTCGGTCTAATTATGTAACTGCTTTAATTCTTCTTAACATTGCTTTTTGTAGTAACGATGGTTCGCATCCATTATTGATCAATTGTTGCTTTTTTGTTACCTCATTTTATCTGTCGATATTTTCTCTGTCAACGTTAGAATTAGTTGTTTTTATAATTCTAGTCTATCCCGGTAGATAACTCTCGCGAGGAATGTTTCCTCTTAAAAATAACATTGTTTTTGTATTGACCAAAATAACGCGGCGTTAAAAGCAGGCAAGCATCGTATCTTCGATCGCAGTCGACTTGTTGTATTCATAGAACGACACAGATTAAGAACATTACTTTAAATAACCACTCCGTAAATACAAGGTGATGAGTGAAAAGAACATTAAACTGTTTTTATTATATAATAACACTCGCCAGAATTGAATATGTAGGTACTTAAACGACCACTTTAAATGTCTTTTTTTGTTCCGGCATATAAGCCTTTTTGCAATTTAATATACCATATGACCTAAACTGGTGTGAAAACAACACTCCGATAAAATTTTGTATTTACCAGATGGTAATTAATTCCTATTAATATAACTTATGAATATGTGTATGTTAAATAAAATAAGATAAACTTTAATCGACGCCAATAACGAAGGAAGACGGAAATGAACTCAGCTGGAAGAAAATAAAGAAGAACATTAAGCATGCAACTGGTACTAGAAAAGTTCACAGAAAAACAATCTCCAAAACACAAGTATACAAAACAGTAAAAAATACCAAATAGTGAGGAAACCATAATCGTCTGCTAAATCTCAAGGTGATTTTGTTGACACGAGCACAAAAACATAACTTGGAAACTTTCTCCAAAAGGGCAGAGAATAAATTTCTATGGATGGCAGAAGCAGATAAAGAGATGAATAAGATCACAAAAAAAGAAGTTAATAACCAAAGAAGAATGGATCAATTATCTAACTGAATCGTTCAAAAATGAAGATACGAAAGAATTGTAAAAAACAACAGAATAAATAACAATTAGAACATCGAAATCGCACCACAGGATATAGAATCAGCCCTTACAACATTAAAGAATAGAAAAAGACAAACAAGACTAAATTCCAAATGAACTATTTTAATATAGGGGAGAGAATATATTACTATAACTGACACAATTTACTCAGAAAATCATCTAGATCCAGAAGTGGTGCAAAAAATTTTCTTCGGGAGATGTTTGACCAATGAATCGCGCTCAGGGAGACCAAAAATCATGAACGACAAGGATCTTCGACAGTTTGTGGACGAAATTCCATGACAACCTGCCAAGAACTTGCAGAAATATTTGGTATGAGTCCTGAAACTATCTTTATCCACTATGAAAGGCGTAGTAGTTAAGCAAATGGCTCCCACATGAATTGATAAATGATAAACTATTTCTTAATCGGTTATTAACCTGGGACGAAAAATGGATGATGAGGTATCCAATACGATCAAGACTTCCTTGCAACCAAACAATTTTTTGTTGTGTGTTTGGACTACAACTGGAATTGTCCATTATGAAGTTTTGGAAAGGGGTCAAACCATCACTGTTAACTTGTATTGTGAGTAGCTTCAACGAATACAATCAATACTTATCCAGAAACAGCCTTCTTTGAAGAATTGGATATTCTTGCAGGAGAACGCCAGCCTCATACAGCAAGAGTGGCCAAAGAAAAAATTTCTGACCTCTACATGAAAACGTTACCGCATCCGCCATTCAGTCAACTTTTTGACCCCAAATCCAAGGAATTCTATAATACCGGCATACAAAAACTGGTTCCACTTTGGCAAAAGTTCATTGAATTTTCAAAAGAAAAAATATAGAAGGTGTTGGCAAGATATTTATAAAAATAACATAAAACAAAAACATAATCAGTCTCTCCCTTAATTTTTTAACATTTCTTTTCAAGAAATTTTAGTAAAATTTTGTTTTTAAGTAAATAAAAGTATGTAGTTTACACTAAGGGCCGTTTACACCGGTTATACTTAACGAAAGATAAGTGTAGCTTAACTTTAAAATAGCTTTTTTGTTTGCAAGCGTCACACTTGTTGTTAAGATGGACCTTAAAGTATGACTTAAATTAAGCCCAAGAATTTTACCACTTCTTCTTTACCTCATTTTAACCTCAATCTTATGTTGTTGTATGTCAATTGTGATTATATTTTGTTGCGCTGATTGTGGTTGTTTGTATGTGTGACTATATTGCATTTGTTTTATGTTAAATTTTATTTCTTACTATTTGTTTATAATAATCATCTATTTAGTAAGCACTATTAAATTCAGGAGCTATAAAGTGACATGTAAACTAGACAAATTACATCAGAATATTTTTATTCGTGCAACAACCTTAACAATTTAATTTTATTCCTCCTTCCCGTTGAGAATCTAGTTATAGAATAGATACACACTTAAGAATTTGGCTCCAGATTCCTAACAATATAATATTTTATTAAAAGATATTTCTGAAATCTAAAATACAAAATATTTGGATTTAGGCCAATATTGTTGGCCCACAATGCCAGATGTGTAACCAAAAATTACTCAAAAGTGTTAAAATTGAACCCAGTACTTTAGAACTACTATAAACAAAGTAAAATCCAAAACTTTATACTATTATTGATATATTATACTAAAAGAAATCAAAATAGGAAATTACACTTTTGAAAAGGATCAACAATACTTAGGAGTAACAGTGAATAAAAAAATGAGAAAAGTGACAAAATAACGAAATGAATAATATTTGAGATATAATGTGTCTCACAATTAAAGACAAAGAAATACTTCGAATATTTAAAAGGAAGATCATAAGCAGAATCGCGGGCCCACTAAAAATGGAAATTGGTGAAGTGAGAAGTAGAATGAATCATGACATTAGAGATACAATAATAGAAGAAGATATATTGTCAGATATATTAAAGCATAAAGACTTAGACGGAAAAGACACATAGAAGAAGAAAAAAAACAACCACCTGATCAAAAAAGTCAATCACGAGATCCTGAGCTACCTTGAGACACACAATCTTTTAACTGACAGGCAATATGGTTTTCGCCAGCAAATGTCAACAGCCGATCTACTAGCATATGTAACTCATGTCTAGAGTGATGCCATCCACCGCTATGGGGAGACTCCAATAGTATCACTAGACATCTCAATAGCATTTGATCAAGTGTGGCATGCGGCTCTTTTGAACAAACTGCCTTCATATTGACTCTCGCAAAACCTTTGCAGATGGATGTCCAACTTTCTCTCCAACAGGCACATCCAAGTTGCTGTAGATGGACTTTCTTCCAACCTCTACAAGATCAACGCTGGAGTTCTCCAAGGATCGGCTCTAGCTCCTGCTCTATTCTTATTACACATTAATGATCTACTAAAAGCCACTAATAACCCGAACATGGTTTTGCAGATAATAGCAACCTACACTGTAGCAAAGCGCACAACCGTCCCATTCCTCTAGATATTCCGGAAGAGGACAAAAGATCCACAACAGCTTCTCTCAATCAAGATTTGAGAATTGTAGACAAGTGGGAAAAAAAGAATCTTGTTAATTTCAACGCTTCCAAGACAAAGACATGTTGCCTGTCCAACAAGAGGCAAACATAGCGGGCGACTCCAATACGCTGGTTGGTATAACGATCTCCCAGGACTTACTATGGAACGAACATATTGCATCAATAGCAACTGCAGCTGGAAAGAAATTAGGCTTTCTGTTCAGAGCACGGAAATATTTTTCTCCATCCAACTTAGCTACTCTTTACAAAGCCCAAATACGGCCTAATCTTGAATAATCCTCGCATGTAAAGGGTTCGGCGGCTCCGTCAAGGCTCGGAGTTCTTGATGCAATACAGAGAAGAGCAGTTCGACTAATAAACCACACCAGTATCACCAAAAACCTAGCCCCATTATCCCACCGAAGAGCAGTGGCTGATCTTTCCTTGTTTTACCGACACATAAACGGATTTTGCTCAGAAGAACTCCGCTCTATAATGCCTTCACTTGCCAAACCAGCCAGAGCAACGCGACGTACCAACTCCATGCACCCATATACTGTGTAATGCCCGACATCGAGAATGGATTGATTCGATCGTTCCTTCATCCCCAGGGTCTCCAGATTGTGGAACTCCTTACCTTCCCACGTCTTCCCCACTCGTCCTAACTTGCAGGCCTTTAAATCCCAAATTAATAAATGGTCTCTTCTGTCCCAATAGATGTTCTCGGTACATTTGTATTTAGGTCTTAACCTACGAGGACATCCTTAATAAAAATAAAAACAAAAAAAAAGATGGAAACCAGAGAAAGAAAGATCGAGAGGAAGACCGAAAGAAAGATCGAGAGGAAGACCGAAAGAAAGATGGAAGGACTAGGTCGATAGAGATATTAAACCCATCATGTACTTTCCAGAGAAAAGGGAATCTAAATTTGCATAATTAAATGAAGATCTCTTTTTTGTAATTGTATACTTTCTGGTTGTCTAAAAACCTAACATTGTGTTTTGTTGGGGTCAACTCGTTAATCTTCAATATAATCTTGTACAGTGCTTATAAAAACCTCTTTTCAAGGTTCGCTTTGATACTTTGGTAGCATTATTTGTCAACAACAGCTTCGATTTAATAGAATTGAAAAAAAAAATAAAAAGCATCCCTAGGAAAAGTAAAGAAAGAAAATGTTAAAAAAATTGGTATAAGTAATTTCCAAGATACCTAAGGCTTGTCATTAACCGCTAAAGTAACTGTTGCTAGTAAGTTAAGTTCTTAGTTTTTACCAAAAAAACTAAACAGAAAATTACTATTCTTTCAATATGTAATTATAATTTTACTGACAAAGTATTATATAATTTTCTATTTTAAGTCCCTTTCAAACTTATTACAAGTCAGGATAATTATCTTTATCCAGTAATAAAAGTCTTCCAAGAGCCTAAAAGAAAACGTGTTTCATTTGTAATATTTTTTAACACCTAGAGCTTATAACAATTTTTATGACTGATCAATCAAGTGACTGAAAAGTACCAGGCAATCTAAAGTATAATTACTATAATAGTTGATCTATTTTGTTGATAAATTAAATGAAACTTTTGTATTGTAGTTTGCACACTGTAATTTCCATAATGGTAAACAGTGGCGTCAACAATGCTTTCCATTAAATAATTATCTACCATTTTCACACTTTTTTTACAATGTCTTAACTAATTAGATTATATCGTTATTTTGTTATCAACAATCTATATCTTTATATCAATTAGTAACATATTTTAATCAATGTACACACGATAAACAATTTCCCTTTGGGCAACGGATACTCTGATTATAACTTTGATATGATTAAGTTATAATTGATTTAAATCGATACATAAATCTTAAAAACTATTTTAGTAGATTACTATTTAATATTATAATTTGGTTTTACATTATTTCCTGAATTTTAATCCACTATGAAACTACTAAGTATTATCAGACAGGAAAATCTTCTAAGGGGTCATCGAAAGAGGAGCAGCGAATGAGAAAAGCAAAAAGAAGCAGGAGATGCGTTGCTTTACTTAAAAGTGGGAGCAATGATTGCCATACAAATCAAAGAAATCCCTTTTCCTGAATTTTAATCCACTATGAAACTACCAAGTATATGCAGAGAGGAAAATCTTCTAAGGTGTCATCGAAAGAGGAGCAGCGAATGAGAAAAGCAAAGAGAGGCAGAAGAAGCTTTGTTTTACTTGAACTTGGGAGCAAAGGTTGCTATAAAAATCAAAGAAAGCCCTTTTCCTGAATTTTAATCCATTATATAACTACCAACAAGTATATACAGAGAGGAAAATCTTCTAAGGGGTCATCGAAAGAGAAGCAGCGAATGAGAAAAGCAAAGAAAAGCAGGAGAAGCGTTGTTTTACTTGAAAGTGGGAGCAATGATTGCCATACAAATCAAAGAAAGCCCTTTTCCTGAATTTTAATCCACTATGAAACTACCAAGTATATACACAGAGGAAAATCTTCTCTGGGGTCATCGAAAGAGGAGCAGCGAATGAGAAAAGCAAAGAGAGGCAGAAGAAGCTTTGTTTTACTTGAACTTGGGAGCAAAGGTTGCTATAAAAATCAAAGAAATCCCCTTTTCCTGAATTTTAATCCACTATATAACTACCAACAAGTATATACAGAGAGGAAAATCTTCTAAGGGGTCATCGAAAGAGGAGCAGCGAATGAGAAAAGCAAAGAGTCAGGAGAAGCGTTGTTTTACTTAAAAGTGGGAGCAATGGTTGCCATACAAATCAAAGAAAGCCCTTTTCTGAATTTTAATCCACTATGAAACTACCAAGTATATACAGAGAGGAAAATCTTCTAAGGGGTCATCAAAAGAGGAGCAACGAATGAGAAAAGCAAAGAGAGGTAGAATAAGCTTTGTTTTACTTGAACGTGGGAGCAAAGGTTGCCATACAAATCAAAGAAAGCCCTTTTCCTGAATTTTAATCCACTATGAAACTACCAAGTATATACAGAGAGGAAAATCTTCTAAGGGGTCATCGAAAGAAGAGCAGCGAATGAGAAAAGCAAAGAGAGGTAGAAGAAGCTTTGTTTTACTTGAACGTGGGAGCAAAGGTTGCCATAAAAATCAAATAAAGCCCTTTTCCTAAATTTTAATCCACTATATAACTACCAACAAGTATATACAGAGAGGAAAATCTTCTAAGGGGTCATCGAAAGAGAAGCAGCGAATGAGAAAAGCAAAGAGAAGCAGGAGAAGCGTTGTTTTACTTGAAAGTGGGAGCAATGATTGCCATACAAATCAAAGAAATCCCTTTTCCTGAATTTTAATCCACTATGAAACTACCAAGTATATACAGAGAGGAAAATCTTCTAAGGTGTCATCGAAAGAGAAGCAGCGAATGAGAAAAGCAAAGAGAGGCAGAAGAAGCTTTGTTTTACTTGAACTTGGGAGCAAAGGTTGCTATAAAAATCAAAGAAAGCCCTTTTCCTGAATTTTAATCCATTATATAGCTACCAACAAGTATATACAGAGAGGAAAATCTTCTAAGGGGTCATCGAAAGAGAAGCAGCGAATGAGAAAAGCAAAGAAAAGCAGGAGAAGCGTTGTTTTACTTGAAAGTGGGAGCAATGATTGCCATACAAATCAAAGAAAGCCCTTTTCCTGAATTTTAATCCACTATGAAACTACCAAGTATATACACAGAGGAAAATCTTCTCTGGGGTCATCGAAAGAGGAGCAGCGAATGAGAAAAGCAAAGAGAGGCAGAAGAAGCTTTGTTTTACTTGAACTTGGGAGCAAAGGTTGCTATAAAAATCAAAGAAATCCCCTTTTCCTGAATTTTAATCCACTATATAACTACCAACAAGTATATACAGAGAGGAAAATCTTCTAAGGGGTCATCGAAAGAGGAGCAGCGAATGATAAAAGCAAAGAGAAGCAAGAAAAGCGATGTTTTACTTGAACGTGGGAGCAAAGGTTGCCATACAAATCAAAGAAATCCCTTTTCCTGAATTTTAATCCACTATGAAACTACCAAGTATATACAGAGAGGAAAATTTTCTAAGGGGTCATCAAAAGAGGAGCAGCGAATGAGAAATGCAGAGAGTCAGGAGAAGCGTTGTTTCACTTAAAAGTGGGAGAAATGGTTGCCATAAAAATCAGAGAAAGCCCTTTTCCTGAATTTTAATCCACTATGAAACTACCAAGTATAAACAGAGAGGAAAATCTTCTAAGGGGTCATCAAAAGAGGAGCAGCGAATGAGAAAAGCAAAGAGAGGTAGAAGAAGCTTTGTTTTACTTAAACGTGGGAGCAAAGGTTGCCATAAAAATCAAATAAAGCCCTTTTCCTAAATTTTAATCCACATATATAACTACCAACAAGTATATACAAAGAGGAAAATCTTCTAAGGGGTCATCGAAAGAGGAGTAGCGAATGAGAAAAGCAAAGAGAGGCAGAAGAAGCGTTGTTTTACTTGAACGTGGGAGCAAAGCTTGCCATAAAAATCAAAGAAAGCCCTTTTCCTGAATTTTAATCCACTATATAACTACCAACAAGTATATACAGAGAGGAAAATCTTCTAAGGGGTCATCGAAAGAGGAGTAGCGAATGAGAAAAGCAAAGAGAGGCAGAAGAAGCGTTGTTTTACTTGAACGTGGGAGCAAAGGTTGCCATAAAAATCAAAGAAAGCCCTTTTCCTGAATTTTAATCCACTATATAACTACCAACAAGTATATACAGAGAGGAAAATCTTCTAAGGGGTCATCGAAAGAGGAGTAGCAAATGAGAAAAGCAAAGAGAGGCAGAAGAAGCGTTGTTTTACTTGAACGTGGGAGCAAAGGTTGCCATAAAAATCAAAGAAAGCCCTTTTCCTGAATTTTAATCCACTATGAAACTACCAAGTATAAACAGAGAGGAAAATCTTCTAAGGGGTCATCGAAAGAGGAGTAGCGAATGAGAAAAGCAAAGAGAGGCCGAAGAAGCGTTGTTTTACTTGAACGTGGGAGCAAAGGTTGCCATAAAAATCAAAGAAAGCCCTTTTCCTGAATTTTAATCCACTATATAACTACCAACAAGTATATACACAGAGGAAAATCTTCTAAGGGGTCATCGAAAGAGGAGTAGCGAATGAGAAAAGCAAAGAGAGGCAGAAGAAGCGTTGTTTTACTTGAACGTGGGAGCAATGGTTGCCATAAAAATCAAAGAATGCCCTTTTCCTTTTCCACACTACTGAGGTTGAGGCTAATCTTCCTATTCCCATACATATTTTATGTTCACTGAGACGCTTATGTTTTCTGTTATGATAATAAGCAATTCATCTTTGAATAACCGATAAGTATTCTCATTTAGCATAAACTGTCTCTTAATATAATATATTTTACTGTATAATACTTCCTTGATAAGAGACAGTATTATTTCTATTCGGTTGAAAATAAAACCTTCTTATTCTTATGAAAATAACAATTTTACGTAATCAGTATTCTAAATAACCATAGATAATATAATCGTTTACAAAATAGGAAAAGAATTTATATAAATGTCTCAGAAACATTCAAATCAAACTTGTTATACAACTTTTGGAAACTTGTAAATGAGACGGGTTTTTAAAAATGCATTAAATTCTTATTTTGGTTTACCGTTTCTTGATAAAACTATAAACTAACCAAATAGTATGAATTATAAACATAAACTTATATTTTCCTTATATGTAGTTTTAACAAAAACATAAAAAATATATTTTTTTAATGCGAAAATATGTCATTTTCAGTATCGTAAGATACTTTTCCCCCAAATCAAAAATAAGGCAAGGAAAGGCAAGGAATAATTGGTTTACATGAGTGAGATGTTGAGTTTAAGGAACCTGTTAAGGTACGTGTCAACTTGAGACAAAATAGTCTCGAGATCAGTCTCGAGACTGCACTCACAAATGTATACGGGTCTGAGAGAAGTCTCAGAGACAAGTTGTGACAAGTCTCCGAGACTGAGCTTGTCACAAGTGGTCATGCAAATTCCTGTACTTGAGATCTAGTCTCCAGTCTTCTGTACGTGCCGGAAGAGCTAAGACTAGTCTTGTGAACTTGTGGTGATTGTTTTTAAAAAAATTAAAAAAGTTACAAAAAATTAATAAAAATTATCTACGTTATTACTACTATACGTTATTACTACTGAAAATTACTAAAGTTATTAAAAATTAGAAGGTATTTTAACTTTTTGTTCTATTTTTTCATAAATAATTATTATAATGAGTACGCGAAATTGGGTCGATGACGAAATTTTTCAATTAATTTCTCTGTACGAAGAAAAAGAATTCTTGTGGAATGTTAACCATAAGTTGTACAGGAATCGTGAAAAGGAAATGAGTATGTTTGAAGAATTCGCAACAAAATTTAAAGATTGTGGTGCAAACGAAATACAAAGGAAGTTAAAAAACGAAGGGTGACCATTAATCTGTCATGCACCGAAATCGCATCACGTAATTTTGTATATTTCTTAACTATCTGGTGTTTTACTAAATCTAAAAGCAATTCAAATTGCACAGCAGACATTAAATTTTTGAACTGCTGTGCATCCTCCAAACGCAACTCATTTACTAGAGCTGAACCAGCTCCCAAGTACATTCGACGATCCACCCAATTTCTCACCCAACAATTCTTTTTTTTTTATTTTTTTTTTTCGTTTTTGTACAATCTTATACGCGATTATAAAAGCTAGTGCCTGACTTGAATCCATTTTGAAGAATTCGACACTTGGACACTGCACAGTGTAGACTGTGTGTGTTGACTCTCAAGTCGACACGGAATTGTTTTGGTCTCGAGACTAAAAGTCACCAGCGAGTCTCCCATGCCTGTCTCGAGACCCAATTGATCTCAAATGGACATCATCCTGAGACATATCTCGAGATTTTCTCTCGAGATTTTGTCTCAAGTGGACACTTAGCATTATAGAACTTTTTTTCAGGCATGGATTCGTTTCCTGATTTTCTGGCTCTTTTGGTGTTTTCTGGTGCCTGGTTCCTGGAACGTTCCTAAACCGTCAAAAAAAAAATCTTTTTAGCGTGAGTGTGAGTGTGTAATCCCACGTGGTGCAATGTGGATTTGAGAGATTGACGCAGTGGCGTGTCTCTTCTTGCTTGAAGAATCCCATTTGGCCAGTACAAATGGAACCACAAAAACCTTCGTTAAGAGCTCAGTTTTTTTATCATGTGGTCGTCCTGTGTCTACCAGTAGGAAAGACTGGTAGACAGTAGGAAAGGGGTGTTTCACCAAGGAAGTTCTCAAGTTCTTCAGGTCAGTACCTGTCTACGGTTTGGAGAAGTCTTAAGGAGGATCTTGATCTTCGGAATTCTTGAGGTTCTTCGGAGTCTTTCCAGTGGGAACAGAGGTTCTCTGGGCAGTGATATTGGTACCCTGTAGAGTCCAAGCTACAGATCGTTCTTGTAGTGTCTGAAATCGATAAGAAAGAGGAAGTATTTTTGTATTTTGGTAGACAAGGCGGCTTGGTAAAGGTTGTGTAAATATTTAGCGCATGGAGGAGTCTCTGAGGAAGAGCATGGCCCTACAATCGACAAGAGTTCGAATAAAAGTTTTATAGTACGGTTTTTAAGTGTCATCTTCCAAGTCTGCCACCCAGAACACCTAGGAGGAACGCAAAATAAAATTTTGTCTATGATATTTTAGTCTCTTTTGGAATTAAATCGGATACTTTCTCAACTTTTAATGAACTTGGTAAAATGGGAGTATACATGATCCATCTTGCCAATTAATATTTATACAATTTATTGATATTAACGTAAAATTGAACAATTATAACATTGCTCCAAATTACGCAATTTTAAATCTGAAATAAACTATTAAATGGGGTCAATATTTGTTGCTGTGCAAGACCGATAAAGTAGTTGATAAATGACCATGTTTTCCAACGTTTGAAAAATCATTTATATACATTTAAAAAATAATTAAGTAATGTCTTATTTATTCGTGTAAACGCTATGTTAAACATTTGTACTTTCCAAATATTGTCAACTGTCCGGTTTGATAAATAGTAAAATTTATGGATAAACCCATTTTATTTTCAAAAACAAGATTCAAATTATCGATAAACTAATAAATATTGATTTTAAATCATTAGAATATAAAGACGTTATTTCGATTTATCTAGAAATGGTTTTATATACCAAAAATAACTTAGTTAGTGATAACCTCTTATATGTTTATGACCAACGTTGATCTAATTGTAAAATAGATAAGATACTGTTAATCTTGGGTCAAATGCTACAAAAAAATTAAAAATCATGAATATTAAAATGTAATATTTATTTTCAAAATCTCCTTGAACTAATATTATATTAAATAAAACTCGTAGGGGCAAGTTAAGTAGACCTACTGAATCTACAGAGCTCATAAAAAGTCTGCACCTAATGGAAAATCTTTTTAGTTTAGTTACTTGTATGTATGTATGTAACAGATACACCTGCTACCTATAAGATCTATTGAGTCTCCCTTTTTTGCTATAATTCTGATGTTTTCTCAGATTTGTAGCAGATCTTCCAATCCTATTTTTCTTAGAAAGTTTAGAATATCGTTGGGCTTCAAGTTAGGTAGATCTTCTTCTTCTATGAACCTAAGTATTTGACCCAATGTCACAGAGGACGTTTTCATATTTCCCTCTTGCGAGGATAACCACGTCATCGGGATACCCCTAGCAAGGTATACCTAGGTCGGTCAATTGCCAGAGTAAGCTGTCCACGGTAAGACTCCACATGAGTGGAGATGCAACTCCCACTGTGGGCAACTTCTGGTCGTATTGATGAAGATATTGTCTTGGCCTGTTTTCATTTCTACAATTCTTGTAAACAGCAATTGCGACAACCAGGTCGTTCTATCTACTCCTCTATCCTCTTTTGACAATCTTATGTGGAATCTTGTCAAAGGCTCTCTCTATGTTTAGCGGTGGAGTCCAGTCTCCTGCAAAGTAGCATGAATCTTTCATGACTTCTTGATGTCCTTTCTTGAACTTGAGCTCAGCTTGAATCGAAAAGAGATCTCTTGTCATAAATTCTGAAACGGAACAATGGTTAATACTATTACTTACCAAGATACATGCTCTAGGTATGTATTATAGTCCTTCCAATGTCAGTTTACCATCTCATTGATGCTGACCATTGGGGTGGATATGAAGAAAAAGAATCAGCTGTCCACCTTCTCCCCGTAATTGGTGACCTTCTCACTTTTCGTTCCTGTTCCTTCATTTTCATCATTAGATAAATCAATCTAGTTATTTTCTTTATCACTTTTATTAACACCTTATAGAAAGCGGAGAAAAATTTGGTACATTATTACCGATTTATACATGAAGGATATCAAGAAATAACTCTAAATAAAGCGATCAAAAGATGGTATGTATTGAAGAAGTTATTAAGTCCTTAATGTCATTTTCTTGTCTAGATAATTTCAAAAATGCTATGAGAGATATTCCTAAATAATTAGTTTAATTAATTTCAATATTTTAGCGTTTTATATTTTTAATTAAAATATTTTCCTACTCTATCCTCTTTCATAACAAATTAAACATCTAGTAGCACAAATTACAAGGTAATATATATTATTATCAGTAACCTTGTTTTGATTTAATTATTACATTTGATATTATGTTTTGTTCCAAATATTATTTATTTGCGTCAAGTTGGATAAAGTTCAAACACTGCATGTGGTAAAAATTGTGATAAATTTACGACATTGGTTGATAATTAATTGCTTATAATTAGGAAACTGATACATCTATACAAAGCCAGATTTTAATATAGTTTCGTCACAAGATAACTTTATCCTATCGACGCCGACGTCTTCGTTTCTAATCTTTTTGTTGGACTTTTAGCTAGAAATTTTGTGAACCCTTGGAATATTTAATATATTAGAACTTAGTTTTTCTAATAGCATCTCCTCTCTGGATCTGGAAATTTGGGAGGGGCGAGCTAGTGCTCAGCCAGCACTGAGGCCACATATGACCCATTGTGCATCTTCCCGTATGTAGGGATATCCTCACCTCAGGCTGTCACCAGGCCTAGTGATTTAAAATAGGTGATGAGGCTCCCGAGGGGGATCTCCCTGACATCGGCTGGTGTAAGCCAATACTCGCCCAACACGGATCTTCTGATTTCAGAAAAAGCAGAGCAGTCATACATAATGTGTTCTACTGTTTCCTCTTCTTGTTCGCAGCCTCTGCATAGCGGCGATTCTGTTAATTTCATCCTAAAGAAATGTTGTCGCAATTGGCAGTGACCTGTCAAGATTCCCACAGCTGTTCGGAGATTTTGTCTGGTCAATGCCTTAAATTTTTTTGCTGTTTCCTGGCCAGTCAACAGTTCGTAATTTCATCCCAGCACTGTATAAATTTTTGGTGAGAGTGCTGTTTGATAAGGTCCACGACTGCGGACAATGTTAGCTTGGTAGATGGGCGAGGGCTAACATATTTGTAGCCCGCAGCCCTCCTTGCTAAATTGTTCGCAATGCGGTTGCCTTTAGAGTTCCCATGTCCTTTGATCCAGCTGAGAGTGACCACGTTATTCTGGCTGGCTTCAGTTAGAGATTGATGACATTCTAGTACTGAACTTGAAGTGAAACGTGGTCTATTCAAGGTCAGTAGTGCTTGTCGGCAGTCTGTGTATATATTTATATTCCTGCTTGTGATGTTCCTATTGATTAATTCTTTTGCAGCTATGGTTATGCCTGTGAGTTCTGACTGAACCACACTTGACAAGCCATCCATAGCCCATTTTATTTTTAGGCTTAAGGATTTAGAGTAAATTCCACATCCCACACCTTGCTTTGATTTTGATCCATCCGTATATACGCTTAGAGCGTTCACTACGTTGAGGTCTGCTGTCTTGTTTGTTAATATTTTGTAGGGTTTGTCAAAGAAAAATCTTGGTGCGACGGCATCCGTGTCTGCCTGTAAGCGTGGTATCACTTTTATCGATTCCCTCCACAGACTGTCCCTATGGGTGCCAGTCCCTACAGAGGGTTCGATACCAACCGTGCGAAAGCGTACCATGGTCATCAATGCGACCTCCTTAACAAATATATCAAGGGGGGTGAGACCGAGTATGACTTACATTGCGCTGGTCGGTGTGCTTCGCATGGCTCCTGTTACGAGAAGGCATGCTGATCTTTGAATTTGGTTTAATTTTTTGATAGCTGTCGTTTCACTTTAGGCCACCACACGACAGCACCATATGTTAGCATAGGTCTTATGATTGCCGTGTAGATCCACATGGTGACCTTGGGGAATAATCCGCAGGTCTGTCCTATGGTTTGGCGGCATTGCTCATAAGATATAAATGCTTTTTTAACTCTGCTTTCAATGTGTAAGTTTCACGTCAGCTTGCTGTCAAGGATAACACCTAAGTATTTCACTTCTGTAGCAAAGCTTAATTTAACGTTGAGAAGACTGGGTGCCTTTAAGCCCCTAGGTTTCTTTGTCTTTTCTAATAGCATAAGTGTAAATCAATTTTTTCTTAGGAGAAAATATAAATTTAAAAATATTATAAGATTTAAAAAAAGCTGATACGTCTCTGATTTCATTTGACGATTTTAACCGATGTAACCGATTCAAAAATTTGCATTTAAGGTTACCAAAAAATATTTCTCTGTCTAAAAGTTACGTAGGTATGAAAATGTATTCGTACAGGAAATAAACATAAAAATTTATTAGTGAATGACACCGTAACATATCCACCTGTGGCTTGGTTATCTGATAGATACCATCGTGGGATTGAGAATTTTAGTATAATGTTTAATTCTGTATGTATACATAAAAATAACTAAAATCGAGAAGAATCAGTAAAAATACCTAAAAAAGAAACGCGTTAAAAATTACAATAAATAAATAAATAAATAAATAAATAAATAAATAAATAAATAAATAAATAAATAAATAAATAAATAAATAAATAAATAAATAAATAAATAAATAAATAAATAAATAAATAAATAAATAAATAAATAAATAAATAAATAAATAAATAAATAAATAAATAAATAAATAAATAAATAAATAAATAAATAAATAAATAAATAAATAAATAAATAAATAAATAAATAAATAAATAAATAAATAAATAAATAAATAAATAAATAAATAAATAAATAAATAAATAAATAAATAAATAAATAAATAAATAAATAAATAAATAAATAAATTTGAAAAATACTAGCATTATTATAAAAAAATCATGACCGCTTTATACCTACTATTTTTTTAATAAACCGTGCGCCCTATTCGTTTTTTTACAATAAGAGTAGTATATTTCGTTAATGTGGTTTAAAAGTGTGTTTTGTTGTTTTTTTATCTATATTTATTTTTGGTCTGGACGAAATTAGAATTGTCGACCGGTGAATCCGGCGGTCAGTCAGCGAAAACCCGTGCCTTAGCCCGCTCGGCCAACGAACGCACTGAAAGTGGTGGGATATATAACTAACAGTAATCTATACATATAATAAAACTGTAGAAATCTATATGTTTGTGCGCGCATCACATGATAACTACTGATCCTATTCGAAAGCGGTTTTCAAAGACGTATTTGTCTTCTTTCAACTTAACATCTGGTGTATAAACCTTTCTCCCCCCACCCCTTTAACGGGGTGAGTAAAGAAATTTTTATACAAAAATCCACACGCCACGCAAACGACGTCGCGGGTACATCGAAATAGAACCCAAAAAGGAGGTTAGATTTTTTTGTCTGTCTGTATGTTTGTGCGCGCATCACATGAAAACTACCGATCCGATTCAAATGCGGTTTTCACAGATGTATTTGTCTTTTTTCAACTTAACATCTGGTTTATAAAAATTTCTTTCCCATTCCTTAAATAGGGTGGGATAAGAAAGTTTTATACAACAATCACACGCCACGCGAACGACGTTGCGAGTACAACTAGTAAGCCATAATATCCTAGTCCAATGGAGAGTTACATACCTATAAACAAACATACAAGTTAAGCTAATAGTATCGTATTAAAAAATTAAAATTACACTTAGGGGCGGTTTCTCCAAACTAGTTTAAACTTCCGGGATCGTTTAACCGAAAGATTAATCGATTTCTCCAACCGAAAACGTTAGTTTAACTGCTGGCGACTATTAAACTTCCTCTTCACTTGGTTTAAACTCTCGATTGTGGGTTAAGCTACTCCTGTTGGCTGCCACAGTAAACAGACGTAACAGAACCTAGAACATTACTTCGTTTTGGCGTGTTGTGTAAAGTAAATGAAGTGTAATTGACATGGAAGAAATCTTTGATAATTTGAATGCGGTGGAAGATGAAGAATTGGAAATACGAGCCCCGATTAGACGTGGTTCTAGAAGAATCCGTGACTGGGTTAATCATTTTCAAATATGGGATTTTTTTAATAGGTTTAGGATGACCAAGAACACCGTTAGCATGGTGTTAGAACTTATTCAAGGTAACATACAGTCAAGAACAACGAAGAACCAAGCTGTTACTCCTAAGGTTAAGTTTTTCATTACCCTTCGATACCTTGCCTCTGGCAGTTTTTTAATTAATGTTGGAGATTATAGTAGTATTCACATTTCTACATAAGGTAGTCAAGGAAGTTTGCAACAACATGGCTAGACTCTTTCCACAGTTCATAAAAATGCCCTCCACTGAAGGTAAAATGAATTAGCTTAAACAAGGATTTTACCAAAAAGCAAAATTTCCTAATTGCATCGGTGCTCTAGACTGTACTCTTGTTAAAATAGAGTCTGTGGGAAGGGAAACTGCAGAAACGTATCGCATCGTAAAGGTTTGTTTTCTAGGAATATATAGGCAATTTGTTACAGTTCTCTATTATTTAGTAACGTTGTTGCACGATGGCCTGGATCTACGCATGACTGTCACGTATTTAATTCAACAAGAGTTAAAAAAGATTTTGAAAATGGTGTATACAGGAACAGTATATTAGTAGTTGATAGTGGTTATGGCTGCACTAACTACTCCATTCCACCACTAGATGAAGTAGTGTTGCCAGAGAAACGTCTTTTTCAAGAGAATCGTGTGCGTACTCGCAATCCAATTGAACGATGTATTGGTGTTTGGCTTTTAACGTTTTATAAATAATAAAAATAAATTCCACTTTCCTCCTAACATCATCCTTCCCTCTTTGCGAAATATGATCGGTCTTCTTACATTCGATCATTTCCTTAAAATCGTGAACTAAATCCAACAACATATCATCTTCTGTTTGTTTAAAGTTTTTGTTTCTCTTAAGTACATTTTTTTCTATTTGTTCTGTCTCCATTATGCCAAAAAACTAAGTTTAATTCAATTAAAAGCTATAATCACAATAAAACTAACCACTTATAGCAGAACAAAAACAATGCCAATGTAAACAAACAGGGCAGCCAACCGAGACTTTTGAAGGTATAAACTAAACCTTCGGACAAATTTTGTGGAGAAATTGGAAAGCAGTTTAAACGTTCGTATAAAGAAATTCTTAGTTTAAGTTAAACCACATTTGGAGAAACCGCCCCTTATTGTTTTAAAAAATTCAGACTATTTAAATCATTGGAGTTAAGAAAATGCAAGTCTATGTCTTGGGAGATCAACAACATTGTCATGAAGCTTATGCTAACAAGATTCCCAATAAGAATGTTGAAGCTTCGAAAAAATTGAAAAAGAATAAAATGTTGGTTAAGAAGCTAGCGAAAACGATGCTTTCCTTGCCTCTGAAAACCTCATAAAAAAGGTTTTATTTCTATTTCATATCGGAAAATCTTGTGCAAACTAGAGAAGGCAGGCATAAGAGGAGTGGGTTTGGACACTTTGAAAGTTATCTAACCGACAGACGACAGCATACGCGAGTTGAAAATGTTGCCAGTGTAAGGCGTACCTTAGGGATCCGTCTTATGACCATTGTTTTTTGTAATTTATATAAATGACCTTTTCTTATCTGAATTCAAGAGAAAGCTTATTGGTGATGTTACAGCAATACTATACTCAAACGCTTTATGGGAGATAAACTACTTGAATATGCAACATGATATAGAATTTTTAAAACCTAATTTCAATTAACCCTTCCAAAACAGCTTATATAATTTTTCATGAAAAAGCTCAGTTACATTTTAGAATTTCCTGCAGTTTCATGATTCTTGTAATGATAACATAAATTGTAACTGTCCCAACAAAAAATTAAAATATGTTTTGTCACAGTTTAATCAAAGGTAATACCACGAGTCCTTAAAATTTTATCGATAAATTTTTAGTTTCCACGAAAACTTTTTTATTTGGCAAAAGTACGAAAACAAACTGAAATGTGATAAAATCACGAGTCCGGGGCTGAAAGAAGAGCTCATACTGAAGAAATGAAGAAGGTACTTTGCTTTTCACATGCTGTAGGATATGTAGACATAAATGTCGATGAGAATGCATCAATTTCTTAGTGTCTTTGTTGAAAAAACATTGGCAAAATATTAGATCGCTAAACGTTAAATCTTTAATGGGACCCCTATAAAGATAGTGTTAATGTACAATTTTTTAAAGACTGTTAATGGTTTTCATTTGATTTTACACAACGGCAACCTTGACACTTGCTGATCTCTGGTATTAAAAAACATTTTTTCCTATCCATTCTCCAACCTAAAAACTGTATATTAAAAAGGTTATATTGTTTGAAAAATTGTGTAGTCAATCTAAGTTATTTACATGTATAATTTTAAGAAAACAATTTTTTAAATTACTCGCTTCTAAGATAACAACCTTTCACCTAGAATCTCAATCCTCAGGGTCACGACGGTCATATAAATATGTCCGAAAGTGTAAAGCCACATGTTAGAATCTTTTATAAAACCAGACGTTTGCCTGCAGAAATTTTATAGTAAGGAAGCTCATGGTTATTAATTTTAAATAGTATATTATCATTTTTCACACTTTTACACCGTTTAACAGATAGATGAAAATGTTGATTTACCTTTTATCAGAAACAAATAACAAATTTGTTCAGACCTTAATACTGGACTAGAAGAGAAAGGTAGATTTGTAAATTATTAATTAAACAATTTTGGATGATCTGGAACACACTGTAGGGAGTGTAGGGACTTACAAGCAGTAATTGGTAGGGGAAAAGAAGAGGGACAATGGCTAATTTCCATTCCTCTGCAAGATTATTGGGCTGGATAATGGAGTGCCCAGAAAACTGGAATCTGGTACTAAACGTAGTTAAGGATATAATCAGGCAAAAAGAGAAACAAGGCAGGCTCTCATATAATTAGGACATAAGCCGCTGCAATAAAACTAGTACAACCACTAAGAAGGTTTTTTTTTTTAGTTCCCACACTACCTGGTATTGAAAAAGTAGAA